>VZQC01004283.1:248383-259589 GCA_009823505.1 Rhizomys pruinosus
ATATATATATATATATATATATATCTTCTTCAGTGTAGATTATATCCAATAATAAAACTTCAGCTGCATACATGCTTTAAAAATTGTAAGACTAGGGGGCTGGAGAGATAGGCTTAGCGGTTAAGAGCACCAACTGCTCTTGCAGAGGACCAGGTTCGATCCCCAGCACCCACATGACAGCTGAAAACCGTCCGTAATTCCAATTCCAGGAGAACTCCAGTTCCAGGGGAATCCGACGCCCTCTTCTGACCTCCGCAGCACTGCACGACACGGGTGCACAAACCTACATGCAGACAGTACATTCATACACTTAAAATAAAATTTTTAAAAAAAGTTGTAAGACTGTGTTAGTAAATTGTCATAAATTATTTCCTTTAACTCTCTATAAAATATGATGATTTAAAAATAAAATCAGGGGGCTGGAGAGATGGCCTAGAGGTTAAGAGCACCAACCGCTCTTAAAGAGGACCCGGGTTCGATCCCCAGCACCCACATGACGGCTGAGAACCGTCTGAAACTCCAATTCCAGGAGAACTCCAGTTCCAGGGGAATCCGACACCCTCTTCTGACCTCCGCGGCATTGCATGACACGGGTGCACAAACCTGCATGCAGACAGTACATTCATACACATGAAGAAATAAAAAACAATTTAAAAAAAAACAAAATAAAATAAAATAAAAATAAAATCAATATAAAACATGATGCATCAGTTTTTCACTATTAAAAAAAGTCAGTCTATATTTTCCATTTTTATTGAATTTTTGTGAATTTCATAGAATACATTTTGCTTATACTTAGATAACTTCACATATGTTCTATATTACACACACACACACATATATGTGTGTGTGTGTGTTTATAAACACACATATATATAAACACATATATATGTGTTTATATATCTTTGTAAAATAGATCCTTAAATCAGAAGGCAAGTGACATTTTTATTTGTGTGATCAGCTCATTTTCAATTAATATTATGATTTCAATTTTTGCACATTTTCCAACAAAGTTCATTTTATTCTTATGTACGGCTGAATAAAATTTCATTTTGCAGGGCTGGAGAGATTGCTCAGTGGTTAAGAGCTCCAACTGCTCTTGCAGAGGATCCTGGTTCAAGTCTCAGCACTCACATGGCAGATAAATCCATCTTAGGCCATGTGTGGTGATGCATGCCTTTATTTTGTTGTTGTTGTTGTTGTTGTTGTTTGTTTGTTTGTTTGTTTGTTTTATTGATGCTTTGTGTATTTCATACATCACTTTCCAATTCAGTTCAGGCATATTTCCCCTTCCCTTCCCCCCATCCCACTCCACCCCATCCCAGATCATGCATTCTGATGCATGCCTTTAATCCCAGCACTTGGGAGGCAGAGGCAGGTGATTCTCTGTGAGTTCAAGGCCAGCCTGGTCTATAGAGCGAGCTCCAGGCCAGCTGAGACTAAAGGAAGACCCTGTCTCAAAAAGACAAAAAAATTCATTTTGCATATATGCAACATTTTTGCCCTTTCATCTGTGGATGGACTCCTAGGATAATTCCATAGCTTTGCCATTAAATACTGGTGTAGTCAACATGGGTGGTTTTGCATAGGACTGTCCTCCAGGCAGAGCACAGACAGATGCCTTCTTCCCATCCTGATTGCACCTGCTTGCCTAGGATCATCACAGCTAAGCTTCTTGAGTGTCTCAAACCATAAGGAAGGAGGAGCAGAGAGAGTCAGACAGTCAGCCCATTGCATGAAAGGGAGGGCCCAACGGTACATTAAACTGAAGAAGCTGAGAAGAGGTTCCCAAGCCATTTTGTTGACTATGAGGAAATCACAATCACATCTGGATGGTGACATTCCTTAAGAGAAGAGCACCCACACTTTTGTAAGTAAACCCTCACCCATTACTCTAGGAGTAAGCCCAATAAACTCAATGGCTTCCCAGACTGCAGTTTCATGAAATCAGATTTTGCTTTATCATAGATACTAAGGGAAGAGGAGGGTGGACTTGTTGATGCCTCCCAGAAGAACTTCAGCTACAGATGGGTAACTCTGTCATACTGTGACTTAGAGGTATTCAAGTATATGCTTAAGAAGTGTTTAGGCTAAAAAAATAAAAAAAAAATAGCCGGGCGTGGTGGCGTACGCCTTTAATCCTAGCATTTGGGAGGCAGAGGCAGGCGGATCTTTGTGAGTTCAAGGCCAGCCTGGTCTACAGAACGAGTTCCAGGACAGCTGGGGGGCTACAAGGAGACCCTGTCTCGAAAAGACTAAAAAAAAAAAAAAAAGAAGTGTTTAGGCTGAGTAATATAGTAGCTTTATTTTCACTTTGTTGAGGAAACTGTACTGATTTTTATAGCAGATGAAGGAATTTGTATATTCACCACTTGATGATTTTTCTAAGAATTTGTAATTATTATTAACAACACTCTGCTAAAACTTCTTCTACTATTACCATATCTAGAACTTCTGCACCAGTGATTGTCTTGTTCTTATGAATAATAAGATGTTCAAAGTCTATCACAGTCTGAGGGCATTCCACTTGGGTCCATTTATAACTGAGAAGTTTTTCACTGAATCTACTTTACATTTTACAACTTCTTTAATATTTTACATGAATAAAATATTTCACTATTTAGAAATTACATTTCCAGTCAGTGTAGTAATTTTATCTACTTTTGCAGTCCAAATTACATTTAAAAAACCCAATTATCAGGCCAGGGTTGGTGGTTGAGATTTTGAGGCCAGTCTGGTCTACAGAGTGAGTTCCAAGACAGCTGGGGCTGCAGTGAGACCTTGTCTCAAAAAGACAAAAAAGAATTAAATTTATTTAGTTTTAATGTTTGTTTTTATTTTGTGAATTTCATACAATACATTGTAATCATATTTAGATCTTCTCCCCTGTCTACATTCTATACTTAGGTCACCCACAGAATTTCATTCATTCTGTAATTTACATTAAGGCCTATCAAGACAACTTTGTATACCCAGATTTCTCTTGGTATAACTTCATTTACTGTAACCTGTTCAGCCTATCTTGGGTCACTCTCTTAAATAAGATCAGCTCTACCTCACCCAGCAGCAATCATATGCCAATAGTTCTTTGGCTAACGTTGAGGCCTCCTGTCCCTTTTTTCAGTTATATCTGTTTTTTTTTTTTTATCTGATTAAGTTTTCATTGGTCTTGTGGATGCTGTCACCATTGTTGTAAGTTCATATGGGCAATTTCCCAGGAACTATAAGACTTTGGTTCCTTATGGTCAATACCCATAAGGTTCTTACAATCCTTCTACACTCTCATCCACAATGGTCCCAGAGACTGGGGTCGGTGTCAATTAATATAGGAGTCCTATACAGGAAAACACTCTGTAGTCTCTTATTCTCCATACTTTAGCCACTTGCGGCCTTCTGTGTTAATCACCCTCTCTTTCATAGGAAAGTTTCACTGATGTGAATTGAGAGATATGTTAGTATTCTCTCTATTCCTTGTTCCACAGTATTCAGTGAACCTTAGGTGTAGAGGTTCCATTATCGATTTGACACTTGGGTTTGGGCATCTCACAGATGTTTATTCTCTGTGTGTGACCAGTTGTGGAACTCTGTACCAGTCCCTGTTGCAAAAGAAGCTTCTTTGATGAGTAGTGACTGATACACTTTTCTGTATGATCCATATTTACCATATAGTAAGAAATCAAGGTTTTCCTAGGGATGTGATTTAATGCTTTCTTTAAGATCTATAACCTCCCCAGCCATGTATATTTAGCTAAATTTACAGTTCCACACTTGAATTCTCTCCACTGATAGGCCTTTAAGTCCAATTAGATAGTTGTTGATTATCCCCAACATGAAAGTGCCACTACTGCACCGATTTAGTTGCTGTGCTGTTATTAGGCATTGCTGTTATTAAGCTTTATAGTTGGGGTTGCATCATTGATTTATTTTCTCCCTTAGCAGTTTAGATACTATCTTCCTAAATTCTTGTCAGAACTTGTGAATATATAATACACTCACTCTACAATTAAGTAAGCCAACAATGTTCCTAATCCATGCTTAGCTCTAAATTCTTGGGCCTTCTTAGAGGTCATAATTATCAATATTTATGACTGCAAGACCTGGCAGCCTCAGGGAGTGGTGGCAAGAATACTTCACATCATAGAAAGACTCCAGCCTGGTCAGGTTTTCAGTGTGAGTATACCAAAACATTAACTATCTTTGTAAGAACTTTAAAATTATTTTCTGAAAAAAAATATTTTCTGGAAAGATGATTTTATATTTAAGGCTTGCCAACTAAGGCAACGAGAAACAAAATGAAAACAGCTTCTTATTATCGACAATACAATTCTTTTGTTATTAGTTCTTTGAGATTTTCATACAATGAATTCTGACCACATTCACCCCCAAATCCTCACAGGTCAACTTCTACTATTTTCCTACTCATCCCACTTTGTGACCTCTTTTTTTTTCAAACACATGGAGTCCAGTTTGTGCTGTCTATACACTCTTGTGTGTGTGGCTATTCACTGGAGCATGGTCAACCTACCAGGGTCCATACCCTTATAAAACACCTGACTACCTCTCAAACAGCCATCACTTGTAAGTAGCTACTCAGTTTGGACTGGGATATCATCCTCACTTCCTCTTTGTATGCTGGGATTTTTGTCTGGTTTGAGCATGCTATTATACCACTGTGAGTGTGTGGGAAAATTTAGTTAAGATGGGTTACATTCTAAGCCAATGGGATCTCCCTGGCCACACCCATGGGGTGGGATATAGTGACGAAAAGGTTTAGGATTTGGCTTTCAGATTTGAGTCATGCTGGATATTTAAGCAGACATCTTGCAATAAACTCTCTCTCTGCATTTGGACCTCAACATGCGTCCATGTGGAGTGCTGTCCTGCACGTGTTTTCCACATGAGTCATCCTGGGATTAAGTGGGCCCCTCCACAAATCTCGGCGGCCTACCCACATGAGTCTATATGTGCACCTGACTCGATGTGTCTGGAAAGCACTATTTCCTTGTAGTTATCTTTCACTTCTGGATCTTATAATCTTTCCCATCATCTTCTGCAATGATATCTAAACCTTGAAAGAAGAGGTTGAGATATATATCTTCCCATTTAGGGTCAAGCACGCTGATGTTTCTTATTCATAGCACATGGGCCAGTTGTGGGTCATTGTGTTAATTGTGATATACTGCGAAAAGCACCTTCTCTGATTGGGGTTGAGAAACACATTGATCTATGGGTATTGTGATAAATCATCAGAAATCAATTTAATATTATGTCCATTTAGCAGAATAATAGTAATAATAGTAGTAGGTTCTCCCCTAGGGCCTCTAACCTACTTAACCACAGGTTCTTGGCCCAAATACCAGTGTCGGGTATAAGTTTCATCTTATGAAGCAGGTCTTGAAGTCAAGCAGAAAGTGGCTGCTTACTCCCCTGACATTTGTGCCACTACTGCACTCACTAGTGGCCATATTTGGCAAGCCAATTGTTACTTTAGCTTGCAGGGTTCACAGCTGGGTAATACTGATGATTATTTTTCTCCTCTAGTAATGTGCATAGCACCTTCCCTAGCCAGAGGAGGAGATGTTTCCTGGTCAGTACCAGCTTGATTTCTTGATGTTCTATAACTCAAATATGTGGTGTCTTTAGTGACAGTCTTACTTTCAAGTTCTGGAGGGTGACCAAGGGTACGACATTAAATTCTAACTATAGGCATTTTTCATGTTTCATGGAAATTTGAAAAATTGTGCATAAGGCAAAATATATGAGAGACATCTGAAGTTACTGTCTTATTGCAATGTTTTGGGCCTTTTTGCTTGCAGTTATAAATTACTACAAACTAGATGGCTTGTAAACAATAGGAATATACTTCTCACAGATCTAGAAAATGAGAAACCAAGATCAAAGTGGCAGTAGACTGCTTACTATGGAATGATTTTATAGCTGGTAGATGGTGCCTCCTTGCTGAATCTTCATATAACAGAGCAATGAATGAGTTCCCTTGAGCATAGTTCATAAGAGCACTGCCACATGCCAAGAGTGCCCTGGTAAGTCTCTACAGTCTCCATGTTTCATACCACTACATGGCAATTAAGTTCCAATATTAATTTTGGGGATACACAAACAAACATGTAGACCACAACATATGGCTGAAAGTCAATGTCATCTGTAGATAAAGACACAACTGCTTGGAAAGAGGAAGTGATTCAGCCAAAGTGGGGAAATGAAGGAAAGAATGAAACAGCAATTCCTGACAATAGCTAAAAATTGTTTTAGATGTCCACGAAACTGTCAAAAATAAAAATAAACAAAAAAATAATGAGGGATACTCTTGTAGGGCATCTTTATTGCAAAGTTTTGTTAAAGTAATAATGACATCAGGAAAAATATAAACCAACCTGTCTAACAGATTTGTATTTTTAGAGTGAACAATAATAATAATAGTGTATGAAATAACAATAATAATAATAATAATAATAATAATAATAATAATAGTGTATGAAGCCATTTCATAACATAACAATGTTCAAATAATGAATAACATCTTACAGTTGGTATGGGTGCTGAAATGCTTTGTGCACTGAGCCATCTCTTCAACCTCATTAACACCGCAACACAAACTTTATCATAAATATTACAGAAAATGTAAATTCTGGCTTTCTCCTCATTTCTTTTTTTCTCTGTAGAGATCCAATCAATAGTGAATTTTTGTATTAATTTTTCGCACTTAGGAATCTGTATATAAATTTATATCCATAAAGAACATACAACTGTTGCCTAATATTTTTTAAATCACAATTTATTTAATCATTTAACATTGTTTGTCAAAATTTGACATATAAAATGTATTTTGTTTTTACTGCTGAGAATCAGTTTATGTGACTATATCATACCACTATTTACTTGCCAGTTTCCAAATTAATGATTATTGGTGCTAAGTTTCATGCAAGTCTTCTCTGGGAGTTCTTGATAGGTTCTTTTCTCTAAAACAATCTTTACAGTATGAAAATGTGGAACAATTGTGTCTTAAGTCATACAATTTCATTTTATTTTCACTACATGTCAATGCAAAAAAGTAATTCCAAATTTGCTACCCTCTCCCAATAAATACTCAACTAAGTTTTCTTCTACAAAATAAAAAATATTTGGAATGTTTAGACCTCTAAGTTTGGAAAGTATTTGAAATTGAATTTCCTACTTAGTAATGAATTTGGCTGATATATTTATTGCCACTTACAATTCTTTTTCAATTTCAATTACCTGTTAATGCAATTTATCCATTTTAAAATAGATTTTGTGGTTGTTTCTTCTTGCCACATAGGATCGTTTCCAGTTTCAAGCTTGACTCTGAAGATTCTATGGAGAAAGAAGTACCATTGATCAATCAATAAATTTCTCTTAATGCTCTTGCCTTCAGTTCTTCGTACTGATATTATAGGTGTGTGCCACTATACCTGGCCAGTAGTTTGTCTTTTAATTTCACTTTTGACTTTTCTCTCAAAACATAATTTCAACCTTAAACGTAGTCAAATTAATTTGTCTTTCCATTTGTGTACTTGATCATACTCAAGGGATCTTTCATTAAAGGGAATTCTGAGGTTGAAGAAAGAGACTAGCAAGAGTGAGGAGCAAGGGCTAGGACAGGGTGTGGGAGAAGGAGGTCAACAAGAACAGAATATATGAAAATGCTATAACATAATACATTACTTTATATGATGTTTTTAATTAATAAAACTTTCTCTAAATTGTAAACATTTCTTTAAATCAACACCATAAATATTTTAAGGTTTTGAATTCACTATATTTTAGGTCTTGGTTCATTCTGGATTTTATTTTTGCAATGTGCTGTGAAATATTTTTCTCCTTCCAGATAACATCTTCTTCCAGTATTTCTGGCAGCATTAATCTTCACTGTTGGCATGCTGTCCCAGCTGGGTGCCCTAGTGCTGCCTGCTCTTCCCCTTAATTTCTCAAAGGGAAATCAGAAAATAAGTGGCCAGGGTGATAGCCTCTCAATATAACAAGTACATTATTTCTCATATGTTTTGCCACTAATATTTTCCATGAATGAGTTTGGCTGTTTGAGGATTCAACTGACAAGTTGGTATCATTGAATTTAGAATACAACTGATTGAATGTTATCAGTTTGAGTTCTTGGAGAACTCAAATAAACTGCAAATTGAATTAATTGTAAAAAAATGGTTATGGGGCTGGAGAGATAGCCTAGCGGTTAAGAGCACTGACTGCTCTTACAGAGGACCCGGGTTTGATCCCCAGCACCCACATGACGGCTGAGAACCATCTGAAACTCCAGTTCCAGGAGAACTCCAGTTCCAGGGGAATCCAACACCCTCTTCTGACCTCCGCGGCATTGCATGACACCAGTGCACAAACCTGCATGCAGACAGTACATTCATGCAAATACAGAAAATAAATTAAAAAATTAAAAAATTAAAAAAACCCAGCTTTTAAAAAAATGGTTATAATTACTTATGTTTTCTGATTATACTACTAAGATATTATACAGTGGCAGACTGTCATCTGTAGTTTTCTAGATGCTTGACTAGAGAGTGAAGTCATAATTGTTAGATGGCAGACATACAACAGTAATTTAGCTGTCTCCTTTGGACAGTTTTAAAATAATATCAATATTAGAACTGAGAAATTCCTAACACATGTATAAGAAATTGGCC
This sequence comes from Rhizomys pruinosus, assembly GCA_009823505.1. Classification (NCBI taxonomy): domain Eukaryota; kingdom Metazoa; phylum Chordata; class Mammalia; order Rodentia; family Spalacidae; genus Rhizomys; species Rhizomys pruinosus. Next base: position 257,071 of record VZQC01004283.1, read on the forward strand.
TCAAAGCAATTTTAGGTGGAACATATGTAGACTGTCAAAACTAGACTGATACTTCACCAGTTTCAAATGAAATTATACACAAAGCTTAGTTCCTACTGGAGAATGCAGGCAATATGAAGAAAATAAAAATGTTCAATTTTGCAGGCAGCAGAACCTGGCAGATCAATCCAGGAAATAAATACCTTGAATTTCCCAATGGGAAAGAAACAGAGCAATATCACAACCTTCACGAGGATAAATGATTCCAGCAAGGTCCTCAGGTTTAGGTGGTAGAGACAGAGTGCAGCAGTTACCTTGTCCTTGGTGCTCACCCATCTCGCCCTGTCTCTCTCCTCTGCATTTCTAAGTCTTCTAGACTTCTTTCTATTTTGCAGGGGCTCCATTCTCTGCATTTGGCTTTAGCATGGTGATGTCCATACTAGCTGTCACAAGGAAGACAAAAGCATCCAAAGTAGCATAGGACTTCATGATTACACCCCAAAATTGTTTGCATTTTAAAAGAATAAATGTTAATTAACAATGGCTAATTTGGAAACTTTAAAAGAGAAAGACATATTTTGCATTAAATAAAATAATGCTATACACAAAGCTGGTACTGTGTGTTCTATACTTAGTGTTTTGAATACTTAAAAAAGAGGCTATATATGAGCATTGTTTGTACAATGTAGGAGCACATTTCAGGACACATATGGTGGAAGATTAGCAATGGGAATCTGAATTTTGGCCATCAATTAAGTAGTAGGATGGGTTGTATAAAGATCTCTCTCTTACCCTTGATGGTATAACTTTTTGATCTTCAAGCATAGACTTCAAGCTCCTACCAAGTAACAGCTTTCCATAATATACATTAAGACAGGATAACAAGGAGCAAATATATATATAATATTTGAAATTCAACTAAAATTATTAATTAACCATGAAATATAACAAAATATCTTACCATGTATAAATTATTTTAAAAACCGAAATTATTTTCAAATAATAAACCAAATCAAATGTGAGGCAGACTGAAAGAATTAAAAATACACATTCAAATGTAATAGAGCTAACCAAAGTTAAAGGGCTGCTCTAAATCTTGATTAAATAGTATAAGTTAGTTTGTCCTTGTACCCTTCTTTAAGATTCTTTCTTTCTGGCAGGTTCATACTGTCTCCTTCAACTGCCTCAAGTTGACAAAACCAGATGCATTTCAAATTTATAGAACATTATTTTGCACATTCTCTGCTTGTCAGGCACTTGGGAGTACATAAAAGCTACTCCTGCTTCCTTCCTGAAGCATCTTGCCCCAGGGCAAATATGTAAGACAGAAGTTGAAAACATATGCCTTAGGCCTCTGAAATGAGCAGGTGGAAGGGAAAAATTCAGGGCAGCTGGGCCTGTGGCACAGTGGAGAGCAGAGGGCTTCTTCTCAGGGTGAGCTGGTTAGCTACTTTATTATGTCATGTAAGAATCCATATTTATATTCAACTCAAAATTGCAGATTTTTCTGATTCTTTTTCTTCACATAATTTTTATGGTTTTAAATATTGATATGTCTTTTTTGCTGGTAATGACAATTTTTTTCAAGATTGAATGTCAAAGAAATCATGATTGCAGCTAAGTATGGCACCATAGGCTGGAATTTGAAAGCAGGTGACTGGAATATTCAGTTCATTTTTTTTTTGAAAATAATTAATCGAATCTTTCCAAATGTTGTCATTCACTTGAAAATGATCCATGACTTCTAGATTACTGGGTCTATATAGAGAACATTTTTTATATCTCTTCCTTGTCTACTCATTGACATTTGCCTCTGCTTATGCTCTCATGCTTTCTTCCCTTCCCTCCCACACAGGCAGCTCCTTCTTCCTCTCTACTGTGGCCCCACATTTCTGCATCCTATTCAGAATAGGATGCTACCTACCATAGTGTCCCCAATCTAGATTGCTTCTGCCTCATCTATTCACTTAAATAGCTCATACATGCTGTGGTGGTTTGAATGAGTGTCCCCCATAGGCTGTAAGTATTCAGACATTTGTCTCCAGTTGGTGGCACTGTTTTTGGAGGTCTTAGAAGGTGTGGCCGTGCTAGAGGAAGTACGTTATTGGGGGCAGGCTTAGTGAGTTTAACAAACCTTGTGGTCTACAGTTGCTCTCTCTTGGCTTCCTGTGCTCATTGCCAGATGTGACCCTCTGCATGCTGCTCCAGCTCCAGCCGCCATGCCTCCCACCACAATGGACTCTAATTCCCTGGAACCATCAATCGTAAGCTCAAATAAACCCTTATTTGTTCCTTAGTCCAGTCAAGTTGACACCCAGGATTAACCATCACAAGTCCACCCATTGTCAACTTGACACCCAATAAATAGCCTCTCCTTATGTTATGCTTAAATGTCAATTGCAAACAATGGTAAGGTCATAATTCCACCTAACATGTTATAAGTGTCTCATGTGCAATAGCAAAGCATTATAACTTAGAGTAGGTGGTAAGGTCTTTGCGGAACACTTAGTCCTACAGTATCTAATAACCTAAATATGACA
>VZQC01004283.1:260568-342828 GCA_009823505.1 Rhizomys pruinosus
TGTATATATATATATATATATAATATATATATATATATAATTTAGAATACTATATTATCTGAGTTTGGATCTAAATAAATCAAGGTAATCTATGTATATTCCTATTTATCTGCAAAATTTATCAAATTCTTGAATTCTTAGAGCCATGAAGACATGGCTCAAGAGGTAAAACCACTGGCTGCTCGTGCAGAGGTTCTGGGTTCTTTCAGTTCCCAGGACCTTCATGGTAGCTAATCGCTGTCTATAACTCTAGTTCTAGGAGATAGGGCGGCCTCTTCTGACCTCCACCAGTGTTTCAGAGCGTGGACACATGGACGCACTTACATACATTCAGGCAATATACTCATATGCATAAAATAAATATAAAATAATAAATAAAATATTCTTTTAGAAATTATTTAACTCATGAAAAAATTACACGATTATTGGGAGATATATAAAACTAAAAACATCTCTCATAGCTAATGGAGTAATTGGAAATAGTAAAATAATAAAGTAACAAACTAAATTAAGAAGTAAAATAAGATAAGTAAAATCATTCTACAAACTATGTAATTATAAATGTCAAAATATATATTGACGAAAAGCCACAGTATATTGATGGGGTGTCACAGAGGAAACTGGCCCAGTGTAGACAAGCTACAAAAAGCCTTAACTGTAGAGTAATGCCTGCGTCAAGATATTCAGATAAATGGGAATTAACTAGGAGGTGAGTTTGTGGGAAATGCTGGAATTACAGAGTTTTTCCAGGGTAGAAAGAAAAACCACAAGTTTCTAAAGCAAAAATGATTTGAGATGTTTAAGAAGCTGACTGAAACCCAGGACTCTGTGGCCAGCAGGAGCAAAGGGGCATTTGGGGGAAATGCTAATGAAAGGAAGAAGCAGGGTTCAGGTCATCCAGAGCCTTACAGCTACAGGCTGAGATCAAAAGGAAATCATTTAAAGGCTTTGATAGAGGAAGGAGTATAAAACTGTGATTCGAAAGGATCACTTCAAGACCACTGTGGAGAATAATTTTAAGGGGGTTTAGTACATCAGGGTAAAGGGGAGACTCATTGTAACAAGGTAAAAAGAGGAGAAACAGAAGACGACAAGGCAATAAACACAGGAGACATTCCATGGGCAAAATCAACCTTATTTAGGGAAAATCTTGGAATGAAAAGCAGTGAGGAAGGAAGTGTTGAGAATTAACTTCAGTGTCATGCTTTTGAATTTGATATTTTTTGCCACTAATGTTGCTGTGATAAAATAACAAGAACACAACAACTTATAGAAGAGACTATTTGAGCTTAAGGTTCAGTGGGTGTCTGGTTAATTTCAAGGGAAATGTAGCAGCAGGGAGTCAGAGCAGGAAACTCACTAGGTACATTTCCACCATAAGCAGGAAGCAACAAGAGTCACCAGACTGTCAACTATCAAAGCCTGGCCTCAGGGACATACTTCCTCCAGCAAAGCAACACTTCCTAAACCTTGGCAATTGGTGCCACCCACTAGGGGCCAAGTGTTCAAATATTTGAACCTGTGAGAGACCTGTATCCTTCAATACAATGCAATTAGATATGAAAAAATGATACAGACAGATCTCTTACAGAAGCAAAAATCCAAAAAAAAAAAAAATAAATAAAAGATGATCTAGTTGATCAATAGATAAAGAAAAAAATTAACAATGGACTACCACTTTCTTTTTTTATAATGTTTTTATTGATGTTTTGTGTATTTCAGACATCATTTCTCTATTCAATTTAGATATATTACCCTTTCCCTTCTCCCACCCCACCCCAGATCATGCACTCTGCCATAACTGTCATACATCTTTCTCTCTCAGTCTTTTTTATGTTTAAGAATTCACGTTTTCTTCCTTTAATTTTATATTACTCTAAAATATGAATATATACCTTCCACCCATATACAGTAATTACAGAGTTTGAAAGTAAGTGGTGGGTCAATTTTAGGCCCATTAAGAGATTTACATTATAACAACATAGTTGCTTTCAGATAAACAGAAATATGACAATAATGTTCAGCTTGACTTTTTTCTGTGGATTTGGTGTTAGCATCCACATATGAGGGAAACCATTCGCTGCTTGTTTTTCTGGCACTGTGTTACGTCACTTAGCATAATGGCTTTGAGTTCCATCCATTTACCTGTAAAGTTCAAAAGTTTCTGTACAGCGAAAGAAACAATCAAGGAAGTGAAGAGGAAATCTTCACCAGTGATTCATCTGACAGAGCATTAATGTCCAGAATATATAGACTACTCAAAACACAAAGAAGTAAGAAAACAAATGACCTATTCAAAAGATGGAGTAAAGAGCTGAACTTCACCAGTGAGGAATTAAAGATGGATGACAAACATCTTAAAAAATGTTCAACATCATTAATAATTAAGGAAATGCAAATTAAAACGACTCTCAGATATCATTTCTCTCTGATACGACTGGCTAAGATCAAGCAAACAAGACACCAAATGCTGGAGACATTGTGGGGAAAGGGGAACACTCATCCACTGCTGGTGGGAATGTAAACTTGTACAACCATTATGGAAAGCAGTGTGGAGAATCCTTAAATGACTCAAAATGAGCCTACCGCCTGACCCAGTCAGACCACTCCTGGGTATATACCCACAGGACTATCACTTTCTTTCTTTCTTTCTTTCTTTCTTTNGTCTTTTTGAGACAGGGTCTCCCTGCAGTCCCAGCTGTCCTGGAACTCACTCTGTAGACCAGGCTGGCCTTGAACTCACAAAGATCCGCCTGCCTCTGCCTCCCGAGTACTAGGACTATCACTTTCTACCCATTGTTTTGGATGACTTCAGTAATCCACTTGACACACCTAAGAAGAGGGAAACTCAACTAGGGAATTTCTATCAGCCTGGCCAGGGGCCATATCTGTGGCATTTTCTTGATTGTTGAGTGATGTGGGAGGGCCCAGCCCACTGTGGTGGTGCCACTACTGGGCAAGTGGTCTTGGGATGTATAAGAAAGCAGACTGAGCATGGGCCAGAAGACCATGCTAGTAAGCAGCATATTTCTATGGTCAGTGCTTCAATTCTGCCTCTGCTTCCCTCCATAATGAATTGTAAGCTGCAAGATGAAATAAAACTTTTCCTCCTCCAAGTTGCTTTTTGTCAGTGTTTTATCACAGCAATAGAAAGTAACTAGGACACCATCAAATCGACAGAAATTAAAGGCTGATAACACCTACAACAGGTGGGAAGTGGGAGAGAATATACTTATACACTGTTGGTAGAAATGCATTTTGGTATGATATTTTGAAAAGCCACCTAACATTAGCAATTAAAACTATAACGTTTCAACCTAGCATTTCCATTCCAGAGAGTCTTTCCAATAGAAAAAATCAATGTGTGTAGATAGATATTTCTAGAATAGTTATTGTGACATTATTAATAATGAAAAAAGAGACACAATTCCCATAAATAAGGTGATATTTTCATGAATCAAGATTATCAATATTATAGAATGTTTTGAACTTCTTTTTGAAAGGTGATTCAGATATTCTCGTGTAGTATTATTAAAAGAGAAAATCAGAAGTCAGAGAGATGTATATAATTCCTATCTTTACTAGTATAAATTAAAGGATACTCTCTTTCTCTTTTAAACTTGTCTCTACTCTAATTGCTTTCATCATCATTATCCATCTGTGTTATAATATATATATATATATATATATGAATGATAAATGAATGTAAAAAGTGTTAACTTTGCTAATCTGGACCAAAACATGTGGGTAAAATACATACGAAGAAGAAAAGGCAGATGGTAACCCCTCACACAGCATTTAAAAAAAGTAACAATGATAAAACCAACATGTGTGCTAAACCCTCAAAAATTAATAAAATTATTTTATACTCATTTGTTATTAATTTGTAATCATGTTTCTTTATTAGTATATTATAATTTTATTAATAGTTATCTTGGGCCATAATTTCAAGTGAGCTTTTTTATTCTGTCTTTATACATAGTTTTAAATCTTGTAAACACATAAGCAAGCAGGACCTGCAAACCTATAATTCCAGAACATGGGAGGTCGAGGGAAGAAGGTTGTGAGTTCAAGGAAACCTGGGATGGTCCAACCTAATCAATCAAACAAACAAAGATATAAAAACAGGAGCTTCTTTTTTTAATTTCCTTAAATGTTTTATTCTTTAATTTTCTTTATTATTGAATTTTTGCATGTTTCATATAGAACACCTCCATCAACCTTAATCATCTTTTCTACACCTTTCCCATTGGCACCCTCACACACCTCCCTGCCTACTGGAATTCCCTCATTCTATTATTTGTATTAAGGCCTATTTCATGAAGTTAGAGCCCCCAGAACTTCTTCAGTAGGAGTTCATCCACTGAGGTCTAGTCAGTCTATATAATGTCCTTCACTTTAAGAAGATCAGTTCTTCCTTACCCAGCAATAATCAACTGCCAATATTACTTCAGCTAAGATTGGGATCTGCTGCCCATTTCCAAGTTCCATGCTGTGCTTTGTCTGCTTGAATTTGCAATGGTCTTATGCATGCTGACAGCATTGCTGTAGGTTCATAGGAGCACATTTCCAGGAACTTGAAGTGCCCTAATTCTATATGATCATGCATCCCCTCCCTGTCTCTTACAATCTTTCTCTCCGCTCTTCCACAACGAATAAATATTTAAAATATATTTTATTCATGTTTCATTAAAATTTATTTTTTATCTAGCCATTTATTTATTGAAAACTATTTTTCTTACACTTGTTTTTGAATGCCTTTTTCTCTGCTAACCCTCTATACACAAGAAATAATGCAAAATTTTTCCAGTCTATTGGTTTTCTTTTTCATTTTACTGAAATGTCGAGTATTTATAATTGAAACTCTGCTGATCTATTTCTCCATGATCAGAACTTTGTCAATCATCCAAATATCTGATGATATTACTTTTTATGTTGGGTACTGAATCCATGCCCTTTTCCTGTGCTAGGTAAGTGCCCTACTGTTAAGCTCTAAGTGCAGCTCCTAAATTATTTGGTACTTCACATATAAAAATCTTACTGTATTTTAATCCAACTTTACATCACTGAGAGCTTTAGCTGCTTCAGTTTTCATGAAGTCTGCCTTCTGTAGCACTTCAGGAGAAATGTTAAGGCATACCCAAGAGCAATTATTGAATATAAATTACCCCTTTTATATTTTTCTTCAAGGGATAGTTATTAAACAAATAAACACTTGTTTGGAAACCTAACGTTTCCCATAAGAGAACAGAATGTGTTTTCTCATTTCTCCTCCACCTTCTATTGCTAGTCCCTTCCCCTGCTCTAGTTGCTAGCTGTTTCTGACCTCTCCAAGGATGTAGTTTGGGGAGAAGTATGCTAAGGCAAGAGGGGAGCATTTGATGATGTGGTTTTATGTGTTCCTCATGGACCTGAGCAATGTTTAAAGATGACTCATTGCCCAGAAGGTTCTTTTCTGACTTCTTTGAAGAATCCATCATCATTATTCATGCAAACCCAGAAAATATATCTTTTCTTTTCTTTAGTGTATGTCTGAATATGTATATATTCATGTTTTTATATGTGTGGGTGTTTGTGCATGTGTAAATCCATCACAGTGGAGGTCAGAGACCAATGTTGGATGTTGTTTCTGAGGCACCTTCCATTTTTTACTTGTGTCGAGATCTTTCATTGGCCTGAAACTTCATCAAATTCATCCAGCTGGATGGACAGTGAGCTCTAGGGATACAGGTATCGCCATTGCCCATCTCCCCATTGCTGGGACTTGGCTTTCTTTTTTGGTCTTTTTGAGACAGGGTCTCCCTTTAGTCCCAGCTGGCCTAGAGCTCACTATGTAAACCAGGCTGGCCAGAGATCCACCTGCCTCTGCCTCCCAGGTGCTGGGATTAAAGGTGTGTGCCACCATGCCCAGATGGACCTGGCTTTTTATGTGGGCTCTGGTGATCTAACTCAGATCCTCAAGCTTGCAAGGCAAGTGCTTTACATGCTAAGAAATCTTCCCACCCCCACCCCCATTTTTATTCACAGTGGTCACCTATGGATTTTTCTGTAAGTCCTAAAACAAAGGTTTTGCATCTATCTTCTTATGTCTAGGATACATCATTGAATAAGAAACACACTCTGTCTGGATGCTTAACAACCATACTTAATGACCATACCAAGTTTGCCAAGGGACTTAAGAGATAACTTTGTTCCTTGCCCTCAGAGGTCAATTAAGTCCCAGGGACTATGCATGGGGGCATCTCTTGAAATGTCCTGCAAATGTGAGCCACCAGTCTTCCTGTTCAGGGAGGTCTTGGAGATCCACTAATGGGATTTCAGCCAGTGTCCAGTCTACAAAAAGGAAAGTCTTCTCATGCTTCAAAAAGGGAATCCTGGTCTAGCAAGACCTGACTTTGTCCTCAAATGGATGGAACTGGTAAATGAAAATCCAAAAGGAGTCAGGGGCTCCCTTCCCCCCCAAAAAATCTGAGTGGTCCCTGAGGACCAGATCCTCAATTGACCTCGAGAAAACAAAAACCTTGGTTAATCTGTGCTGTGTGGACTTAAACATCCAAAAGGAAAGTATAACCAGAAATAAATAATCAGTAAGGCCTGAGAAATTATACTTCAAGTACAAAACATGAGATCTTAGTAAAAAGACAAAAAGACAAAAACAAAACAAAACAAAACAAAAAACCGTTGTTTTGTCTGTTTCCAATTCTTACTGGCAAGTGCAGCTACCCCGTGGCTGCCACTGCTTTTGCCATCCTTCAAAGACATGAGACACAGCTTTTCAACCTTCAAATATGGACTGAACATTCATCTCTCTCCAGGAATCCTCCAAACCCTCAGTCCCAGACTGCTGAGACATCTAGCTTGTGGACTGAGCAACTACTGGTGTTTTGGCCTCTTCAAAATATTGTAGGACTACCCAGGCTGAATCACAGAGACCAGTACAGGAAGATCAAGACAGGACTCGGTGCTTACTGGACCTCATTTGGTGACCATGGGAAGGGAAGACCCCAGTGTGGGGCATGAGGGCAGAACTGATGGTTGTTTGGGCTTGCCAGGGTGGAACCTTCAAATACTTCCTTAAGGAAAAGATGACATCTTTCAGCCTAAAAAAGAAAAAATAATAATTGAAAAAAGAAATCATAAGCTGAAGATGCTAAACCTATGATATCATAATTTTGATATATGTGTGGCATGCATAAATGCATATTTTGGAGTGATGCAAATTGGAAGGAACAACAACAAGACTGGGTCAAATAACTGACTGAAATGGTGAACTTCTGCCCGAAACAGTAAACTTCTGCATCAAAAATTTTAAAAGGGACTGAGAAAAAGATGAAAAATATGTTTGGCAGAATGCATGAGCTCTGGTGGGGTGGGGGCAGGGAGGGGAATGGGCCTGGATTTGATCAGGAAATTTTCTATGAAATGCTCAAAGCTTCAAAAATTGGCTCTGACAAAAAAACAAACAAACAAACAAAAAGAAACACATTCCTTGGTTTGAATGTTTTGGGAAGGAGGACAGTACTTTCTCTTCCCTTATGCAATACGCACTATGTATGTACTTTAGCTTTTCTGGAGTAAATCATATTCTGAAGCTTAGTGTCTCCCAGTACCAGAGATCAATTTTCAAATGTGTAGTCTTCTCAAAGCAAGCAAAGTTTGTCTTTGGGACTGATATGTTAGGCTAGAATCTTTCCCCTACCATATACTTGTAAGGTATTTTCTGTAGAAATTCCATATTAGAACTTTGTTTCTGTCTTTTCGAGACACGCTCTCCCCATTCCTCCAGATGTCCTAGAACTCTCTATGTAGACCTGGCTGTCCTTGAACTCTTAGAGATCTGCCTGCCTCTGCCTCCCAAGTACTGGAATTAAAGACATGCACCACCATGCCTGGCATCCATATTAGAACTTTGTTTTACTTTGCTCTTTGATATATGTTTGATTTGCATCTCAGTGCAAACCAAGGGAAGAATAGTTCTATTCATTTGAAAGCCTGTTTTATGGCTTTTGAATTTGTAAAGATTTTCATGGGAATGTATATTCCGTTGGCCACTGTTGTCTCCAATGCTTAGGTTCTCTGCAAGCAAGAGGTGACTCAGACAACCACATGACCACAATCAGATTCCTACCCTGTTTTTAAATTCATGATCAGAGCAAAGCAAACACCATCATAATAATCTAACCCAGAAATATTGCTTTAAACTATTTAATAATAATAATGACAATCAGGGAAAATAACAAGAAAATGTCAACATAATTGTGTGTTTTCTGTTTCATTTAATATCTCTTTCCATGTTCTGATACTCAATTCCTAGGATTAATGGACCAATGTGAATAAGATGCTTTTATCATTCTTTTATTAAGTAAACACTTTTAATATTCTGTAAGCCTAGACTAATGTGTGTTTTTAAGGTACTTGCTAGACAAACTAGTTAGGAAAAAAAAAAATCCTGTTCAAAAGATAGGAAAAACTGCTTGGCTATTTGAAATGTTTCAGACATTTGAAAAGACACAGTTTATAAAAAGTAGAAGGCATTATCAGAAACCTCAAAGACTTTCTGTCTCAAAGTCTCTTCCTGGAAGGCAGGAAGGAATGACACAGAAAGCAACAAGCTATATTGGTGATAATAAAATCCATCTTTTCTTGTAGTACTGGAATATTAGCTATGGGAATAAGCTCCTGAGTTACAGTCTCTTCATTCTTCAGACACTGCTGGAGCCTGTTTTATGGTGTTGTTTAAAAGATTCAGAGATAGTGTATGCAGGATCCTGAGCAGCAAATGCTAGTCAGGTCCTTATCTTCTTATCTGATCCTAGATAGGGTTACCCTGCTGACTCATTCTTTTCTAAATACTTGAAAAATGATTTTTACTTGAGACACACTTTAAATATTGGGAATTACTTTAATATTACCGTTTCAGAACATGAAACAAAACAATCCATGGTTCATTAATTATCTCCGAGGTTCTATGGCCAAGCCCACCTTGGAAGGAGGAAGCTGAGTGGCCACTGGGAAGGAGACTTGCCTTTCATACTTAATGAGTTCATTGTGGAAATAAGAGCTTTGCTGGCAGCTGATAATCTTAGCAGGATCTGAACTATAGGGGCTGGAGAGATGGCCTAGCGGTTAAGAGCGCCGACCGCTCTTACAGAGGACCCGGGTTCGATCCCCAGCACCCACATGGCGGCTGAGAACGTCTGAAGCTCCAATTCCAGGAGAACTCCAGTTCCAGGGGAATCCGAGACCCTCTTCTGAACTCCGCGGCATTGCACGACACGGGTGCACAGACTTGCATGCAGACAGTACATTCATACACATACAGAAATAAATAAAATTAATAAATTAAAAAAAAATAAAAAAATAAATGTATAACTGAAATCGCAATGTAACTTTGCATGATTAAAAAGAGAAAACTTGTCTCTCTCTTTATTTTCCTTTTTGACAACCTGATTGGAGGTGAGGGGAAAATGGCCCTACTTAAGAAAAGTAAGCAAAGTATTGGCAAGCAATGACTTTAAATTGCACATTAAACTAATCCAGGGCTATGCCTTAATAAAGGCCAGGGCTGGGAATTCGTATGGATTTTCTAGCTCATTGTCAGGATAACATTGAAAGGCAATAAATGTTCTATTACACGAGCTGCTAGTTTTCAGAAAATTAGTCACCAATGACCTTTTTACCCTTTGTCATGCCCTCTTTCTCCGTAACTATACCTGATCTGAATCAAATGCAGACCAGTCCAAAAGCAAGTGCCTTGTTTACCTACCACCAACTTAAATAATTGGACTTTGGTATAGCCAATAAAAAGTTATCTATTAGGAAAACATGTATTTATGTACGTTTATCTGACCAGATACAAAGACTACTTCTTCTAGCTGTTGCTTTAAGTAAAATCACTTATATCCCATTTTGTGAAGTAAATCTCACTTCAAACAACTCAAAATAAAATGGCATTAAACTAAACGTTCTTGATTTCTCATACATCAAACGAGTAAATATGACAAGCTTTTCTAAGTACTTGCCTAATGCAGGGCTGTAAGCGAGCAGCAAGGAGAGAGTTGTAGAGCAGAGCGGCAGGGCTTGCAGTCAGCAGGGCTCATCCTGGAAAGGGACAGAAATGGAGAGAAGTGGTGTGATTTGGGGGCACCAGTCATCATATTGAATTACATTGATTAGTTTTCCAGTTAACAGGGAGACCTCCTTCTGACCCTATTTTCAGGGTCACTAGATCATAATGCAGTCTCACGAGGAGGCTGGAACGTCTCCTTATATTGGTTTCTGGGGAAGTATGGACTTGAAAATAACCATCAAAAGCTTTCTCTTTTCAAATTTTTTCTTGCTTCTGCCTAACAGATGCATACATAGATTGCATATCCTGTGTCATAACACATGTTACAGTGGGCACAGGATAAGATATGAGAATATATCCAACCTTTTGCAGAAAGGCTATTTTAGAAATTTCATCTTAGGAAGAACATTCTATCTGAATCAGGGAAAGAAAATAATAATATCTGACAAACAGGTGGGTCTGCTGTAAGATGGGAAAAACAATGTTCTGTTAAAGTAAGGTTAAAACAGACAACAAATACTGAATATTATAGGCATAATATGAGATATTTTTGTTTATGAATATGCATTTTAATCCTATGTCAAATATGAAAGAATAGATAGAAAATCAAATAATTATGCTCCTATGATTCTATATGCATCAAAAGATACATATGATTCTTCAGAATGATGGTATAGATTCAAGTGTTTTTGTCCTATAAAACTTTATATGAAATAGCCTGAGAAGATGGTATTTAAAAAGGCATTTTCTTTTTTTTTNTTTTTTTTTTGGTCTTTTCAAGACAGGGTCTCCCTGTAGCTCCAACTATCCTGGAACTCACTCTGTAGACCAGGCTGGCCTTGAACTCACAAAGATCTGCCTGCCTCTACCTCCCAAGTGCTAGGATTCCATTTTCTATGATTAATGAGAAGCTCAAATAAAGACAAATTTATATCATGTGGACAAATTAAAAGTAATTTTCACTTGTCAGCTGCTTAGGCTAATGTTGGACTATTACATTTACAATCAGTAGTGCACTGACATTTTACATGCAGTTAAGTGATTGGTGGGGCCTGATAGTGTTCTACTGTCTGTCTCTCTTTCTCCTATTCCTTTGTGCCTTCCTGTTCAATTCGACTGAAGAAAGCTTCCTTATCTTTGAATATTGAATTGTCTTGAACGTGATAGCCCAATATTCTAGCTCTGTGCTATGTTAATGGATTATTCTTCTGCCTTACCCTCAATAAACACAATTATTGCTTGGTTGTAATCTACCTTTCCATTTAGCAAAAGACCCTGGGCTATTAATATCACTCCCTGGCTCTTCTTCACTCCAACAAAGAGCTACTTCACTGCCTGATCCTATTGCCTGAGAAATGTAGTAGTTTGAAATCTCTTTTATGAAGATGAGTCATTCTACATGTATATTTTAACAACACATCTGAGGTTAAAAGACAGGCTCCCGGGAGTGGTGGAGCATGCCTTTAATCCTAGCACTCAGGAGGCAGAGGCAGGCAGATCTTTGTGAGTTCAAGGCCAGCCTGGTCTACAGAGTGAGTTCCAGGACGGCTGGGACTACAGGGAGACCCTGTCTCAAAAAGACCAAAAAAAAGGCTGATATGGAATTGGTAGAACAATAAAATATACCAACAATAATCAAGACTTGGCCACTCTTCCCAAGTCTTCAAGAAGAATGTTTATGTACCTGGCTGTTCCCACTTGCCTCAGTCTGTTGAAATCAGGAAGCAGAAGTAAAGAATTATTTTTCTTTTTTTATAATTTTATTTATTTCTGTATGTGTATGAATGTACTGTCTGCATGCAGGTTTGTGTACCCATGTCGTGCAATGCCGCTGAGGTCAGAAGAGGGTGTTGGATTCCCCTGGAACTGGAGTTTTCCTGGAATTGGAGTTTCAGACGGTTCTCCGCTGCCATGTGGGTGCTAGGGATCGAACCCCGGTCCTCTATAAGAGCAGTCGGCTCTTAACCGCTAGGCCATCTCTCCAGCCCATGATTTTTCTTTTTAATACTTGGTCCATACTACTGTCCTTGATGCTCTCCCAAGAGTGCCTGCATATTTCCACCAGTCCACTTTCCTCCATCAAAGAGATCACAATAACCTTGGCATCCTTGTAGATTGAAACAGCCACTCACTCTGACTCCAGGTTTTGTTTTGGGATCCGATAACTCATTTGCACGGTGCTTAGCGTGAATTGTGGAGACAACAATATTGTATTCAATAGTCAAAATATTAGATGCCTAACAAGGAAGAAGAAGCAAAGATATGAATAAGAAATTCCTTTTCTTAAAGGCCATCTTCACCTTAAAAGCTTCTGTTTATATTAGTTGCTTATGACATGTTAATAAAGAGTTTGAAGTTCAAAGACTGATTTTTTCCAGTTTGTCATTTATAGCAGTGTGGTTTGGGCAGAAGCTTAAATTTCTGTTACCTGTGCACATCATACTGTAGTCATCATGTTGTAATTACTGCTACTTTGTGTGCGTGTGTGTGTGTGTGTGTGTGTGTGTGTCTTACTGTTTTATATTTTTATGTTTTCATCATAAAAAAGCATAGACGTTGAGTAGTCCCAGACACCTCTGGAACTATGCTGGAACATTAAAAGTTTTACTTATTTGTTAATTAAAAGAAGTAGATAGGAACAAAGGCTATGACCTATTGTCAATATGCTGAGAAAATCACTTGTAGTTCTATAACTGACTCAGAAATTTCAGTGTCCTCTGAAACTTTCTTTAGTCCCTTTGTGGTCTGGCTGGGATGGTTGCCTTAGGTGTGGTACAGTCACTGTCGTTTATTGTGTATTTCACAAAAAATTAAAAAGTGTAATCCTAAAGCCAAAAAAAGAGAAAATTATTAGCCAAAGAACTACTGGGGCATCTGATAACTGGTGGGTAAGAGAAAGCTGATCTTCTTTAAGGGGGTGACTTTAGATAGGCTGACTAGATACCAGTGGATGAACTTGCACTGAGGGACGTCTAGGTACACTAACTTACTTGATAGGCCTTAATATAAATGACATAATTTATAAAGTCCAGTCTGGGGACTATGAGAAGGTACAGATGTAGAGAGGATATAAAGATGATTAAGATGCATTATATAAAACACACACAAATTCAATAAAAGTATATAAAAATAAATTAATTAGAATCAATTAATAGTCATATTGATAGATTTTATGAAATCGAACATTTTTGAGATACTACATTCATGTGCTAGATATTAATAAAATTGGAGACTCTAACAGTAGAGTGAATTTGATTCTCATAAACAAACTAGGTTATAGTATGTTTTACAACAAAGCATATTCATTTCTTATTTTCATAAAATCCTGTGATCAAACATCTGTCCAGTTCTGCTGCAAGAGATAAACAATTATATCTACATAAAAAGGAAAAGGCTTTAGGGAAAAAAATTCAGATTTCCTGAAATTTCTGGAGAAATGGGATTTTGAGCAGTGCCTGAGAGAGACTTAAAAATACAGCAGTGCTACACTGGTCAGGACAGTAAGGGGTGGAGATGACCAAGGAATTGAGCTATAGAGTACAAGGCCTGCACTGCTTTCTTGGGGTTAGGAAGTCCTTGTTATCCCTGCTGCACGGGTCCTTTCCCAACCACAGAGCTATTGCACTACACAGTCAAAGGCTCAGGCAAAGTAACAGAAAAGTCTAAATTCGAAATGTGCTTGTGAGAGAAGTACCAGTTGATACATGTGAAAGACAGTTCTCCTATACTTCAAAAATCCCTCACAAAGGCAAACCTCAAATTTGTTGGATTTAATTTCTAACCTGAACTCTTCCTTTTGAAGGTATCTGATGAGCTTTCAGCCTCAAAGACTTTACAGTTTAGACCGCAGCCTGCAGTGAGTGGGTGATGCTGTATGCCAGCACGAAAATAAATAAATAAATTAAATTAAAAAAAAAACTTTCTTTGAAAACTCTCTTCGTTTTTATATTATATTCCATGTTTGGAAAGGGTGTAAAACAGAGAAAGTATAAATGTATTTTACTACAAGTTCTTTTACTAATTTACTCTGTAATCTTGAAAAATTACTTTACTGCATCTTTATCTATACATCTTCATTTTCAAAGTTTAGTTTGTTACCTTTTTTTTAGTTTATGTTACTTCTTAACTTTTAAAGTAAGCTTAATTTTAGTTTAAATTTATGAACCTAGGAGAAAACTACTTGAAATCTTAGTGAAAAAATGGGCAATATAATAGAAATCTGATCTCAACCCATTAAAAACATGAGGTGCATAAATCTGAGGTAGCACTTTAATTGCATAAGATATAATTTGTACAGTGTTTGAGGAAACATTCATAAGCATATACATACTCATGCACTGATGCCCAATCACATGTGTACACACACGTTAACATGTACACAAATATATAAAAGTATCAAAATTAAAAATCATTTTACTTTATGCATTGTAATAAGTCATTTTTATATTTAATAGCAATGAGCATTATGATTGTATTTTTTAAGTATGGCCTGTAATGAATTGAAATAATAATATGCCCAGTAATTTAATAAGCCTAGTACTATAATACCACCTACCCCTTAGGGTGAGAAACACTGCTTACAGAAACAGCCTTATTAGACATGTCAATGCTGTACTGCCATGCATGTGTAGAAAACTGTGTTTCAAAGGGACTGGATAATGAACAAGTAGATGTTAGCCTCAAATTCCAACTTTATTCCATAATTTGTCCTCTTTTCCTGATATTATACATTATTAGATAAAATGATACCCAATACTAAAATATCTCTCTACTATGGAAATCTATCTTGCTTATTTAACTGGAAAGTGGAGATAAACAACAAAAAAATATATTATTATGGGCAGGGTCATGGCTCAGTGCTTGAGTGCTTGAGTGCTTGCTTAGCATGCAAAAGGCTTGAGTCATGCTAAGTCAGTACCACAAGAAAGTAGGAAGAAAAGGAGGAGGAGGAGGAGGAGGAGGAGGAAGAGGAGGAGATGAAGAAAATATGTGTGTTTACCTATCTGAAGCCAAACCACAAATAGCAAAGAAAAGTTTGGAAAAACATAAGAAAATAAATAGGCAAAGTTGAAGGCTGAAGTGTTCTGAGAGTGTAATGATAAAGATTTTCTGGTCTGTAACTAGTTTTGGCATTTTCACCAAACAGGCTCTCCTCTTACAAAGTTCAAGGACACTTGTGGTGAGGTATCTCTTAGGGTGCTGCTATTCTGTTGGCCTCTCAGGTGATGTAGATAAGTCTCAATTAGAGATTTTTATTGATGGATATACCATCTGGAGGCCCAATCTGTGACAAAATTACCACCTAAGAGAGTCTGATAAGAAGAGATCAGGAGTCAGTAGCTTGGATATTCATGATAAATATTTCCAAAATGCTTTCAACATTAATATTATCACCATGATATAAGGGTATAAATCAAGCTAAACTAGCAATAGACTCAATAGTAAGTATTAAGAACCCCTTCCCAAAAGACAGTACTTAATAAGCATTTAGTGTTAGAAACATTAGTATTTTGAATTTTTCTTCAGGGGATGTTTATGTATTCAGTATTGCAGTATGTCACTGAAAAAGGGCTATGGATTAAAATCCCAATAATTCTAGGAGAAATCTGCATGAAATAGTAGTGATGATAATCAGTGAATCATAAAATATGTGGTTGCAGCTGGCATGGTGCCCTCCACCTGTAACTCAAGCACTTGAGAAGCTGAAAGCAAAAGGCTCCTAAGTCCCAGGACAGCCTAGACCATGTATGTAGTAAAACCATGTTTTCAAACACAAAAACAATAACAACATAAAATGTATTTATGGGAAATTTGTAAAGTATACCTAAATTTAGCTTTTTCTTCAACATGTCATTTCTTTTTTTTTTTTCAACATGTCATTTCTTAAGTTGAGAAACAACTCTCACCCAACCAATAGCAAACTTGATAGTTAAATAAATTCCCATCCCCATCCAGTGGAAGTCTCCTTGCACTTTTTATACATCGTTCCTAGAGTTCAAACGACTTTCTATCTGATATATTGCTGATTAGCTCAACTTTACCAATACCAGTGGCATAGGATTTATCAACTCAAAATAGGAATTGGGTTTTTTTCATTAATTTTCACTTACCTATAGTTTTATCTGACAAGATAAAGTTTTTCTTCTCTGTATAAACCTCCAAATCTGAATATAAATTGCTAAATTTATCATCATTTAAGTCCTTATGCATATTTTATAAGAAAAAAAGTGCTATTAAAAAATTTCCAAAAAAAAAAAAAAAAAAAAAAAAAAAAAAAACTTTCCACACTATTTTCCCCTCTAGATAATTAAAGCTGAAACAAAGTTGAGTACAAAAGTATCTTTTACTAGTAAGATGTTTATGACCTAAGGAGAGTATTCATGTTTGATCACCTTATAACCCAATCCCTTTGGTAAAGTCTGTCCTAATAGTGGTTTTCATGTCAGGAAATATTTCCCATATGTTATGAAGCATCATCCAGAAGGAACTCACAGCCACAGTGTCCATGCCTTAGTGACATTATGACCAACAGGGAAGCCCTTCAATGACAGTGCCCACCTGAGACCATTCAAATGTCTCTGGGAAATATTAATGCTGCATTCTTGGGTCAGCTGCCTTCCTAACTTGGAAAGGTTTTTTCAACTTTTATAAAATAATTATGAAAGACAAGCTGAGAAAATAAACAACGAAGTCTGGGTGAATAGTGTCATCAAAGAAAAATGATCTGTCCTAGGTCACTGCAACAATGCAGCCACCAAAACCAGTATTTAGAAACAAATGTGACCATTAGAAATTCCTGAGCATCACAAAAGGCATGACATTAAACTTTTTAATTATTCTTTTTTCAGTTTCTTGAGACAGGGTCTCTGTGTGGCCCCAGCTGGTCTGGAACTCACTATATAGACTAGGCTGGCCTTGATCTCACAGACACCAGCTTGCTTCTGCCTTTCCGAGTGCTGGGATTAAAGGCATATGTGCTAGCACACCTGGACCCATTTTTTAATCATTAATAAATTGCTGGAGGAAAACACATTGAGAACAAAGTAAGCACAAAATAATGAGAGCAAAAGTAAATAAAATAAAATGTGTAAGAATAAAATAATTAGGATAAAAATCAAGATTATAGATTTCTAAATTCTGTCAGATTCACACACCTTAAAATGAAGGATTTTTATATTTATTTAAATTTAGTTTTTGTGTATTTCACACAGAACACCTCAATAAATCTTAATCACCTTTACCCCGTACCCCCATTCACACCCTCACACATCCTGCACTGGAGCTCACAGTTGCCCTCATTTGTGTTAAGGCCTATTCTGTCAAGTTAGTGTCCACAGATATGTCCCAGTGAAAGTTCATCCATTGGAGTCTAGTCAGCCCCTCCAGAGTCCCTTGCTTTAGGAAGACCAACTCTCCCTCACCCAGCAATAATCAGCTGCCAATATTTCTTCAGCTGACATTGGGGTCTGCAGCTCCTTTCTCCAGTTTCAGGTTGGGTTTTGGTCCCCTTGAGTTTGCATGGTTTTTGTACATGCTAATACAATGGCTGTAGGTTCACATAAGCAGGGTCCCAGTAGCTTGCAGGAGCCTACTTCCTTATGATTATCCACCTCCTCCCTGGCTTTACAATCCCTAACCCCCCACAATTCTGCAACGGTCCCTGAGCCCTGGGTAGGTAAAACTTAATACAGGAATCCTGGCAAAAGACCCACACTCTACAGACTCTTAATCTCTATGTTTTTGCCACTTGAGACCTTTTGTGTTTCTGGCCCTCTGTTTCACGAGTGAGCTTCATTAATGAGAGCTGAGGGGCTCATTAGTGTCCTCTTTAACCCTTATTCTAAGTTGTGGATGTGCCATTTAGGCTTGGACACTTCACAATGTCTCTTTGTGACCAGTCGTGATACTCTGTAATAGTCTCTGGTGCAAAGGAACTTACTTTGATGAGTGGTGACTGGGATAACACTGACTCCATATCTATATCTATATCTATGCCTATATCTATATCTCTATATATCACATAGTAAGGAATTACATTCCTCTAGGGATGTGAAAGCCTTAGGGATTTCTCTCGATTCATGTGTGTTTGGCTACGTGTACAGAGTACTACACATGAGTTTTATTCCATTGAGTCAGCTTTAAATCCAGTTAGGTAGCTGTTGATTGTCCCCAAGATAAAAACGCCAGTACTATACCAATATTGTATGCTGTCCCAGTCATTATTGTGATTATTTGGTCTTAAAGCTAGTGTTGGACCATTGATTGATGTTGTCCCTCAGCAGCTTACATAGTGCTCTCAAAAGCTAAGAGAGTTAGCCTTCGGGGAAGTGGGTTTGAGATCAATTCCAGGTCCATTGCTCTAAATATGGTTTCCAAAGTATGTACTGTCTTCAGCAATAGTGGCTTGCCTTCAAATTCTGGTAGGCAATCAAGGGTTGTGGAAATAACTTGTGTGATTTTTTGGGGGGAGACTCTTGGTTTGCTCTGGCCAACAACTCAAAGGAAGCTTTCTCCTGTCTGGCACTGTTTCTGGTTTCTCTCTCTCTCTCTCTCTCTCTCTCTCTCTCTCTCTCTCTCTCTCTCTCTCCCATCCCCATTTAAAATGTTCCCATTTTTCATTTGATAGGTTTAGGGTTAGGGTTAAGGTTAAGATTAGGGTTTGTGTTGAATAGAGTCAGGTTTTGGTTTATTGTTAAGTTTAGGTTTCAGGGTTATATTTAATATTAGGGTTGGGTTTAGTGTTAGAGGGTTACAAGGTTACAGGGTTACAGGGTTAGGCTTAAGGTTAGGGTTAGCATTAAGATAATACAGTCTCTACCTCAGTTTGAGCTACTTTGCTTTTATCTCCAAATTTCCTTGTATAGCCCTCCCTTCCTCCTCTCATTTAAGTACCACATTTTATCCATTTCTCCCTTAGTAACACTTGTCTCCTACTTTTTAATCTCTCGTGGTCCTTCTTTCCCTTTACCTCCCTGGTTCCTTTCCATTTTCCTAGTTCCTGCAGTTATAATCAGGATACACACTCACATATAAGAATTTGTTGTTAGAATCCACAAATGAGGTACAGCATATGTCGTTTCTTTTTATGAGTTTGTGTCTGTTCACATAGCATAACAATTTCAAGTCAATCCATTTACCTATAAATTTCATTATTTCCTCTTTCTTTAACCTGCGTGAACTCCATTGTGTAAATGTACCATAGTTTCATTATGCACTCCTCAGTTCTTAGGTTGCTTCCATGTATTAGCTATTATGAAAAGAGCAGTAACGAACATGATGTACAAGTATCTGTGCAATACAATGAGTCCTTTGGGTATATGCCAAAGATTTTAAGGGGAATGTTTCCGAGTTTTATCCATTCAGAATGATGTTGGCTGTGGGTTTGTTGTACGTAGCTTTAATTGAGGTAGATTCCCTCCCATCCAAATCCCTCTAGAGCTNTTCAGTGTAGTCCCAGCTGGCCTGGAATTCAGTCCAGCGACAACAGCAGGCTTGAACTGACAGTTTGAATCTGTCCCATATTTATTGATTGATTGATAGATTGATTGATTGATTGACTGATTTTTTTGTCATTTTGAAATAGGGTCTCCCTGTAGCCCCTGTTGGCCTGTAACTCATTATGTAGATGAGATCTTGAACTCACAGAGATCTGCCTGCCTCAGCTTTCTGAATGCTGGAATTAAAGGTGTGTACCACCATGCGCAGCATCCCTTTAGATCTTTTAACATAAATCCACATTGAACTGTATCAAAGGCCTTTTATGCATCTATTGAAATGACCTTGTGATTTTTGTCTTTGAGTCAATTTATATGGTTTTTGAAATTTATTGGGCTATGCATGTTGAACAGTCAGTACATCTCTGTAGTAAAGCTGACTTGATCATGGTGGATGATCTTTTTGATGGGCACCTGTATTGGTTTGCAAGTATTTTGTTCACATTTTTTACATCTATCTTCATTAAACATATGGGTCTACAGTTTCCTTTGGGGGTTGTATTTTTACATGGTTCTGGTGTTAGACTCATGCTGGCTTTATAGAAGGAAGTTGTGAGTTCTCCTTCTGTGTCCATCTTTTTGAAAAATTTAAGTTATATTCATTGTAGATCTTTAAATGTCTGTAAGAATTCTACTGTAAATCCTACTTACTGTTTCAATTCCCTTATATGTTATGTGTCTGTTTAAGCTGTTGATCTCCTCTTTTTTACTTTGGTGATTCTGATGTTTTACATATTCATCCATTTCTTTTAGGTTTTCAAATTTAATAGAGTAGTTTTTTAAAATATTATTTTCAGCTGGGCATGGTGGTGCACGTCTTTAATCCTAGCACTTGGGAGGCACAGGCAGGCAGATCTTTGTGAGTTCAAGGCCAGCCTGGTCTACAAAGTGAGTTCCAGAGCAGCTGGGGCTACAGGGAGATCCTGTCTCGAAAACACCAAAAAAAAAAATATTCTTTTCTAATACTCTGGATCTTTCCTTTTTTTATCTCTGTTGGAATATTTCCCCTTTAATCTTTATTGTTTTTAAATTTGTAGTTGCTCCTTCATTCTTTTGGTTAACTGGACTAAGGGTCTGTTTATTTTATCTTTTCAAAGAACCAGCTCTTGGATTCATTGATTATCTGTATTGTTTTCTTTGTTTTGTTTTCATTAATTTATGCTCTAATTTTTATTATTTTTTCCTGTCTGCTGGGTTTGGATTACATTTGCTATTGCCTTTCAAGACAAGGGAGTTGCAATATTAAGTCATTAATTCTGCTCTTTCTAATTTTTTTAATGTAGGCACTTAGAGCTATAAACATCCTTCTTAGGACTGCTTTTAAAGTATTCCAAAGGTTGTGTTGCATTGTATTCTCCTTTTCATTAATATCAGGAATACTCTTATGTGGTGGTTTGAATGAGTGTCCCCCATAAGCTCTAGGTATTCAGACATTTGTCTCCAGTTGGTGGTGCTGTTTTTGGAGGTCTTAGAAGGTGTGGCCATGCTGGGGGAAGTGTGTCACTGGGGGCAGGCTTAGTGTGTTTTAACAAGCCTCTTGGTCTACAGTTGTCCTCATTGCTTCCTGTGCTTTTTGCGAGATGTGACCCTTGGTTTGCTGCTCCAGATCCAGCTGCCACGCCTCCCGCCACAATGGACTAATTCCCTGGAAGCGCTAATCCTAAGCTCAAATAAACTCTTCCTTTTATAAGTTCCTTGGTCATGGTGCTTTATCACAGCAACAGAAAAGTGACTAATACAGTTATTGGTACCAGAAGTGGGGTGTTAGCTGTGAAGAACCTGACCATGTGTATGTTTGGAGAAGTGTGGAAGACTTTGGAACTTTGGGCTGGAAAGGCTGTTGACTATTGTAAGCAGAGCTTAAAGGGCCATTCTAGTGGAGGCCTGGAAGAAAGCATGGCTGCAAAAGATGTGGTTCCAGGGGAAAATAAAGACTTAGGCAGCAATCGGGATATTTTGATAAAGAGTCTGGCAGCAGTTTGCCTGCAGCCCAGATGCTTGCCTGATGCTAAGTTGAAAAGCAGTGGACTGATGTCTTTGGTGGAGGATATTTCAAGACAGCCTAGTGTGGAAATGGTGGCGTGGCTTTTAATGGTGAATATTATACAGATCTAGAGTGAAAAAGAGCAGATGGGGCAGAAAGAAATGCAGAATGTACAGTTTGGATCTGAAAACTGCACTAGGAAGATTAAAGGTGGGGCCAAGGCATGTGAAGGAGAGGCTCTCTTTCATAAGGAGATTAAAGCCATTAAGGAGAGGCCTGGAGATTTACAAGTAAACAAAAGATTCAGTACCTTCAGGGCAAGAGCACACCCAGCTAATCCTCCAGCAAGTCCAGGGCAGAGAAAAGTTGCAAATGCAGTTGGAATGGGCCAGGGTCCATCCCAGGATTGCAGCCAAACTTGGCAGTTTCATTCATGTGGTGCTGGCTTTAGAGGCATGAAGTTCGCAAGAGTGAAGGGGTCATCAGTTCTTCCTCCATGGTTTCAGAGAGCCAAAGAGGCCAGGCAGAGTACAGCAGGGGTGTCCCTGAATAAAGAAGGCCCTGATAGGCCATTGCGTGAAGCTGTGAATGTGAAGCCTGGTGAGCATCAGAGAGCCCAAGAAAACTTTTGAGATGCCAGACCTGTGAGATATTTGCCAAGGAGAGCTGCATACAGGGAGTGGTACCGGCCTAAGAAAGAGATGTATGTTGCAAGCAAAGCTGGAAGAGCTGAGCCATCTAAGCCCTTTGAAAGCCAAGTCCCAGAAGTTGCATGTGGAGCTACTGGACTTGGTTTTTGCCCTGCTGGTTTTCGGTCTTGTTTTGGCCCAGTGTGTCCTCACTATGCCTCTATTCCTCCCTTTTGGAATGGGAATGTGTATTCAGTTCCACTGTATGTTGGGAGTATGTAATTTGTCTTTTGATTTTACAGGAGCTTACAGTTTGGGAGATTGGCCTGAGTCTCAAAGGAGACTTTGGACTGTGGATTTTTAAATGGTATTGAGACTGGTAAAGACTGTGGGGACTTTTAAGGTTGGACTAAATACATTTTGCATTTTATACGGTCAGGAGCCTATGGGGGCCAGGGAGTGTAATGTGGTGGTTTGAATGAGTGTCCCCCATAGGCTTTATGTATTCAGACATTTGTCTCCAGTTGGTGGCGCTGTTTTTGGAGGTCTTAGAAGGTGTGGCCATGCTGGGGGAAGTGTGTCACTGGGGACAGGCTTAGTGTGTTTTAACAAGCCTCTTGGTCTACAGTTGTCCTCTTTGCTTCCTGTGCTTTTTGCGAGATGTGACCCTCAGTTTGCTGCTCCAGATCCAGCCGCCACACCTCCCGCCACAACGGACTAATTCCCTGGAACCACCAATCGTAAGCTCAAATAAACTCTTCCTTTTATAAGTTCCTTGGTCATAGTGCTTTATCACAGCAACAGAAAAGTGACTAATGCACTCTTATTTCTTTCTTAATATCTCATTCGTCATTCAACTTTCATCATTTGCGAGTGTTATTTAACCTCCATGAGTTCATGTAGTTACAAGGGCTCTTTCTGATGTTGATTTTAAGCTTTATTGCATTGTGATCTGATAGAATGCATTAAATTATTTCAATTTTTTGTATTTGTTGTACCTCAGCATGTGGTCCATTTTGGAGAAGGTTCCATGGGGTGCTGAACAAAAAGTATATTCTTTGGTGCTTGGGTAGAATACTTGGTAGATGTTTGTTAGATCCCTTTGCTGCATGGTACTGTCTAATTCAGATGTCTCTGCTTAGTCTTCATCTGGTTAACCTATCTAATTGAGACACTTGAGTATCAAAGACCCCTACTTCTAATGAGTTAAGATTAATCTGTGTCTTAAAGTACTGTAGTATTGTATTTATGAATTTGGGTGCACCAAAGTTTGGTACTATGTTCATGATTGTAATGTCTTCTTGGTGGATTGTTCCTTTGATAAGAATTAAGTGACCTTCTTTTTCTCATCTGATTACTATTAGTTTGAAGGCTATTTTGTCAGATATTAGAATTGTAATTCCTCCTTTCTTGTTAATGCCATATGCCTAGATTGTTTTTTCTACCCTTTCACCTTAAGGCCATGAAGATGAGATGGGTTTCTTGAAGACAAGAAAAAGATGGATTTTGTTGCTTATTCCATTCAACTAGCCTGTATCTTTTGACTGGGGACTTCAGTACATTGATATTTGAAGCTGTTATTGAAAGATGTATATTGGTGTAATTTCTGTTTGCATTTTTGCTATAACTTTGTATTTCTACATTAATACCTTCATTTAGTTTTTTCCTGTTGCCCTGAGGAATAGTTTTTATTTCTTCAGATCTTTTTATTGCTTCAAGTATTCTCTGAAGGGCTAGTTTTCTGGACATGAATTCTTTCAGACTATTCATGTCTTGGAAGATTTTTCTTTGACCTTCAAATATAATGGACATTTTTTTCTGGGTAAATTATTGTGGGTTGGTATCTATGTTCATTTAGAACTGGGAATACTTTAATCTAGGCTCCAATGGCTTTCATCTTTTCACTGAAAAGTCAGCCATAATTTTGATGGGTTTTCCTTTATATGTAACTTGTTCTTTTTCTTTTGAAACTTTCAGTATTCTTTCTTTGTTCTGTATGTTTAATATTTTTACTTTGATCTGCTATGGGGAGTTTCTTTCCTGGTCCTGTCTATTTTGTGTTCTATGTGTTTCTTGTATTTGTGTGGACATGTATTTCCTTAATTTGGAGTAATTTTCTTCTACATTTCTTTTGAAGATCTGGTCAATACAATTATCCTGAGAGTCTTCTCTTTCCTCTATGCCTACAGTTTGTAAATTTGGTCTTTTCATGATGTCCAGCATTTCCTGCATACTACATTCCAATGTTCTTAATTTTTTTATAGTCCTTGCTTTATAGTGCTCCAATTCTTCAACTTTATCATCAAGTCTTGAAATCCTGTTTTCCTTTTATTTCATTCTATTGGTGAGACTTTTCTTCTGTCATTTCAAATTGGCTTTTTGAGTGTATCACTTCCTTCTTCACTTCAGCTTGAGTTTTCCTCAATATTTCTATCTCTTTTGTGAATTCAGTAAGAAGTTTCTATCTTCTTTTGCTCTGTGTGTGTGTGTGTGTGTGTGTGTGTGTGTGTGCTCTTCAAATTCATTGAATTCTTTCATTATGTTTATAATTGTTATTTTAAATTGTACATCCTGGACTATGTCTAAGGGGGCTCTCATTGTCAAAATCTTCTATAAGTCTGGTGTGGGATTATTATTTGGCTTTTCATAATATTATTTTTCATTGTGATGTTGGCATGTGTATTTCTTTTTCTTTTTGTTTTCTTTTTTAGACAGGATCTCCCTATAGCCCCAGCTGTCCTGGAACTCACTTTGTAGACCAGGCTGGCCTTGAACTCACAGAGATCTGCCTGCTTCTACTTCCTGAGTGCTAGGATTAAAGGCATGCACCACCATGCTGAGCTTAAAGATGGTTCTTAGCCGCCATGTGGGTGCTGGGAATTGAACCCTGTTCCTCTGCTAGAGCAGTCCGTGTTCATAAGTGTTGAGCCATCTCTCCAGCCCTGGCATGTGTATTTCTTTCATGGTTTGTGATTTTGTGTGTGAAACTCAAGCCTTTCTTTGTTGAGTTGAAGTCTGATGTGCCTTGATTATTTTTGGTTGCATATGAAAAGCTTGTTGCGTCGGGCATGGTGGCGCACACCTTTAATCCTAGCACTTGGGAGGCAGAGGCAGGCGGATCTTTGTGAGTTCAAGGCCAGCCTAGTCTACAGAGTGAGTTCCAGGACAGCTGGGACTACAGGGAGAACCTGTCTCAAAAATATTAAAAAAAAAAAAAAAAAAAAAAAAAAAAAGCTGATTGCTCTTCAGGTTCTTATTTTTTGTTTTATATTGGAAAGACCAGATGGCTCTAGCCCAGCTACTCAGGAGTTCATCCAGAGGCCCAAGTCAAGCACTAATTATATACTCGCAGTTGTCCTCTTAAGGCTTGGGCCTCTAGTAGTCAGTAGGTACAACACAATTTGGGAAACTTGCTAGGCAGAGGCTAGATTCAGGTCTTCTCAGGCATTCTGCAAAGGTCTGGGCCCTTAGTAAAGGGCAGAGAAGCCTAGCCCTGCAGTAGTGGGAGAGGCTGCAGATGGTCCCAATGTTGAGGGATGGGCACAGCTTGACTTGGAGAGCATAATGTTGTAGGAGAGTCAAGGTGCAGTGGGCAGGGTTAGACTTACCATGGAAGGGAAGAAAACTGGAATCCCAGGCAGGGTGGAGATGGAGAGAATCAAGACAGAAGTCTGGCCTCAGCAGTCCAATGACAAGATGAGACTTCACTCCTGTGAAGTCTGTCCAACCAGGCTAGAAAACTGAGCTGGCATGAGTCCAGGGGCTCGGGATCCAATGGGGGGGTCTGTAGGAGGAGGTTAGTCCAGAGATCTGGGGTGCTAAGAGAAAAAATGGGCCTGTGCCCAGGGCTAGAAGGGGAACACAGTGTGAAATTTTTAAGACATCAAATAAATAAATAAATCTAAAGGGAAAATAAATCATTTATTCCTTATTTATGTTTTTTGTCCTAAATTCTTTAAGCATTTCATGTAACCAAGTGCCATCGGCAAAGGGATTTAATTTACATAAACATCATTTTTGACTAGTTCAAGCATTCAATAGAAATGAATATCATGTCTGCCAAAATAATTCTCAGTAAAGTCCAGATATTTTAAGTAATCAGTAATCATTATTACATCAATTTGAAGATTTACAACTCAAAATGAGATTGATTAAGACATATCAGATCATAGATAAGTTGATGATTTTTTCCACTGAGAAACAAAGCTATAAATTTAAAGAAGAATGTAAGAATTAGAAAGAAATGAATTGGCTCTAGAGAGGTAACTTGGGCGCTGAAAGCATGCACTGAGTTCAGACTCTAACATCCACATCTACCTATTCACATTGAATTGTAGTTCCAACTCCCAGGGTGTCATATGTCTCTGGCCTCAGCAGGCACCCGCACCAATGTAAACACACACACACACACACACACACACACACACACACACACTCAGGGCATCATCCAGAACAAACAAATTTTTCTTAAACTTTAAAAACAGAAGAAATTAAATCAATTGAACTGTGGCTATAAATAGAAAATGAATATATAGTGACATTTAGAATAAACTGTAGGAGAATTTGTTTGTATAAGCTGTACCTTCCTTTGAATAATATCCAACATAATATAGTAATATCTTAAGGAACACCTCTGACTAGCAAAAGATCATTTTCTTCCTGCTCTTCACCACTGCAATTCAAATGGTGGCAATTGCTCTTGACCGTGGAGATATAAGCTAAGGAAAATAAAGAAATGTACCCCCTGGGTCTTTAGATTAGAAGTGAAAATTTAATTAGCAAGACACATACCTGACAAGAAATGTGTTCTGCTACTTTGAATCAAACTAAATATTATCTTTAGGGACCTCCTAAGTAGGAATTTGTTGAGGAGCAGTATAAATTATTGATGAAAATATTTGAACAATACAGCATAAAATAATAGTGAAAATTTTACAAATGGTTAGGTATGGTGGCATAGACCTTTAATACCAACACTAGGGAGGCAGAGGAAGATGGAGCTCTGTGAGATCCAAGCCAGCCTTGTCTACAGAGTGGGTTCCAGGCTAGCTGGGCTATAGAGAGACCCTGTCTCAAACAAAGTCAAAACAAAGCAAAAAGTAACAAAGAAAAGTTTTACTGCATCATTCTGCTGTTTTTCTTAAGACAACAGGGCTCAACATGTTGACAAAAATAAATAAATAAATAAATAAATAAATAAATAAATAAATAAACAAAACCAAGCATCTGTACTTTTGTTGCTGCATCCCAAGAACTGGAAATGAAGAGCAAACAGGAATGAAAAANAGGGATGGACGCTTGACTTGGAGAGCTAATGTGTAGGAGGAGTCAAGGTGCAGTGGGCAGGGTTAGACTTACCATGGAAGGGAAGAAAACTGGAATCCCAGGCAGGGTGGAGATGGAGAGAATCAAGACAGAAGTCTGGCCTCAGCAGTCCAATGACAAGATGAGACTTCACTCCTGTGAAGTCTGTCCAACCAGGCTAGAAAACTGAGCTGGCATGAGTCCCAGGGGGCTCGGGATCCAATGGGGGGGTCTGTAGGAGGAGGTTAGTCCAGAGATCTGAGGGGTGCGTAAGAGAAAAAAGGGACTGGCCCAGGGCGTAGAAGGGGAAACAAAATGTGAAATAATTTTTTCAGCATCAAATAAATAAATAAATCTAAAGGGAAAATAAATCATTTATTCCTTATTTATGTTTTTTGTCCTAAATTCTTTAAGCATTTCATGTAACCAAGTGCCATCGGCAAAGGGATTTAATTTACATAAACATCATTTTTGACTAGTTCAAGCATTCAATAGAAATGAATATCATGTCTGCCAAAATAATTCTCAGTAAGTCCAGAATTTTAAGTAAATCAGTATCATTACTACACATCAATTTGAAGATTGACAACTCAAAATGAGATTGATTAAGACATACAGATCATAGATGAAGTTGATGATTTTTTTCCACTAGAAACAAGCGATAATTTGAAAGAAAATGTAAGAATTAGAAAGAAATGAATTGGCCTCTAGAGAGTGTAACATTGGGCGCTGAAAGCATGCACTGAGTTCAGACTCTAACATCCACATCTACCTATTCACATTGAATTGTAGTTCCAACTCCCAGGGTGTCATATGTCTCTGGCCTCAGCAGGCACCCAGCACAATGTAACACACACCAACACACCACACACACACACACCACACCACTCAGGGCATCTCCAGAACAAACAAATTTTTCTTAAACTTTAAAAACAGAAGAAATTAAATCAATTGAACTGTGGCTATAAATAGACAATAATTGAATATGATAGCGAAAACATTTACGACTACACTGTAGGGAATTTGTTTGTATCAGCTGTCCCTTCCTGCTCTAATATCCCAACATAATAGTCACTCTTAAGGACACCCTCTGCTACTCGCACACCTTTCCCTGCTTCATGCTTCATCGGTGCAATTCTTCTTAACCGACTCACTAAGTAAAGAATGACCCCCCTCGGTGGCCGTTGCATGCTTAGACGTGAAATTGCTAATAGATAGGAACATAATAGAAAGTAAACCCTGTGTCTTTCTTTATTGCCAATTTCTCGACCGCCTGAAGCAAGGGTATTATCTTTCCCCCTAAGACTCTCTCTATTTAGGACATCAAGGGAATTTGTTCTGCGCAGATAAATTAGTTGCAAAAATATTTTCGAACAATAGCAAGCCTAACAATACATAGGTGAAAATTTACATCATGGGTTAGTATGGTGCATGAACCTTTAATCCAACTACTAGGGTGAGGCGAGAGGAGATGGAGACTTGATCAGCCAGCCTTGTCACCAGAGTGGGTCTCCGAGCTGCTGGGCTTATGAGAGACCCTGTCCTCAAAACAGTCAAAATCAAGCAATAAAAAGTAACAAAAGAAAAGTTTTACTGCATCATTCTGCTGTTTTTCTTAAGACAACAGGGCTCAACATGTTGAGACACTAAAATAAAAAATAAATAAAATTAAATAATACATACATAAATCAAACAAAACAACATCTGTACTTTGTTGCTGCATCCCAAGACTGGAAATGAAATGAAACAAACAGGAAGAAAAAAAAAAAAAAAAAAAGAAAGAAAAGAAAAGAAAATGCACTAAGCTACAATTATTAAGACTGTCACAAAATTTATGAAAATATATGTATATATCTTAGTTTCAAAATTAGATTGAAAAATTTTGTTGAGTAGAAAATAATCTTTTTTGTTTTACTCAAAGTAACACAACAGTTTTAAAATTAAACACATGTCCAGAGCAGATGTTTATGGACTGGCAATGCAAAACATGTCTTCCTTACCAAGTACAATGCCTCAATTGTTTGCTTATCTCATTAGTGTTAACATTGTACTTTTACCAGCTGGAGAGATGGCCTAGAAGTTAAGAGCGCTGAAAGCTCTTACAGAGGAGCCGGGTTCGATCCCCAGCACCCAGATGGTGGCTGAGAGCCATCTTTAGCTCCAGTTCCAGGGAAATCCAATGCCCTCTTCTGACCTCCGCGGCATTGCATGACACAGGTGCACTAGCCTACATGCAGACTGTACACTCATACACATGAAAAAATAAAAAAAAATTTTTTTTAATTAAAAAAACATTGTACTTTTACATTTTGAAATTTTCTGAGGCAATGGACAGCTTTTAAGATGCAAAATGATAGGCTGGCATCATTTAAAGTATTTTAAAATTCATTGTAAAAGATCGTCTCTGTCCAAGTTTGGTCTGTTTTGCACTAATTTTCTAACTCTACAAGACGTTTCTTTTTTAAATTTTTTTAAAATTTTATTTATTTTTGTATGTGTATGAATGTACTGTCTGCATATACGTTTGTGCACCCATGTCGTGAAATGCCACGGAGGTCAAAAGAGGGTCTCAGATTCCCCTGGAACTGGAGTTCTCCTGGAATTGGAGTTACAGACGGTTCTCAGCCTCCATGTGGGTGCTGGGGATCGAACCCGGGTCCTCTGCAAGAGCAGTCAGTGCTCTTAACCGCTAAGCTATCTCTCCAGCCCCAAGAGGTTGTTTCTTTAAGAAACTGAAGTTTCCTAAAAGTCAAAGAGACACCTCATTGCCCAAATCACCTCTACCAATAAGAAAGTTCATATCATATTTCATTTTAGAAATTGTATAAATGTTGCTTTTTAACCCATGCATGTATGTGGTTTCCAAATGTTGTTTGAATGAGAAAAGACCCAGATAGGCTCCTGTATTTGAACAACTTGGTTCCCAGTTGGGGGGATCATTTGGGGTAGTTATGGATCTTTCAGTACAATGAAACTTTATGTCACCGGGGGGGTGGGTTTGGAAAGTTTCTAGCTTTCCCTATCTCCTGTCCATTCAATCTGTCTGTCTGTCTATCTATCCCTTTATCTCTATATCTCTATTCCTCTATCCCTATCTCTATCTGTATATTTAGCTCCTCCTCTCTGCTTCCTGTGTGTGGATAAAATGTGATTAGCCAGCCTCCTGCTTCTGCAGACAGGCCAAGTCAGCTCGACAATTATAGACTGTACCTCTGTGGAACCCATAGACAATAAACTTGGTCTTCTTAAGTCATTTTGCTCATGATATTTTATCACAGCCAAATAAAAATAACTAATACCCCAATTACCACTTTAATGCCATATAAAATCTCAACTTGAAAAATATAGTAATGTAGCAATGAGTGAAATATTATATTATTAAATTAAATCTTCATAAAACTTTACATAAATTTAATAATTTGATTTATCATTATTTCTACTTTATGTGTGTGAGTTTATTGCCTGCATATATATAAGTGCACCTGTGTTGGGCAGTGCCCATGGAAAGAAGAAGAGGGAATCAGATCCCCTAGAACTAGAAGTATGGATGGTTATTCTCTGCCATGTAGGTGCCAGTAACCCAACCTGGGTCTCATGCAAGAGTGGGATGTGCTCTTAACTGCTGAGCCATCGTTCCAGGTCCCAATTTAATAATTTTCATTTAACAAAGTGAAACAATATTGAGGTCACATTTATCATTAGCCAATAACCCATCGCTCAAATGCCCTATTACAGCTAAAAAATTTCTTTATAGTTTTCCATTGTCATTACTATGAGCTGTCTCTGTTTCCCCTAATAGGACATACCTCCCAATTATCTGGTTACTGAAAGGATTTGAACTGATCTTGCACTGCTATACAACCTCCCATGTTTCACTGATTATCTACTACATACTGTATTTACGTCATCTACTATGGATCCATACTAAACATGTATGCAACCTCAATTCTTTTTAAAAAATTTTTTTTATTAATTTTATTTATTTCTGTATGTGTATGAATGTACTGTCTGCATGCAGGTTTGTGCACTCGTGTCGTGCAATGCCGCGGAGGTCAGAAGCGGGTCTCGGATTCCCCTGGAACTGGAGTTCTCCTGGAATTGGAGTTTCAGACGGTTCTCAGCCACCATGTGGGTGCTGGGGATCGAACCCGGGTCCTCTGTAAGAGCGGTCGGCGCTCTTAACCGCTAGGCCATCTCTCCAGCCCCCACAACCTCAATTCTTAATGACAACAAAGTTGCATCCCACCTACAAAGACAAGGAACAAAACTGCATTGAAGTATGATCTGTTGAGTTCTGATGGAGACACAGTATACAGTAAATCAAGAGGAAAGAAGGCAGGATTACAGATAGCTTACCCTGAATCACATGGGAGGTGCCCAACCTCTGTGTAGACAAGTCCACTATAGTAAAGTCAGAGAAAGCAAGTCTCACAGAGGCATAATAAGAAAGTTTTTGTGAGCATCAAAAATGTAGAAAGATGCTCTGAGAGATCTTTCAGACTTGATGAGTTTTCTACACTGAAAACACATAAGCTGAGGCAACATAGCCATCTCATAAGGAGGCTACTCTATAACTGAAACAATTTTAGTCTTCCATTGAGAATTTTTGTTGCTATAACATAAAATCAAGTCAAACTCCTTTAATCAAATCATATATGCTTTGCCTCTTATGTTCTATCGTTTTCCCAACTATATTTTCTTCTTAGAATAAAGATAGATACCTGTTGGAAAGACTTCATTCTTACTTTGTTTTCTGTACTTTATTCCACACAGAGAATTGGGCAGAATTTGGAGAGATGACATTCAAGCCAACCCTCTGATTTCTTTCATTCCTTGCCTTATTTCAGAATCTCAGGCTTTCATTACAACACTACTAGAAGTTAAACTATGATTGCTCCATCTGTTTCTTCTAAGACATTCTCCTCAATAATGACTCATCCACAAAGTTCAGCTTTATGGATCCCCAATGGAAGCTTCTCTGGCATCTCTTCATTCAGGCCACCTTGTGGTAAGCCACAGTCCCTAGCCCTGGTATTCACCTCTTCCCCTGTGTGTCCACAGGCACATCCCTTGAAGCAGCCAATGGCTAGCCATAATTATAAATACTAAAGGACATGTCTTTTGATGCTGTTTATTTTTTTATTTTATTTTATTATTTTTATTTTTGGTCTTTTCGAGACAGGGTTTCCCTGTCGTCCCAGCTGTCCTAGGACTCACTCTGTAGACCAGGCTGGCCTTGAATGATGCTGTTTATTTTTACATTTCCCTCAGATCCAAATTTGGAGCTGGTGTTCACGGTACAGTATAAAGGGTTGTGGATATGACTGAACATTTCTCAAGTAGTAAGCAGAGTGATACACTATTTCAGACAGTAATACACTATTTCAGACACTCTCACTTTAACATGCAGAACATATATTATGTATCCCTACACACACACACACACACACACACACACACACACACACTTATAGATGAAGAAGTAAGACAGATGGAATGTGAAACCTGGAATCTGAATACAAATTTTCCTCTATTCCCAAATCCATATCCTTTACAATATATCTGGCCTTTCTATTTTGATTTTTATTTAAAAATCTGTTGATAGATCTTGGTATATTTCTTGGTATCAGTGTAAAGATGGTGTGTAGAAATTCATCCAACAGAGGAAATATGAAGAGGTTTGATGTCGAATAAGAGTAGTTTTATATGGGATGGGAGCACATTTTGATCTCTCTCTCTCTCTTTCTCTCTCTCCCTTTTTCCTTCCCTCTCTCCATGTATCTTTAACTTCTAGAAAGAAGAGTCAGATGTGCATTCTCAGAATGAGAGCATATATAAATCTGTGGAATTTCTTATGGAGGCAGCTATGGATATTTTTCTTCTTGTGAATTATACCCCTAAGAAATTGTCATTTTTTCCACAATTCTCCTAATAGTTACTTATAAAGCCATAAAAATACTAATCTTTGAGCGTTCCTGTGCTCCATATTGCCTTTGGCACAGAAGACAATAGGGGACACACTTTTAAAAGCACCTAAGTATGTGTTCGAGCTGGAAATTCCTAATCCTGACCCATTAAGGAGAATGGAAATGATTTAGTGGGGCACAGATTGACACCTAAGGAACACACAACATGACTAAAAGATGGAGCATTAGATCATAAAAAATGGGGGGCAGTAAACTGACAGTTTTCAGAAAGGAGTCCCGGGGCAACTGTAAGAAATGATCAAAGGGAAACACTTCTAATGGCTTTAAAGCTCTTGGTAAATTAATGACAATGAATGACCTAGGTTACCTCATAGATTATCTAAGTCAACTCTCAGTACTTTTCCTGGGAGCAACATATATCAGAAAACGAAATTCAAGTTCTGATGTGGATAAGCCCATTCCTTTATATTCAAAGTGAATTTACAGTTTAAAAGTCTCCCTTATGTGTTTTATCTTTCTTCTACACAATATGTAGTATTTTAGTTTTGTGCTCATCCATTCTTTTAGTATACTGCAATTTCAGGTAGAGTCCTGTATGAAACATGCTGACTTTTCTTTTAAACAACACATAATCTATGGCATGATCTAAACACAAATCACAGTAAATGCCTCAAAAGTACTGGAATTACCTTCTAGATATTTTTCTCATAAGATAATTACTAATAATATCCAAACCTTCAGAGAGTAAAGATGAACAAAAAATACATAAACAAATAAAGTTATTAAAAATTAACTCATTTTATTTTCACTTTGGAATAATACTTTTGAGCATCATTATTTTATCAATTCTTATTTGAAATCACTGGTCAGAGATTAAATTAGTTAAATAAATTAAAGAATAGTAAGTTCAGGGCTGGAGAGAGATGCCTCAGGAGTTAAGAGCACTGTCTCCCTTTGCAGAGAAACCAGGTTCAGTTCCCAGCACCCACAAGGAATCTAGTAACAGGCTATAATTCCTGTCTCAGGGGATATGATGCCCCTGCTGGCCTCCATGGGTATTGTGCGGCATGTGTGTACTTACATGCAGGTAAGACACTTAGACGCATAAAATAAAATTATGGGGAAAAAACTATGGATGCAGTGTGGAAAACCCTTAAAAGACTCAAACCCCTAAAAGATTTTAATCCCTTAAAAGCCTACCACCTGATCCAGCCATACCACTTCTGGGTATATATCTACCAGATTCTTCCTAATGCAGAGATACATGTACAGCCAGGTTAATTGCAGCTCTCTTCACAGTAGCGAAGAGCTGGAACCAACCCAAGCACCCCTCAACCGAGGGGTGGATTGAGAAAATGTGGTACATCTACACAATGGAGTTCTTTTTTTTATGTTTCTAAGCAGATTTATTTTGGATTCAAATGGCTTTCACCACAAATGCTGATGTGCAATATTTTCAAACTTCATATGTGGACTTATCAATTGGAAGCTCATTTCTTATTAAGCCCACACATTCATAGTCTAACACTATGATAATAATATTTTATTTTATTTTATTTTTACTGATGCTTTGTGTACTTCATACATCATTTTCCGATTCAGTTCAGGCATATATCCCTTTCCCTTCCCCCCATCCCACCCCTACCCATCCCAGATCATGCATTCTGCCATAACTTTTCTGCATCTTTCTCTGTTTTTTTGTTTTGTTTTGTTTTGTTTTCATTTTTTTTAGCAATAAGTGATAATTTGTGAGTACAAGCATCCTTCATGTAAAACCAATTGGCAAGCAGTTGTGCCCAAACCCACACAGCTCATGGGTCCCACCATCCAGCAGGGGGGCTTGTATGTTCAATCAAGTTGATCAAATGAGTTTCCAGTCTATATTGTTGTAGTTTCACCATTCTACCGCACCCCCTCTTTTGCAGATTGTTCCCTAGGCTTAGAAAAGGGGCACAGGTGGATGAGAAGCAAAACAGTCTACCTTCTCTGGAGCTGTTGTCTTGGTCTCTAGTCAATTCTGGCTGTTTTCTTTCATGGGCTGAGAGCTTGTCCAGGCATAAACTTTCGATCCTACTAATGAAGCACACGCAATTATATATATATAGGTATTTAAACAGTATAATATATAGCCTTTCGATCCTACTAATGAAGCACACGCAATTAGATATATAGGTATTTAAACAGTATTAATTGTTATGGTAGGTTACTTTGGTATAGACACAGATGTTTGGATGGTATGTTAATCCATGAATTTCATTTTCTTCTGTTAAGTATGACAGGGTCTTCCTGTGGTTTATAACATCTCCTAACCATTACAGGATGTAAGCTTGTGGCATCAGCCATGGGTTATTCCTCCAAGGAGAGAGCTAATAGCCAATTAGATTTGGGATATACAGACATATGGCTGCCACTGCTGCACAGTATTTCCAGGCAGATGAGGTGTGCCTGCAACTGAAGATCCAAACCTGAGCACATACAATTTCAGCCATCTCATATTTGATAAGGAGGCCAAGAAAACACATTGGAGGAAAGACAGCATCTTCAATAAGTGGTGTTGGCAAAACTGGATCATCACCTGTAGAAGAATGAAATTAAACCCCTACCTCTCACCCTGTACAAAAGTCAATTCCAGATGGATCAAAGACCTCAACATGAATTCCAGAACTCTGGAGGTGATAGAAGAGAAACTTGGCAGCAGACTACAAGACATAGGTGTAGGAAAAGACTTCTTAACTCAGACAGCAGCTGCACAAGAAATTAGATAGACAATTGACAAATGGGACCTCATTAAACTCAAAAGCTTCTGTACATCAAAGGAAACAATAAAGGAAGTGAAGAGAAAACCCACAGAATGGGAGGAAACCTTCACTGCAGATACATCTGACAAAGCATTAATTTCCAGAGTATACAAGCTACTCAAAAAACAAAGAAGAAAGAAAACAAATGAATCACTCAGAAGGAGCAAAGATCTGAACAGAGACTTCACAGAGGAGGAATTAGAGATGGCTGAGAAACACCTTAAGAAGTGTTCAACATTGCTAATAATTAAGGAAATGCAAATTAAAACCACCTTAAGATACCATCTTACTCCAGTAAGACTGGCTAGGATCAAAAAAACAATTGATGCCAAGTGCTGGAGAGGGTGTGGGGAAAGGGGAACACTCATCCATTGCTGGTGGGAATGTAAACTTGTGCAGCCACTATGGAAAACAGTGTGGATAACCCTTAGAAGATTCAAAATGAGCCTGCCATTTGACCCAGTCATACCACTCCTGGGTATATACCCACAAGACTCATCTTACTGCAGAGATACATGCACAGCTATATTTATTGCAGCTCTGTTCACAATAGCAAAAAACTGGAACCAACCCAAATGCCCCTCAACTGACGAGTGGGTAGAGAAAATGTGATACATGTACACAATGGAATTCTATGCAGCGGTAAAGAAAGACAACATCATGAAATTTGCAGGTAAATGGATGGAGCTAGAAGACATCATGTTAAGTAAAGTAACACAGTCCCAGAAAAACAAACAAATGGTACCTCTCATATGTGGATGCTAGTACCAATAACCCAGTTATAAATATTTCTTGTGGAGAGGGATGCATATTAAAAGAACAACGACAGAAAGATTGCATCAGAAAACTGACTGAAATGGTGACTCGGGAAGGGTGGGAGGGGTGGGAGAGGGACACGGGTGTATATTCGATTGGTGCATATTTAATTGACGTGAGTTCCACAATGGAGTTCTATGCAATGGTAAAGAAAGATGACATCATGAAATTTGCAGATAAATGGATGGAACTAGAAGATTTTATGCCAAGTGAAGTAACATAGTCCCAGAAAAACAAAAGATGAATGGAATCCCTCATCTGTGGATGCTAGCCCCAAGTACCTAGTTGTAAGGCAAACTGAGCAACATTAATGTTATATTCCTCGTGATCTGAAAACAACTGTGCTCTTATATTGTGAATCCCTAGACAGGTTCTAGAATTAATCTACCACTTATTTTCAGACCTTGGATTTTTGGTATATGATGGAGGGTATGTATGCATCTTTTAGAGTAATATAAAATTAAAATGGAAAAAAGTGAATCAAGAAATATGATATGGAAATAGCATACAGTTTGTTTTCAAAAGATGCAATTTTTTTTAATTTTATTTATTTTTTTATGTGTATGAATGTACAGTCTGCATGTAGGTTTGTGCATCCGTGTCATGCAATGCTGTGGAGGTCAGAAGAGGGTGTCAGATTCCCCTGGAACTGGAATTCTCCTGGAATTGGAGTTACAGACGGTTCTCAGCCGCCATGTGGGTGCTGGGGATCGAACCCACGTCCTCTGCAAGAGCAGTCAGTGCTCTTAACCGCTAGGCTATCTCTCCAACCCCAAGATACAATTTTAATGTAGGTGCATTGTATCAGGCTGGTGTAACTTAGCCTCTCTGGGTGCTTAAGAACTATACTTAATGCCCATACCAATTTGGCTGAGGAACCTAAGGGATAATTTTGTTCCTTGTCCTCAGAGGTCAACCAAGTCTTAGGGGACTATACATAGGGGCATCTCTTGAAATGTCCTACAAATGTGGGTTACCAGTCTTCCTGTGCAGGGAGGTCTTGGAGATCCACTAGTGGGACTTCAGCCAGTGTCCAGTCTATAAAGAGGAAAGTCTGCTCATGCTTCAGAAAAGGAAGCCTTGTCTACCAAGACCTGATTCTGTCCTTGAGTGAATGGAGTTGGTAAATGAAAAACTGAAAGGAGCCAGGAGCTCTCACCCTCCTCCCCTCCCACCCCCCCAAAAAATCCCCGAGAGATCCCTGAGGACCAGATCCTCAACTGACCTCAAGAAAACAAAAACCTTGTTAATCTGGGCTAACTGTGTGGCCATAAGCATCCAAAAGGAAAGTAAAACCAGAAATAATCAGTAAGGCCTGAGAAATTGTACTTCAGATATAAAACTTGAGATCTTAGTAAAAAGACAAAAAGACAAAAGAGAGGGCACAGTTGTTTGGACTGTCTTCAATTCTTACTGGCAAGTGCATTTACTCTGTGGCTGCCACTGCTTTTGCCACTCTTCAAAGCCATGAGACACAGCTTTTTAACCTTCTAATATGGACTGAAGATTCATGTCTCTCCAAGAATCCTCCAAACCTTCAATGCCAGATGGGGACTACTGAGATACCCTGCTTGTAGACTAAGCAGCTAAGGGGATTTCAGCCCCATCGGAGTATAGACTGCCATTGTTGGACTACCTGTGCTATATCATGGAGGCCAGTGCAGGGGGATCAAGACAGGATGCGTGCTTAATGGACTTCATTTGGGGGAACATGGGAGGGAAAGAGCCCAATGTACAGCAAAAGTGCAGGATTGATGGTTGTTTGGGATTTCCAAGGAAGAATCTTTGAGCACTTCCTTAAGGAAAACATGACATCTTTTAGGAAAAAAAGCTCCTCCATTTCGAGTGATATGTGTATATATGTATGTATATATATATATGTATGTATATATATTTATATATATATATATAAAACTATGTACATATATGTATATATACTGTAGCAATACAAGTTGGAGAGAACAACAACAAAAGAACTGAAAAAGAATTCTGGAAAGACTCAGAAAAAGATGCAAGACATATATGATAGAGTGCCAGGACTCAGGTGGGGCAGGGGGCATGGAAAGGGAAGTGACTCTAAATTTGTTTGAAAAATTATGTATGATTTATGGAAAAAGTTTAATAATAAAAATAAATTAAAAATTATGTATTCCATTGATTAATGTAAAAAGAATTTTAAAAGGGCAGTCAACTGTTTCCTTTGGTACACCATGCATTCAGCTCTCTTCGAAAATCAAAATGTAAGTGAAACAAATAAATTTTTGCTCTGATATAAATTATATTTTCAATAGAATTTTTAAGATAGAGACAAGAAATAATATGGAGACAGTGATAAGGCACGGAAGTGTGAATCATCTTCTTGTGTTATGGAAATTCATTTAATTTTGTATTATTTTCTTCCATCCACACTCATGCAATTATTTTGTTTAGATTATCATTAAATTTATGGCCAGAATTTAACAATACTTATATTAGGTAACAAATGATTTATGATTTAGTCAGTCCTTAATTCATTTGGTAGATAAAATAGGGGAACTGAGCACTGAGTGCAGAAGTGGATACCCTGTTTATAAATCCTGTTATTAACTCTTAAATATTGACTAAGGGTAGACGATATCAGTAGACCTATTTAATTATAGTTAGAGTAACCTAATTTATTCAAACTGATCAGTGAAGGGAGAGAAAGCCATTGAATGATATATATGTGATAAAGTTCTAATTACAAACTAAACTTGTTAAAGTTTGGTTGCCAAGAATACTATGGATGTCTGAAATTTGTTGGAAAGGTAGTGATGTGGTGTCCATACAACCACTTATTAGGACACATGAGTCATCATGAAATTGATTAAGTGTGGAACATCTGAATGAATGTGTTCAGCGACATAAACATTTTAAATTTATTAACTAATTTCAGTAATCCAAACAGCAGCCCTTTGGTTGCATATTTTACAATAGAAATAATGCTCAAAACAAAAATAAACTGAGATATAATTGAATAAGTTAATGAAAAAGTTAAGAAGGCATTATTCATATCTTAGAGTAATATAAAATTAAAGAGAAAAATGTGAATTTCTAACATAGTTTATTTCCGAAGGACATACTTCTGGTACATATGTGACCTTTATATAGGCATATTTTGGAACAATACAAATGGGAGGAAACAACAACAACATAAGGACTGGTCAAAGAACTGATCGATACAGTTAAATTCTGCCCCAAACAATAGACTTCTGCTGAGAAAAACTTTAAAAAGACTGAGAGAAAGATGCAAGGCATGTATGGCAGAATGCATGAACTGGGGTAGGGTGGGGGGCAGGGAAAAGGGAGTAATGTCTAAATTGAACTGAAAAATGATGTATGAAATACACAAAACATCAGTAAAAGTATTTTATTAAAAAAAGAAAGAAAAAAAAACACTACAATGTATTTGTATATGAAACCAACTTTCTTATATCAACCATGTTCTGTGTGTGGCTTTGAGTTTCAGATCTCGTTAATCTACAGGATCTTCCGTCAAAGGACAGAGCAAGTGTTTGCAGTGGAAGAAGTCAATTGGCATAGAAAAAATAAATTCCCAAATCAGGGTATATAAACCCTCTTTTGACAATCTGAATAGTGACATTCCCCCAGAAAACTCTCTCAAGACAACACTGACTATTCATT
The DNA here is from genome assembly GCA_009823505.1 of Rhizomys pruinosus. Lineage (NCBI taxonomy): Eukaryota > Metazoa > Chordata > Mammalia > Rodentia > Spalacidae > Rhizomys > Rhizomys pruinosus. The sequence continues at coordinate 301,253 of VZQC01004283.1, forward strand.
TCAGTCAGTTGCAGACCATTTTGTAAATTAAGTACCTGCTCCCAAAGTCACAATTCCAGAAAAGAAAAGCTTTAATTTTGCTAATTGCTCAAAGAGTCTGCAAGACAGGACAGAGTGCAGGAGGGGTTCATACCCAGCAGGATCCTTTCCTGGCCACACACAGGTAGTTGGGGACAGTCTCCTAGGAGGCCTAGAAGGCTACCCTGTAGAGTGCATAACACGGCAATTGTCTTTCAAGTAAGCCACAGTAATACATTCACTTCTAATTAAAGCCTATTTTTTCTGTCCTAAGTTATAGGCCTTCGTGATTTTGACTCGAACTGAACAGAACTGAACACATGTGAAGTTATTTGAATTAAAAGTATGATCTAATACCCAAGGACAAGAACTGATGCTATTAAGCACAGAATGTTAATCCCTTTTGTGATATTCACTCCCTCAGTGGCCTAAGGCAAAAATCTTTGTCTAGGTTTCAAAGACATATGAAAGTGCATGCATATGTGGAAATCGCATGCACCCTCTCTAGCGCTCTACCTCAATCAAAGGAGAAGCTTGCTTGAGAATCCATTCACGTTTGAAAGAAAACTTAGAACTGGTTTCTCTGGGCAAGTAAAATTCTCGAACGCATCTTCTTACCTGAGTATATGGGAAATATTTCAAAGTAGCTCTAGGCTATGTGGGGAAGGATTGGCAAGGAGAGGCTGACCCCTGGAGGCAGGCAGAGCTGCTTTTTGGCCAGATCTTGATTTTGTAATTTCAGAGACCTGGTAACAGATTGACAGGATGGAGAGACAGGACCTCTGCAAATCTCATTGTATGCTTCCTCTGCCTCCACATACTCTCAAATATTTGTAGAACAGGTATTGGGGTCATAAGTGGTAGAACATAAATTTTGTAAAATCACATGCCATGGGACCACAAAGTCTCTGAGGAATGAGATTATTTCATTTGTCTGCATTGTCTTATCTAAAGGAGAAAATAAGTGGAACTTATGTAACTAAGTAAAAGTGTAGGGAAAAATTAAAATACAGAATTAATAAAACATTTAATTATTTTACTTTGAAAAAATTAAATGAGTTGAACAAAGTCTCATACTTAGCTGAAAACCTGAAAATTGGTTGAATATCCATCAGAAATAATGTGTATTTATATTAGGAAGCTTTTACAATAGTAGGTTTAAACTTGATTTTTTATTCTAACTTTAAACATTGTATAGCATTGTTAAATATAATTTGAACTAAAAATTATATTAGTAAAATTTTATCTCTAAAGTATTTTATTTTTCTATTTTTGAAATGTAATACATGGGTATCGTGTTCAAATTATGTCCATCTCTCCCAGTCCTCCTCCAGTTCCTCTCCTACATCTCTTCTACTCCCACTCAATTACTTATCCTCTTCTTTAATTATTGTTGCTTATAACTAGTTACATTTATAAACGTACATTTATAAAATGTATTGAGAACATTTAACGGTGCTCCCGTGTGCCTTTGTTTAGGGCTGAGCACTTAGGATTAGAAAATGTCTCAGGGAGCTAGTCCCTGGAAAAAAACCTGATTCTCCTTCCCTGAACATCCATAGATTGCCTGTAGCTCTTCATCTTGAGATGGGAATACATGAACCCCCCCCCCAACCCCATCCACCTTGGCATGTGTTCTAGTTTGCTTTCAATTGCTGTCACAAAACAGTCTGACCAATACCAACTTGGGGAGGGTTTATTCATCTTACAACTCCCAGGTCACAGTTTATCAAGGTAGAAAATTAGGGCAGGAACCCGGAACCAGGAGCTGAAGCACAGGCCATGGAAGAATGCTGCTTACTGGCTTGTTCCCCTTATCCATGCTAAGCCTACTTTCTTATACAGTACAGAACAACCTGCCCAGGGGTGGCACCACACTCAGTGGCCTGGACGCTCCCACGTCATTCAACAATCAAGAAAATCCTCCACAGAACATCTCTACAGTCCAGTCCAATGGAGGAAATTCATCAATTGAGGCCTCCTCAACCCCTGTATGTAATGCTGAAACTAAAGCTCTCCAGCACAGTGTATAAACTGGTTTTGTCATTTTGCATATCTCCTTAGACTACCATACTATGAAGATTTAATTGGTGTATCTTCCCAATCATGTCTAACATTACAGCAGGTGTCTGCTCTCTCTGACTTACATTTTTTTCTGTCCCTTCTTCCATGATGACTTGCATTGGTCTATTTACTGAAACCAATAATGGCTGTCTAAATCCTGCACCTATGTAATAGGATAGAATGGTCCTTCCCCAAAGTTTATCTTAATGACTCACTTTCCAGATTTGGATTAAGGAGATTAGAAATAAAGACTTCTGGCCTGGAGACATGGCCTAGCAGTTAAGAGCCCCAACTGCTCTTGCAGAGGACTCGGGTTCTAACCCCAGCACCCACATGGCGGCTGAGAACCGACTTTAACTCCAGTTCCAGGGAAATCCAACACCCTCTTCTGACCTCTGCAGCTTTGCACAACATGGGTGCACAGACCTACATGCAGACAGTACATTCATACAAGTAAATAAATAAATAAATTAATTAATTAATTAATTAAATTAAAAATAAATAATAATAAACAAATAAAAACTTCTTTCTCAAAATTTATTTTTCCACTATCCACTTTCAATTTCAAGCATATACTTTTTTAATTTTTGTTTTCAAAATTTTTATTGAAGTTTTGTACATCTCATACAACATTTCTCAGTCAAATTTAGGCCCCTTTCTGGCCCTCCACCCCACCAGAGCTCATGCATCATGCATTCTGCCATACATGTCTTTCATCTTCTTCTGTCTTTTTTTTTTTAATTTTTGATGCAGAAATTTACTGTTTGGGGCAGAAGTATACTGTTTCAGTCAGTTCTTTGGCCCAGTCTTTTTTGTTGTTGTTGTTCCTTCCAATTTGTATCACTCCAAAATATGCATATATGCATTCCACACATGTACCAAGGTTATGACATCTTAGGTTTTAGCAACCTCAACCTCAGCTTATGATTTCTTTTTCTTTTTTTTTTTTATTTTTTATTTTTTTGGCTGAAAGATGCCATGTTTTCCTTAAGGAAGTGTTTGAAGGCTCCTCCTTGGCAAACCCAAACAATCATCAATTCTGCCCTTGTGGTCCACACTGGAGTCTTCCCTTCCTATGGTCACCCAAATGAGGACCAGTAAGCACTAGTCCCCATCTGGCATTGAAGGTTTGGAGGATTCTCAGAGAGACATGAGTTTTCAGTCCATATTGGAATGTTGAAATGCTGTGTCTCTTGTCTTTGAAATATGTCAAAAGCAGTGGTAGCCACAGGGTAGATGCACTCACCAGTAAGAATTGAAGACAGGCAAAACAGCAGTGATTTTTTTTTTTGTCTTTTTACTAAGATCTCAAGTTTTATACCTGAGGTATAATTTCTCAGGCCTTACTGATTATTATTTCTGGTTATACTTTCCTTTGGGATGTTTAAGTCCATACTTAAGTCCATACTTAAACATCCAAAGCAGATTAACAAAGGTTTTTGTTTTCTTGAGGTCAGTTGAAGATTTGGTCCTCAGAGATCACTCAGATATTTTTGGGGAGTGGGAGCCCCTGACTCCTTTTGACTTTTCATTTACCAGTTCCATCCACCTGTGAACAAAGTAAGGTCTTGAAAGACCAGGCTTCCCTTTTTGAAACATGAGCAGACTTTCCACTTTATGGACTGGATACTAGCTGAAGTCCCATTAGTGGATCTCCAAGACCTCACTGCTCAGGAAGATTGGTGACTCACATTTGCAGGACATTTCAAGAGATGCCCCCATGCATAGTCTCCTGGGACTTAGTTGACCTCTGAGGGCAAAGAACCCTTAGGTCCCTCAGCAAATTTGGTATGGGCATTAAGTATGGTAACGAAGCACCCAGAAAGGTTAAGTTACACCAGCCTAATACATCACACCTATACTAAAATTATGTCATCTGAAAACAAACTATATGTTATTTCTATATCATATTTCATGATTCACATTTTTCAATTTTTATTTTATATTATTCTATGATATGTATACATACCCTCCACCCAGATACCAAAATTCCAATGTCTGAAAATAAATGGTAGGTTAATTCTAGAACCTGTCTAGGTATTCACAATATAAGTGCACAGTTATTTTCAGATCATGAGGAATATAGTCAGTTTGCCTTACAACTAGATATTTGGTGCTAACATCCACAGATGAGGGATACCATTCATCGTTTGTTTTTCTGGGACTGTGCTACTTTATTTAGCATAATGTCTTCTAGTTCTATCCATTTACCTGCAAAGTTCATGATGTCATCTTTCTTTACTGCTGCATAGAACTCCATTGTGTAGATGTACCGCATTTTCTCTATCCACTAGCATATACTTTTTTTTGGTCACAAGTTTCTCATGACTGTTCATCCTTAACCTGTCTTGACTAATTTATTGTATACTATGACAGTATACTATTGATCAGATCAATCTGGCATGCAAGCTATACATAGACAAAGATTGAGTCAATCCTCTTAAAACACATGGAATTTAGGGCAGGGAAGTATTTTTGAAATGGAAAATCAAAGTGAGCTTTTATAGGAAATGTTTTTCTAAATATCTATAGCATTTATTCATATTTGGAAATATTCAATTCCATGTTTAAAGGCAGAAATCCTGAAGAATCATGATCTTTCAGTCTAGATCTTAGCAGTGTCAATCTCCAAATGTCTGAGGGCCAGGTGCTTTATGCTTCTCTCAAAGCAGCAAACAACTACTGCATCTTGTATCAGGTTGGATTTAACTTGTAACTCTACAATGGTGTCAGCTCTGCCTTTCAATTGGTATAGAGAACAAATCACAGATGACTATCCTAGAACCCAACTCAGCCCCACACTTATGCTTTCATCCTTAATTGTATCTGGGCAGAGATTCCAATCATTTCATTTTTCCCAAGAACCATGGTCATTGCTTTTAAGTCGTATTGATTTGATTCACAGAGAGAAAGGAGTCTCTGAAATGTTTTCTACCAAGTTCCTAAAATGCTCAACATGTATTCTATGATCAACAGGTTGCCATTTAACCAATATGCTGCCATCACATAATGAAAGTTACAGTATTCCTTGTGGAGAATAAAGGACTCCTCACTATCCTTACCCCTAGTTATGTCAGTGTACTAAATTCCACATTACACATACCTCTGTCTTTTCAGTATACAATCTATAAGTAAGGGAGAAGTATTTTCCCCTCAAATCTAAAATATTATGACTGGGAGAAAATGATGAGGTGCTGGACAAGTAAAAAGGGTGGATCTGCACTGCAAGCAATGATGTGAAGATGGTCTGTTTGGAGGAAGATACATAACAGAGTCACTTCAATTGGGAATTCTTCATCCCATGTTGCTGTGAGGGGAGCAGAGGCAAGGGAGCAGCCACAAGAATACTGACAACGACCCAAAGTGAACTAAAGTAATTACTTTGACATCATTCTAATAAAATAATTGACAGAAACAGCTTATTATAGCTTAAAATATTTGATGTGGTTCATAATTTTAGAGGGTATGAGTTTGGCATGTCTCAGCTGTGGCCAAACAGCTAATTCATGGTAGTAAGATCAAGTGGTAGAGATTGTTCACAATGGTGCAAGACTAAGAAGTGAAAGAGGTTTTAGGTTGAGATCTTTCAGCCACTTGGAGTTTATTTTTGTACAGGGTGAGGCAGGGGTTTAATTTTGTTCTTCTACAAATGGTTATCCAGTTTTGCCAACACCATTTGCTGAAGATGCTATCTTTCCTCCATTGAGCTTTCTTGGCCACTTTGTCAAATATGAGGTGGCTGAAGTTATATGAGCTCAAGTTTGGATCTTCAATTTTGTTCCGTGGGTCAATGGTTCTGTTTGTGTTCTTTCTTTTTTGTCAGTACGAGGCTGTCTTTATGACTATAGTCCTGTAATATAGCTTGACGTCTGGTAATGTAATCCCCCCAGTATTGCACTTTTCACTCAGGGCTGCTTTAGCTATTCGGGGTCTTTTGTTATTCCATATGAATTTAAGATTTTTTTTCTAAGTGTGAAAAAGCTCATGGGAATTTTGTTTAGGATCACATTGAATCTGTACATTAATTTGGGTAGAATGGACATTTTTGCTATATTAATTTTTCCAATCCATGATCATGCGAGGTCTTTCCATCTTTTGATGCCATTTTCAATCTCCTTCTTCAGGATTTTAAAACTTTTGTTGTAGAGGTCTTTGGTGTCTTTGGTTAGGTTTATTCCTAGGTATTTTTTTGAGGCTATTGTGCTTGGGAAGGTCTCCTTATTATATTCCTTCTCCAGTTGCTTATTATTAATGTAAAGGAAGGCTACTGATTTTTCTAGGTTTATTTTGTATCCCACCACTTTACTGAAACTTTTGACCATTTATAAGAGTTTTCTGGTGGAGTTTTTAGCATCCCTTAGATAAACTATCATATCATCTGCAAAAAGGGATAGTTTTATTTCCTCTTTTTCAATTAGTACTCCTTTAATTTTCTTTTCTTGCCTTATTGCCCTAGCAAGCATTTCAAGAGCTATATTACCCTGAAGGTGATAGAAGAAAAGTCAACAACAACCTACAAGACATAAGTGTAGGAAAAGACTTTCTAAATCAAACAGCAGCTGCACAGGAAATAAGGACAACAGCTGACAAGTGGGACCTCATCAAACTCCAAAGCTTTTGTACAACTAAAGATTTTGTACAACTGAGAAACAATCAAGGAAGTGAAGAGAAAACCCACAGAGTGGGAGAAAATCTTCACCACTGACACATCAGTCAATGCATTAACATCCAGAATATATAAGCTACTTAAAAAACAATGAAGTAAGAAAACAAATGACCTACTCAAAAGATGGAGTAAAGAGCTGAACAGAGACTTCACCAGTAAGGAAGTAAAGATGGCTGAGAAACAACTTAATAACTGTTCAACATCATTAATATTAAGGAAATGAAAATTCAAACCACAGTAAGGTATCATCTCACTCCAATAAGATTAGCCAAGATCAAGAAAACAAAATACATCAAATGCAGGAGTGGTTGTGGGGAAAGGGGAACACTCATTCACTGCTGGTGGGAATGTAAACTGGTACAACCACTGTGGAAAGCAGTGTGGAGAACCCTTAAGAAACTCAAAATGACTCTACCACTTGACCCAGCCATACCACTCCTGGGTATATACCCACAAGACACATCCTATTGCAAAGATACAAGCACAGCTATATTTCTTGCTGCTCTCTTCACAATAGCAAAGAGCTGGAACCAACCCAAATGCCCTTCAACTGATGACGGGATAACAAAAATGTGGTACATCTACACAATGGAGTTCTATGCAGCAGTAAAGAAAGATGACATCATAAGCTTTGCTAGTAAATGGATGGAACTCGAAACAATTATACTAAGTGAAGTAACACAGTCCCAGAAAAAAAAAGGTGAATGGTTTCCCTCATTTGTGGATGCTAACACCAAATCCCCAGTTGACAGGCAAACTGAGCAACTTTATTATTATATTTCATTGTATCTGAAAGCAACTGTGCTATTCCAATGTGAATCTCTAAATGGGCTCTAGAATTGTCCTACCACTTATATTCACACATTGTAATTACCATATATGGATGGGAGATATGTAGTCATATTCTAAAAAAAAAAGAATGTAAAGTTACACGTCTTTATACCTGCATGCAAATTTACTGTTAAAATGTGACACTCTAAATGTGTTTAAGAATCAACCTGTAGTTTATTTTCAGAATTTGTAATTTTGACTTACATGTGGAATGTATATATGCATATTTTGGAATAATATAAAATAAAAGTAATATTACCTAAAAAAAACAAAGAAGTGACAGAGCATTGGAACCAGAGTTTGGGCTATCACTGTCTACCACCTTTGAAGACTGGGCCTCTCATGACAGAAGTCCACCTGGGCCCTATTTCCTGAAGGTTCTGTTTCCTACCCCAGGAAGGCAAAGAGCATTCAAAATGTAACCTCCAGAGGACATTCAAATCCTAGCACAAAGTAAGATGGTTGTCCCAAGACATTCAGTTGTTCGAGTGCTATAGAAGAAGCCAGGTGGTGTTCTATGGCTGCACCGACACAGTGGAAGAAACTAAATGATGTAAGATTATGAAAATATCATAAGTGTTTTGAAATAATTTCAAAGCTGAAAAGAGAACATAAAAATATATCCAAAAGAAAAAAAAATGTGAGGATTTCCTTACATTCAATGTGGCTATTGATCTCAATTCAAACATCAAAGCTCTTCTGTTGAACTACTTTTCTAGATGCTAACAAACATCTTTTGAAGTACAGAGCATATTTGCTAAAATTATAGCAGTCCACGTTCTTTCATATATGTTCTGACAAGAAGGCTAAAATTTGCAATGAATTTTCCTTAAATAAAAAAGGGACAAGTCTTTAACTAAAAGGACATAGATAAGAGGGTTTCGGGATGTCAAAGGCAGGCTATGTTAATCAGTTCTCAGGGATTTTTCTCATAAGGTGTTGCCATCTTATTGTCACTGCCAACAATGAGTCAATACTGAGAGCCTAAAATGAATGAAGAACTCCAAAGAATCCAGCCGGTTTGGATTCACCTTGTAATTATTTCCATAGATCTAGTTAATGTGGACACTTGAGATCATCCTCAGACAAAGTACAAGGTCTGATTTTTTTCCACACTCACACAGTCTCTGAAACACTGCTACCATTAGTTACTTCAAGGGGATTCTGGGCAGAGAATGAAGGTCAACAGACTAATGGGTGTCTGCCTTTTCTCTCTTTGTTAATTAGATACCCTTCCAGTACTTCTGCGGACTGAGAATCATTTCTGGTTATAGAGGGTAAAGAAGTTGAAAACAGAAGGAAGAGGAAACACATTATACCAGGGCCTTACAGTGGTGAAAACTGCAGATATGTACAGATAAAGACAGGTGGCTTAGAGCTGAGGTAGTTGCCTCTGACTTCCACAAGCACACTGTCACACACACACACACACACACACACACACACACACACACACACACGTAATACTGCAAGACAGAAGCTGAGAATGAGAACTGTGATTAAAGTGTTGTTAAGAGCCGGAGGGGGCAGGAATAGTTTAGCAGACCTCCTTGGGTCTAGTATTAATTCACAGGTTCCTTCCTCCTTCAGATCCACCATATTTCCTTCCTTTATTCATTTGCTATTGTTTCCTTTTTGTCCTTTTTATTCTGATTCTTCTGGCTATTGTTAAATTATGAAGAATTTTACATTCCTCAAGGTCATTGAGGTTGTTGGAATTTATATATATGATCTGTTCTTGTTTGAAAACAAAAGGGAAAGATCCTAAAATTCCCAGAAACACTGTTCTAAAATTCTCAAGGACACATTGTTTTACATTGAACAAAGATTTCATTCTTTTTGTTTTCTCACAAAAATCAAGCTTTAGCATTTTTCTAACATTTGAGAAGATTCTATAAATCTCAGTGAAATCTGTTTGTGGTGGTTCCAATGAGAATTCAAACCCTGTCAGCTTCAAGTATTTGAACACTTGTTCAGTTGGTGGTGCTGCTGGGGAAGGTCATGGAACCTTCAGGAAGTGTGGCCTTGCTAAAGCAAGTATGTTATGATGGATGGGTTTTGAGAGTGCATAGCCTTGTCCCAGTTTGAGTTTCACCTTCTCTGATTCCTGTGTCCCACCAGGCCTCCCTTGCCATGATGGACTCCTATTGCTCTGGAACTATAAGCCAAATAACTCTTCCTCCTATAAGTTGCCTTAGCTGTGGTTTTATCACAGCAACAGAAAATTAATTAATTAGTATATAAGACCAACCAAAATATGCCAAATTTATGCACATTCTCAAAATATAAAATTTTTGTTACTCTTTAATTTGAAATAATGATGTTTATATATTACAGGTACTGATAATTCATTATTTGAATATGTTAAATAAAATTTAAAACTCAACACTGTGAGGTAAGAATAGTGAGAGGAAACTTTATCTACTATAACCTAACTTTCACAATATCATTAAAGGTCTTTTTAAGTAAAGATCTTTAAATATTTTTAGTTAAAAAAATGACATATGTCTTGATTTTGTATTAGAGTGCCTGAGACAGGGCAGGGTGCCTTTTCCCTTCTCAGCACTCTTGAAAATTGCCTCATGGAAGCACACTAAAGTATTGATTTTCATCTTGCTTCTGAAAGCAAACCATTAATTACCTCAAAATATTCACGTATTTTTATAGCTTCATTACTAAAAAATTGGAATTGTTAACACTAATTCAATTGAAGTGATCCAAACTTGTCATTATATTTAAGTAAACAAGCAATGATGTATCTTTTTAGAAATTCAACAGTATACTTGTGCCATGAGCAAATTATTTGGACAGATGAATATGACATGATCCAGCAAATCGTTATCAATAGTTGTTTATTTAATAAACCATTTCGTCCAGAGAGTCGAGCCGCTGGTGAAGGAGCCGCAAGAACTGTATGTGACCTTCCCTGATGCTGTGACTTGCTTTGTGGATTGGAAAAATCAGTTAACCTCTTAGTGCTTCAGTTCACTCATCTATGAACTGAGGAGAGTAACATTTGCCTCCTGGCTCACAGTCCTCCGTGGAGGTTAATGAGCTGCAGGCTTTATAGAGTGCTTTTTCTACAGGAATGTAAAGACTCTTGAAGAGTACTAAGTAACATTGTACCAGTGCAATGCTTTTCTTACAGATCCAATAAATTATCCTTTCAAAAATAATGCCATGTGGATAGGGAATCAAATACTTTTAGTAACTTTTCATATTGGTCATGTTATCAAAGTGTATGAGACATTCCTGTATCACAGCTCTGCACTGGGCACACAACAACAGTGTTATTTGCATTTGGAACATGTGTAGGTCAATAATTCATGCATGCGGTAAAGTTTTTCTAGCATCAACTTCACGTATTTTCATTCTAAGCCACTTGTCAATATTCTATTATTTCCCCCATACTTGTATAATAAGCTGAATGTGTTAATTTGAAAAGAAACAAGTCTTTCCATGTAATAAATTTGTCTTCTATTTAGTACCACATCAAATAAAAATGCTAAAATCTTGAGTGAAACCCAGAAAAAGAATATCTTTTGATACAAGTGAAAAATTGGATGTAAAACACTGCATTTCTGAAACAACTATTAATGTTCTGATTAAGATACAAAAGGAAATGTAAGTGTATGAGTTTGTCAGGATCTTAGGACCTAGAAATGATCCTAAAATGCTGTATTTAATTTCTTTAATTTTATATTTTACATATTATTTTAAAACTTGAATAAGAAAAAAAATTCATAATTTTCCTGTGTTTGTCTATCTTGAAATTTAGAAGTTGTGTTATTTTATTTATTTAATCAAGTTATATTGCACTTAATTGTTCCACTTTAAGCACTAATTACTAATTACTGAATGTGTGTGTGTGAAAAAAACACATCCTTCAAATTCTTGTTATTTTATTTCTGAGACATAATAAAGAAAATACTAAAATCAAAAATATAAGCCCATATCTATCTTCCTTTTAAGTCTTCATTCAAAAATAGAAGAAACCGTTCAAAATGTACTCTTGCTTTTTTCCTGACTATTGGAAACAGTGAAATGACATACTATACTTCTAGTCTGAAATATATACAAATTAAGTATGTATCATCTGAAAATTTAAAAAAAAGAAAAATCCCAAATAGTTCTGGAAAATCTAAAACATCACCTACCCACGTTTTCCTGTGAGTAGATTTACTCTTTGATTTCCCCAAATGAAAATATCAGGGAAAGATAATATGGACATGTTCTCAAGCATCTCACCACTAAAGCCCTCTTACCCTTGTAAATTTTCTTCTCAGGGGATGCCTAATCACAGGTGCACAGCGACAGGCATGGGGGTGCTTAACCTGAAAAGCCAATTAAATCTACAGGTTGCAGAAAGAAGGTGTGGAAAGTCTATTTCTTAAAGTTTATTTAGGTATAATAATTTTCTTTACATAATCAGATAGCCAAAATTTTACTCAGGCATCGTTAATTTGGAAGAGGTATTTTCTAAATAGCAAATTTCAAGGTTTGTTTCCCACCTCCTCTTAAGGAAATATAACATTGTAGTTCCCATGTGCCAATTACTGGATAAGGGCTGGTTTTGACCAAGGCTTTTTAACCTTAAGACAAACTAATAAAAATAGGGCAAGCATTTTATATATGAAAGTAAAGTTGTTGACTACACTGCTTTGAAAATATACATCAGCGGGGTGTGGTGAGGCAGGCCTTTGATCCCAGCACTCTGGAGGCAGAGGCAGGCAGATCTCAGTGTGTTCAAGACCAGCTTGGTCTACATAGCAAGCTCAAGCCAGCTGGGACTAATGGGAGACCCTTTCTCAAAAAAGAAAATATATATCTTTTGTTCTAAGAACTTGTCCTTCATAAGTATGTTGTGATTAAGTTACCTTCTATAATTAAATGATATGGAGTATATTTTGGAAAATTATTTACCTACTTATAAAAGTTGAACATAGGCAAACCTGCATTGTTTATAGTTCTACCACACCTGTACATTTTTAAAAAATAAAGTGTACTGATACCTAGAATCCCAAAGTCTATGATTCGTTCATTTTGGACATTAGTTTAATACTTTCAGCCTAAAGGAAGCAAGATTAACCATGTATTTCCATATAATTTAGAAAAAGCTTCATCAATCATCAGAATATTAATATTGATATGAAAAATAACAAAGAAGATAAATCTTATTTATCTTACTGTAATATTCTAAAAAGGAAATTGAAATAAACAGATTTGGTAGGTTATTTGCAACTTTTATGCCTCTTATTAAATGAGTTATGACTGCTTTTACCTGCATATAATATAATTTATAAGAAATAGTTCATTAAAATATAAATATTGAAGGATTGGTGACAATAAAATGCTATGTTATAAATAAATTACAAGCTGTTCTCTAGAAGGCAAACACAGAGACCATCTATGCTGTCTTACTGCTGTTCATGGAGCTACCCGAATTGGAGACCAAGTGTGTATTTGTCATACAACCAGGTAATCTTTGTGAACTAAAACATTTCAAAATGAGGTATACCAGTTTTATGACAATTCTGTTTTTAATGAAACAAGAAAACCTTTTGTGGGTTGTAGAAAAGTTCTGACTACCAATAGATGCTTAATAAATAAATATTGGATCAAGTCTCTAACACACCCAAATTGAATTTTTTCAGAACTTCTTGCATTAGCAAGATACCAGCATTACCAGCATTTGTGTAGCTTTATGAATATTTTCATAAGAATCCCCATCTTTCTATCTGATGACTAAAAATACTGCATACTTTTGACAATCACCTGTACTGAGCATTTGTTAAGAAACATTGTAGATCGATAAAGTGAAATCCTTTTCAGCTTCTAAATGGCAGTTTTATGAAACTATGCTTTTGAGTTTTGCACTAAGTCCTTGGGTTTGTTTTCCCCAGGTTATGTAAAACTTGGTTACATCTGTGGAATCCTTGCTACTTTATCTTGACTTTATCTCCATATTTTTGGACTCAGTAGAATAAAATTGTAAGTACTGGAAAGCTTCTAAACAATGATTTTAGAGGTATATGGCTATAAAGCAGAAGTATTTCCTTCTTTTTCACTGCTTGACTTAGCAAAATAAACTCATTTTAGTTTTATGAAATATAGGCATGAACTCAACTGCAAACGGCCCTTATTTTTATTTTTATTTTTATTTATTTTTTAATTGATGTTTTGTGTATTTCATACATCATTTTCCAATTCAGTTCAGGCATATATCCCCTTCCCTTCCCCCCACCCTACCCCTACCCATCCCAGATCATGCATTCTGCCATAACTTTTCAGCGTCTTTCTCTGTTTTTTTTTTTTTTTAAACAGTAGGTGATAGTCTGTGAGTACAAGCATCCTTCATGTAAAATCAATTTCCGAGCAGTTGTGCCCAAACCCACACAGTTCATGGGTCCCACCATCCAGCGGGGGGGGGGGTGCTTGTATGTTCATCAAATTGATCAAATGGAGTGGTCCCCAGTCTATATTGTTGTAGTTTCATCACCAATCACCCCCATCGTAGCCCTTACATTCTACAGTATGCCCCCTGCTTCCTGCAGATTGTTCCCTAGTCTTAGAAAAGGGGCAGTGGTGGATGAGAAGCAAAACAGTCGTACTTCTTCTCGGGCGTTTGTCTTGTCTCTAGTCAATTCTGGCTTTTTTTCTTAAGAAAGGAAAAGCTGGCAGCTTGTCCAGGCAATAACCTTGCAATCCTACTAATGAAGCACATGCAATTAGATATATAGGTACTTAAAGCAGTATAATATTAGCCTTTCAATCCGACAAATGAAGGCACAAGCATTAGAACATAGGATTTAAACAGTACATAATTTTTATGGTAGTTTAACTTGTTATAGACAAGATGTTTGGCATGGGTATGTTAATCCATGATTACATTTTCTTTCTTTCAAGTATGACAGTGGTCTTCGTGTGGGCTTATAACGTCTCCTAACCTTTAAGGATGTAAGCTTGTGGCATCAGCCATGGGTTATCCTCCAAGGAGAGAGCGTAATAGCCAATTAGATTTGGGATAAATACAGCACATAGGCTGCCACTCCTGCAACACCACTTTTCCAGCAGATGATGTGTGTAAGATCGGCTGCAGAAGAGGAGTCTTGCTTGACTCAAGGAGACGCTATATTTGCTTTAGTGGCTTTGGTAAACCTCTCTGGCATTCCAGAGACCCATTATACACTTGCAAGTACGGTCTCAATACAACCTTCCATTTTAGATCATGTTTTTGACAGCAGGGCCTTATCTCTCTTCCTGCAGATATACCAGTTTGGAGCAAGGAGCCTTTACCTTTGTGGGGGCTTGGATCCCCTGGCCAACATCTCCTGGAAGAATAATCCATTGTTTGATGTCAGACTCCTGTATTAATATAGTTTTGCTTAAGTGCATAGCTTTAAGAGACTTTAGCAATGGTATTTGGTTCTGAATGAGAATAATCCCCCTCACAGTTTCTATGTGCATTAGTCAATCAAAGAAGGCATTTCTACTGATTTTACAAGAGAACACTTTTATAACAGCTGGTTCCAATCGACAGCTGGAGAACGACCGCATCATCACCATATTTCTCCTTATTCTATAGGGGGCAGTTAAGAAAGTCTCCTGTATGGGGCGGGAGAGGATGGCCTATAGGCGATTAAGAAAGAGCCGACCGCTCTTACAAGGACCCGGGTTCGATCCCCAGCACCCACAGGGCGGCTGAGAACCGTCTGAAGCTCGAAGCTCCAATTCCAGGAGAACTCCATTCCAGGGAATCCGACACCGCGTGCGTGTGCGGTGACTCCCGCTGGACGGAATGCCCTCTTCTGACTCCTGGCATTGCACGACATGGGTGCCCAGACCTACATGCAGCCAGTACACACATACACAAAAGAAAAATAAATAAAAATTAAAAAATAAATTAAAAAAAAAAAGAAATCTCTTGTATTAAAACCTTTGTGGCACCTAGAAGGTAAGCCTCGTTAGGATTCATTAAAAAATTGTTGTACCAGTAAGGATCCAGAGAGGGGCCGGGTGTCTGCAGCAAGCTGAGGCATTTCTTCCCTTCAATGCCCAAGGAGTCAGTCCTTCGGCTGGCACTTTCTGGTACATAATCCTATTCCTGGCAAAGCTGCATTTTCTTTCTCAGCCATTTATTTGGTGATGTTTTGACCTGTTGGGAACATACAAATCCTTTCCCATAGTTTTTTTTTTTTTTTTTTACATTGTATATTTTGGTAAATTTCATATTTATATTATATCCCCCCATTTTTTATTTTAGTTTTTTAGTTTTGACCCATAAGTCTCAAGAAGGCAGTTGTATTATATTTACTATAATAGGGTGGAGTCAAGGCACAGCTTTCATATCATCAGTTCACCATGCTGTTTTGGGTTACTGGATGTGATTAAATTGGGAAACAAACTTTATGTTTAGATTAAATCATCCTATAGAATGATCCTATAGAAAGAGAGTGTTACCACGTCATACTATATGACAGCATAATTATAGAGAACATTTGTTTATACCAATCCCAAGTAATTTTATACAGTTTTTAATTAAAGCTAATGGTGGACAACAGCAGTTTATATCACCAATTAACTCAGATGCATTACCATTTTTATCAGCCTTTAAACCAATGTTGATTAATATACACACATGTTTACTTTTTACGAAGTCCTAAAACACCATGTTATCCTGTAGACAGAGTCTGGGAAAACTGGATACTTTGTTGAACTCACGTCAATTAAATATGACCAATCAAAGAATACACCTGTGTCCCACCCACCACTCCCACCCTTCCCGGGTCACCATTTCAGTCAGTTTTCTGATGCAATCTTTCTGTTGTTCTTTTTAATATGCATCCAGCCTCCCCACCAGAAATATTTATAACTGGGTTATTGGTACTAGCATCCACTATGAAGATACCAGTTGTCGTTTGTTTTCTGGGACTGTGTTAACTTCACTTAACATGAATGTCTTCTAGCTCCAATCAGGTGCTTAAAGTTTTCATGATGTTTTGTCTTTCTTTACCGCTGCATAGAATTCCATTGTGTACATGGACCAACATTTTCTCTATCCATTCAATCAGTTGAGGGCTTTGGGTTGATTCCAGTGTTTTTGTGCTATTGTGAACAGAGCGGCAATAAATAGAGCTGTGCAAGTATTTCTGCAAAAGGATGAGTCTTGTGGGTATAAACCCAGGAGTGGTTATGGATTGGTCAAATAGCAGGATACATTTTGATTCTTTAAGGGTTCTTCACACTGTTATCCATAGTGGCTGCACAAGTTTACATTCCCACCAGCAAGGATGAGTGTTCCCCTTTCCCCACACCCTCTCCAGCACTTGGCATCATTTGTTGTTTTCTTGGATTTTTTTTTTTTTTTTTTTTTTTTTTTTTTTTTTTTAAAGTGGTTTTGATTTTCGTTTCCTTAATGATTAGTGGTTGAACACTTCTTAAGGTGTTTTCTCAGCCATCCTCTAATTCCTCCTCTGTGAAGTCCTCTGTTGCAGATCCTCTGCTCCATCTTCTGAGTGATTCATTTGTTATCTTTCGTCTTTGTTTTTTGAGTAGCTTGTATAACCTGGATATTAAATGTTGTCAGATGTATCGGCTGTGAAGGTTTCCTCCCACTCTGTGGGGTTTTTCCTTCACTTCCTTTATTGTTTTCCTTTGATGTACAGAAGCTTTTGGAGTTTGAATGAAGGTCCCATTTTGTCAATTGTCGATCTTATTTCTTGTGGCAGCTGCGGTCTGATTTAAGAAGTTTTTTTTCCTACACCTACGTCATGTAGTCTGCTGCCAAGTTTTTGTTCTAGCACCTCCAGAGTTTTGGATTTCACGTTGAGGTCTTTGATCCATTTGGAATTGACTTTTTGTACAGGTGAGAGGTAGGGGTTTAATTCAGTCTTCTACAGGTGGTGATCCAGTGTTTCCAACACCACTTGGTTGAAGATGTCTTCTTGGCCTCCCTATCAAATATGAGATGGCTGAAATTGTATGTGCTCATGTTTGGATCTTCAGTTTTATTCCATTGGTCAACTGTTCTGGTTTTGTGTGCAGTACCAGCCTGTTTTTATGAGTATAGTCCTGTAGTATAGTTTGAAGAGTTCCCCCTGTATTGTATAGAGATCTCCCCTGTAGTGCTCTTTTCGCCCAGAGTTGCCTTTGGCGAGTTGGGGGTCTTTTGTTTTTCCAAATGAAAGTAAGGAATTTTTCCTAACCTGTAAGAAGCTCTGGGGATTTTGGATTGGGAATTGCATTAAATCGGTATACAAGTTTAGGTAGAATGGACTTTTTTACTAAATTAATTTTCCAATCCACGACCATGGGAGGTTCGTCCATCTTCTGTGTCTTCCTTCCGATTTCATTCCTCAGAGGGTTAAAATTTTTGTTGTAGGGCTCTTTGGTGTCTTTGGTTTGGTTGTTTGTTCCTAGGTAATTTTATTGTTTTTGAGGCTATTGTAAATGGGAAGGTCTCCTTATACTACTTCTTCAGTTACATAGCAGTTGGGTTAAGAAAGGCTACTATTTTTCTAGGTTTATTTTATATCCAGCCCGACATTACTGAGCTCTTTATCGTTTCTAGGAGTTTCTTGGTGATTTTCATTAGCATCCTTAAGTCTAGACAATCATATCATCAGCAAAAAGGGATAGCTTGACTCCTCTTTTCCTATTAGAACTCCTTTAATTTCCTTTTCTTGCCTATTGCCCTAGCAAGGGATTCAAGCACTATGTTGAAAAGGAGAGGTGACAGGGGAAAGCCTTGCCAAGTTTCCTACCTTAAGGGAATGCTTCTGTCGTTTCCCCTTTTAGGATGATATTAACTTTGGGTTTCCTGTAATATGGCTTTTGATTACATTAAGGTAATGATCCCTCCAATCCATCCCCGAGGACTTAAAACATGAACGGATGCTGGATTTTGTCAAAGGCGTTTTCCGCATCAATTGAGAATGATGGTGTGGTTTTTGTCTTTCAAGACTGTGTATATGCTTGTGATATTTATTTATTTTCGTATGTTGAACCATCCCTGAATCTCTGGGTATGAATCCAACTTGGTCGGTGGTGATCTTTTGATGTGGGTCTGTATGCGATTGGCCAGTATCCTATTTAGAAGTTGTTGGCATCTGTGTTCATTAGGGAGATGTATCTATAGTTTCTCCTTTTGGTTGCATCTTTGCCTGGTTTTGGTAGGAGAGTGATGCTGGCTTCATAGAGGAATCTGGGAGAACTCCCTCCTTGTGTATCCTTCTAAACAACTTGTATAGTAATGTGTGTAAGTCTTTTTGAAATAGTTTATAGGTGAAACCATCTGGGCCTTGGCATTTTTGGTTGGGAGGCAACTTATTACATCTTCCCATTTCTTCATATATTATGTTTCTGTTGAAGCTGTCGATCTCTTCTGGTTGAGCTTTGGTGATTCCCAGATTTCAGATATTCATCCATTTCTTCTAGGTTTTCAAACTTGTAGAGTATAGGTTTTTAAGTAATCCTATGATTGGTCTGGATCTTTTCATTATCTGTTGTGAATAATTTTTCCCTTTCATCATAGATTCTATTGATTTGGAGTTGTTTTCCTTCTTTCTTTTGTTTACCTGGGCTAGAGGTATATCTTGTTTATTCTCTCAAAGAACCAGCTTTTGGATTCATTGATTTGTTTTTGTATGGTTTTCTATTTTTTCTATTTCATTGATCGCTGCTCTGATTTTTGTTCTTTCTTCTTGTCGCTGCGTTTAGGGTTCATTTGGTGTTGTTGTCTCGCAAGTATTTTAGCTGGAGTGTTAAAGATCGTTCACTTGTGCTCTTTCGGTGTTTTTTTTATGTAGGCAGTTAGAGCTATAAACTTTCCTGTTAGGACTGCCTTTTAAAGTGTCCCATAGGGTTTGCTGCGTTTTGTTATATCCAGTGTCCAGTCGTTGTCCAGGAATGTTTTTTAGGTTCTTTATGCTTCCCTCACCCATGCATTATTCAGAAGAGTGTTGTTTAGTCGCCATGTGTCTGTAGGGTGTAGGGTTTATCCTGGTGTTGAAATTGAGTGTTATTGCACTGTGGTCTGATAGAACGCATGAGATTATTTCAATCTTTTGTATTTGTTGAGTTTTTTCCCTGTGGCCCAGTATACGATCTATTGTGGGAGAATGTTTCACGGGGTGCTGAGTAGAAAGTGTATTCCTCTGGTGTTTGGGTGGAATATTCGATAGATTCTGTGAGGTCCATTTGGTGTATTGTAGCATTCAGTTCAGATGTCCTCTTTGTTTTCTCCTTGTTTTTGATCTTTTTTGGTCCCCCTAAGGACTTAGTGGGGTATTGGAATCCCCTACTATTAGTGTGCCTGGGGTTAATCTGAGCACGTGAGATCCTGAAGAGTTGTCTTTACAAAGTGTGGTGCACCGGAGTTTGGTGAACATATATTCATAATTGTGATATCTCCATCGCCAATTTGTCTTGTAATGAAGATAGAATGGCATTCTTTGGCCTCTTTTTTTTTTTTTTACTTTGAAGTCTGTTTGGTCTGATATTAGGATAGCGACAACTGCTTTCTTTTTGGTAACATTTGCTTGGAATATTTCTTCCATCCCTTCACTTAAGTTGTGTCTGTCCTTGAAATTTGAGATGGTTTCTTGCAGACAGCATATGGATGGATTTTGTTTCCCTAAGCCATTATCCCAGTCTATGCTTTTGATTGGGGAGGTTCAGCCCATTAATATTTAGGGTTTATAATTGAAAGATGGTGTTTTTTCCTTTCACCGTATTTAATCCATTTGGATTTAGTCCTCTGATTCTACTTCTATGTTTATATTTTTATTAGTTTCTTTTCCTAGGTGCTTGAGGTAGTTGCTCCTCTTTCTGCCCTTTGAATTGCTTCAAGCATTTTCTGGAGAGTTGGTTTTTCCGGACTGTATTCTATCATCTTGTTTTTGTCTTGGAAAATTCTTCTCTCTCCTTCAATTGTATGGACATTTTTGCTGGGTAAAAGTATTCTGGGTTGGCATACATAGTCCTTTTAACACAAGGAATGCTTTGCTCCATGTTTCTTCTGCTTTCATGGTTTGTGTGAAAAGTCAGTCTGTTGTAATTCTGATGGTTTCCCCCTTCGTATGTGAACTTGTTGTATTTCTTTTGTGGCCTTCAGAGTTTTATCTTTGTTTTTTGGGCATCCAGCATTTTGACTAGGATGTGGCGTGGGGAGTTTCTTTTCTGATCTGTCCTATTTGGAGTCCTGTGTGCTGCTTGTAATTTAATGGGTTTGTCTACTTTTAGTTGGGGGAAGTTTTCATCTATTATTCTGTTGAAAGATCTGATCAATACTATATTTCTCTTAAGATTCTTCTCCTTCCTCTATTCCTATGATGTGGAGGTTTGACCCTTTTCATAGTGTCCATATTTCCTGGTTTGTTCCATTTTGTGTATTGTTGAAATTTTTCATAATCTTTATTGAGTTTTTTAGTTGCTCAGTGTTATCTTCCAGATCTGATTTCTTTGTTCTGCTTCAACTCATCTATTTCATGAGGCTTTTTCCTTTCCTTTCTTCCTGGTTGGATAAGTGGTCTAATTTCCGTTTTTCATTTCATCCTGTGATTGTTCTTAGTATATCATTTTCCCTTTAATGAGTTTAGCTCAATCTCTTCTTTTTGCTCCTTACTTCGTTGTTTGCCCTCCTTTTTCAGTGTTTCTACTTTCCGTCAGGTGTTTTGTTGTTTTTTGCTCTCTCTTGTTCTTTCTGGATCCGATTGTAGCTCTCTCCTACCGGGTTGGTAGAGCTTGGTGTGGTTTGGAGCCAGGCGCAGAAGCCATATTCTGGTGCTGAGCAGGGCACAGGACCAGCCCACCCAGCCCGCCACTGCTCCAGGGAGGTAAACTTAGGACATTGATCAATGGTGCAGACAATTGATTTGCTGAATTGTGGCATAGGGGCCAGGGGCTGGCGGACCGAGATTGGACCCCTAAATCCTGCCAGAGCACGGCTACCCGGCTGGGTGGCCCCGCCGCCCCCCCCCCCCCATAGTCGCAAGTGGGAGGTGATTCTGGGTTTGCAGCCAGGTGCAGAAGCCATATTCTGGTGCTGAGCAGGGCACAGGACCAGCCTGCCCAGCCTGCCACTGCTCCAGGAAGGTACCGGGGCGCGGGCTAAGTCAGGAATCCCCCCCCCAACAACTGGAATTGAGGAGAGAGTATCCAGTGGACTAAGTGATTAAGTGGATTAAGAGAACACTCAAAACAGGAAAGGAAGAGACTTCCAGTACCCAATATATAAACAAAAGTGAAAGCCTGAAAACTAGACAAGTCAACACTCCATAAACAAAGAGGAGGGAAGGAAGGGAAAAAAAATAAAAAAGACATTGGACGGAGGCAAGCAAAATAAAACAAGCTTTCAGCCTTCAACAAACTGAAAAGGCATTTGGGATTGAATCACAAAAGGGAAATCCACATGCCAGGAAGACGGCGAAAAGACAACATGGGAAAGGTGCAGGATAATTCCACACCAAGCAGAAGTATTTCCTTCTTTTTCACTGCTTGACTTAGCAAAATAAACTCATTTTAGTTTTATGAAATATAGGCATGAACTCAATTGCAAAGGGCCCTTATTTTTATTTTAAATGATTTAATCTTTTGCCTTCACATAACCTTTTAATATTATCTTTTAATAAAGAAAGTAAGCTACATACTGGTATTTTTGGCATTGTAAGGAAGGTTTGAAAATATCATTTTTCAACCCAATATATATTGCATGCTAAGTAAGGGCCAGGAAGTTTTATTTGGAAAATAATTATATCAAGCTACCAATCAAGAGGCTGAAAATGGTGGTCCACATTCTTTTATTCAGGGAATTACTTTAAAGTATTGATACAGAGAGTGACAGGCAATTCCATTTATATTAGTTTGCTTTCTGTTGCTGGGATAAAACACTGACCAACAGCAACTCTAAGAGGAAATTGTTTACTTGGCTTACTCTTCCACATCACAGTCCATCTCTGAGGGCCATCAAGGCAGGAATTCAAAACAGAGACTTGGAGGCAGGAACTGAAGCAGAGAATATTGAGGAGTGCTACTTACTGGTTAGGTTCCTGTGCTTTCCTTAGCTACCTTTATTATTATAGCCCAGACGTACCAGTCTAGGGATGATATTGCCCACAGTGGGCTGGGTCCTTCTGCATCAGTTAGCAATCAAGAAAATGCCCCCCCCAGACATGTCTGCAGGCCAGTCTGATGGGAAAAAATTCCTCAGTTGAGGTACCCTCTTCCCAGGAGTCACTGGTTTGTTTCAAGTTGACAAAAACCAACCAGCAAAACTGACTCTTTGTCAACCTGACACACAAACTCATCAATGTGATCCATGTCTTTTGTCTTTCTTGTTTATCCCTGAGATCTCACATATCATAATATAAAAGACACTCCCACTTTTAAAAGTCCTAAGTCCTTAAAAAACTCAACAATTTAAAAGTTCAACATCTTTTTTAAAATTCATCTCTGCACTGTGAGCTCTTACAAAATAAACAATGTTATATACTTTCTTGTTTCAAAAGGGACATTTAAACCAGAAGTGCAGAAACATAGCTCAATGTCCAATATCTGGGATTTTCTCATAATCTTGTGGTTTCCAAAATGCTTGTGCAGCCCCACTTCTCTGGCTCTGCCACCTGCAGCACACACCGCTTGTCTCTTGGGCTCAGGCCCACCCCACTCCACACCTGCCACTGTCCTTGGTGGTTGTTGCACTGTCCTGAATCTTCAATATGCTGGGGTGTTCCCTCATTGCAACTGAGGCAGCACCTTCACTGGTGGCCTCTCTGGGCCTTTCCAGGGACTCCAACTCTGCCACATTGTGACAAGCCTCAACTTCTATCTGTAACCCATTCAGTCCACCCTTTCATGCTTTCAAAATCAATAACATCTAGGAGACTCATACACATAACCAAGTTCTGCTTCCAGCTTGAGATGCAGGCTTGACGTCTTCTACACCAAAGCTTCTATTTGTTGACCCTAAGGAAATACTTCCCACAAGATTTCACCTCAGTGATGTTGATCTCTTTAGTTCCAGTGAACCAGCATCAATTGTCCCAGTAAAGCAAAGATTTCACTCCACACTGGTGCTGGTCTCTTGTCAATCACAGCTGACCCAAAACAATAGACACTTAATTCAAATATAGCACACAAATGACCCTGTTACTGTCTTTGACATCCTCAAACTTCCCTCTGAAACTTCACAAGTCATGTCTCTAACATCTGCATTTCTCTCAGAACTCTTATTTTCCAAGTTCCCCAGAACAGCTTATTAAGCTCTAAGTGCTCAAAAGCTTTTTCAACCCAAAGCTTCAATCTTCCCCAAAATCACAGGGCCAGGTCTGTCACAGCAGCGCTCCTTCTCTGTTATCAGTACCTATACTAGTTACTTTCCTCCTGCTGTGGTAAAACATGGACAAAAACAACATGAGGATCAAAGGGTTTATTTGTCTGACACCTGACACGTCTGTGTTACACTCCATCATTAAAAGAAGTCAAGGCAGAAACTCAAGGGAGGAACTGAAGCAGAGATCTTGGAGGAATGCTGCCTATTCACTTGCTACCCGCTGACAGGACAGCTACGTTTCTTATACAGGCCAGGCTTACATGACCAGGGATGGTGGCATCACCTAAAGTGGGCTGGGCCTGCAATATAAATTAGCAGACACAGTCTTGTTCCATAGACGTACTCTTGGGCCAATCTTAGGTAATTCTTCAGCTGAGGTTCCTGTTCCCAGGTATTTCTAGTTTTTCTCAAGCTGACAAAAACCAACCAGAACATACACATATGCAAGAGTAAATCCCACACTCTCTCTAGCACTTAATTATATACCCATAACTTGATAGGTCTGTCTGGATTGGTAGTGATGTCAAACAGTAATCCAATATGACAGGAATGAATATATTAAGTAATACAACAGTCATGCAATTTTCTTACAAAACTAAAAAAAAAATACCTTTTTCCTGGAATATTCATTGTACATTTTTGAGACTTTGCTTAATTTTTAAATTGTGTATTTAGTATTGGAAGACAAAAAATGGTTTGAAAAAGAGTAGGTAATTTCCAGCAAGGCATTGACATGAAGCTTTTATTATTCAAATACCCACCTATATATAAACACAAAGCTGCTGAGCTGTCCTGGCTTAAGTGATTCTGGTGAAATAGTACAACTTCCTTAAAGAGAGAACTAAGCTGTTGCATCTATGTCATTCATGCTATTGGACTCAGTCAGATTTGTCACTAGCTTTTGGTGGCAAGGTTTTCTTCATTTATAGATGAAGCAGCTAACAAAGAAACATTTTCATATTGTCAAAAGGAAAGAAATATTCTTCTTTGTTCCTGACAGAATGCCAATATGATATGCCAAAGCAAATGTAAATCATGACTTAACACAAAACAGAGAATATTATGAAAACTCCAAAGATTAATCCCATGTCAAACTATCAACTACAGCTGGGCCATTTATTAGTCTAACACGTGATGAAGTACAAAGACAATCTTCTACATCCTCAAAGATTGTCATGTGATTTCATCCTTTGTCTTCATATCATCAGTAATGGCAAAAAATTAATCTTAATCAGATACTTTATGTTGGTCATATGATTACATATGTCTGCTATAAAAGACTATTTCTGACTGCCATAGCAAAGGACAGACTAGGTAGCTTAAACCTCAGAAATGGATATGTCTCACTTCTGAGCTTGTAAGTCTGACATTAAGAAGTGGTTGGTGTCTCTCAAGTGATTTTAGCTGCAGTGTTAGATCGCTCATTAGTTCCTTTTTTGCTTTTTTGGTATGGGCACTTAGGGCTATGGATTTCCCTCTCAAGACTGCTTTTTAATTTTTTAATTTTTTTATTAATTTTATTTATTTCTGTATGTGTATGAATGTACTGTCTGCATGCAAGTTTGTGCACCCGTGTCATGCAATGCCGCGGAGGTCAGAAGAGGGTGTCGGATTCCCTTGGAACTGGAGTTCTCCTGGAATTGGAGTTTCAGACAGCTCTTGGCCACCATGTGGATGCTGGGGATCGAACCCGGGTCCTCTGCAAGAGCGGTCGACGCTCTTAACCCCTAGGCCATCTCTCCAGCCCCAAGACTGCTTTTAAAGTTTTGTTGTGTTGTATTGTCTTTTTCGTTCAGTTCCATGAATACTTTCATTTCACTCTTTATTTCTTCCCTGTCCCATTCATTATTCAGGATGGTGTTATTTAGTCTCCATGTGCTGTTGTAGCTAGTTGGGCTTATTCTGGTGTTCATATTGAGCTTTATTGCACTGTGGTCTGTTAGAATGCATGGAATAATTTCAGTACTTTTGTATTTGTTGAAATTTCTTTTGTGCCCCAGTATGTGGTCGATTTTGGAGAATGTTCCATAAGGTGCTGAGTAGAAAGTATATCCTCTCGTGTTTGGGTGGAATATTCTGTAGATGTCTGTGAGGTCCTTTTGGTGTATTGTATTGCTCAGTTCTGATGTCTCTCTGTTTATTTTTTGTCCACTTGATCTATCCAAGGGGCTCAGTGGGGTGTTGAAGTCTCCCACTATTGGTGTGTTAGGATTAATCTGTCTTGAGGTCCTGCAGAGTAGTATTTATAAAGTTAGGTGCACCAGAGTTTGGTGCATAGACATTTAGATTGTGAGGTCTTCATAGTTAATTGTTCCTTTGACAAGGATGTAATGGCCCTCTTTTTCTCTTCTGATTAGTTTTACTTTGATATCTATTTTGTCTGATATTAGAATAGCCACTCCAGCTTGTTTCTTGGTACCATTTGCTTGGAATATTTTTTTCCATCCTTTCACTCTAAGTTGGTGTCTGTCTTTGAGGGTTTCTTGTAGACACCATGTAGAAGGATTCTGTTTCCTAATCAATTCTCCCAGTCTATGTCTTTTGATTGGGGAGTTTAGACCATTAGTATTTAAGGTTATTATTGAGAGATTTGTGTTGCTTCTTTCACCTTATTTTTTGTTTGCATTTTTGGTCTAGGTTTATATTTACCATGTTATGCTTTTGTGACAATAACAAATGAACCCTAAACCCAAAAGACAGGAAGAAATCTGCTGAGAAATCAATGAAATAGAAACAAAGAAAACAATACATAGAATCAATGAATCCAAAAGCTGGTTCTTTGAAAAGATAAACAAAATAGACACACCTCTAGCCCAGTTAAACAAAAAAAAGACCAACTCCAAATCAATATATTCATGATGAAAAGGGAAACATCACAACAAAGTAAAGATCCAGACACTCATATGGGAATACTACAAAAACCCATACTCCACTAAATTTGAAAACCTAACAGAAATGGATCAATATTTGAAATCTTGGAAACCAACAAAGCCTAACCAAGAAGAGATTGACATTTTAAACAAACCCATAATATTGAGGACATCGAGGATATAACAAACCTCCCAACTAAAAAATGCCCGGGCCCAGATGGATTCACAGCAGAATTCTATAAAACATTTAAAGAGGTCCTACAACCATTACTCCTCAATCTAGTCAGAAGGATACAAACAGAGGGAATTCTCCCAAATTCCTTCTATGAAACCAGCATCACCCTAATTCCAAAACCAGGCAAAGATACAACCAAAAAAGAAAGCTATAGACCCATCTCATTAATGAACATAGATGCAAAAATTCTCAACAAAATACTTGCAAATCACATACAGACCCACATAAAAAAGATCATCGATCATGATCAAGTTGGATTCATACCAGAGATGCAGGGATGGTTCAACATATGTAAATCAATAAATATCATAAAACACATAAACGGACTGAAAGGCAAAAACCACATGATCACCTCAATTGATGCAGAAAAAGCCTTTGACAAGATCCAGCATCCCTTCATGTTTAATGTCCTAGAGGGACTGAGACTGAAGGAAACATTCCTCAACATGATCAAAGCCATATATAGCAAACCCACTGTCAACATCATCCTAAATGGAGAAAAATTGGAACCATTTCCTTTAAAGGCGGGAACCTGGCAAAGCTGCCCCTTATTGCCGCTCTTCTTTTACATAGTGGTTGTTGTTTCAATTTAAGAACCGTGAGTCACATGGTAACTTCCATGTTTATGTCACAATTTCTCCTTTTCCTGAGGATAAAATCATATGAGTTTGGGCATCATCCTACTGCCTAAATCTGGTCGATTGTTATTTAAAGCTCCAATTTTAAATAAGGTTACATTTAGAGAATTATAGTACATAAGCAGTATCAATTATGTTGGCTTCAAGTCAGGGAACGTCTATGATTTCACTTGGCACTTTGGGATATTTACAAACAGAGATTTATCTCTAAGTTAGTGACAACTCTCATATAGAACACTATACTTCATATGTTGAGGGAGAAAGAAAGATTCAGAATCTACATAGATTCAAAACCAATGACAACAGATATTTAGGTATGAATAATATTAGAAGTTCAGTCACAGAGTCGTCCAGGGTCCGGCTTGGTTCTAAGGATATCACTGGTGTGGCCACAGAACTGGTTCTAGGCACTGTGGATATAGAGAACGAGATTCCTATAGGAGTCAGGGAGGGCATGCATGCTGAGCTGAAGCCCTAGATAGAGAGAGCCTGAAGTTGTCATCTCTCCCTCCAGCAATGCATACACAAGATGGCCTAATGATGGGTGAGTAGGTGCTGTTATGCAAAAATGCCAGATGACCCCCCATTTTATATGATCCAGATACTAATGAGTAGATAATAAAAACATGGTATGTTAATGCAATGTAGTTCTATACAACTGTAAAGAAAAATTTAATCATAAAATTTGGGGATAAATGGAGGAAACTAGAAGCTGTTATATACTAAGTGAAGTTTCACAGACTCAGGAAAAGAAGTGACATATTTTCTCTCTCATTTGTGGGTCCCAGCTCCAAATATCTAAATGTCAGCATATATCCTGATGTAACCACAGGAGCCAGGAAAATAGAGATGAACCATAAGGATAAAGGGGAATGAGGAGCTTCAGAGAGGGCTTATTAAAGGGGAACTAGGGAACAGGGGGTGGAAACTTTAACTGGGGAATAATAAATAGGGAAGGTTATGGGGGGCTGAAAGGACAGACAAATAATGCTCATATGCCATGAAAACTGGAGGGACATATATTAGTTCAAAGTCCTACTGAAAAATACAAATAAAATAAGTGTATAAGTACAAGTGTATAGCTGAAGACTATATAACAAAAAACACAGTGCCAAGCAGAAGAAACCTCATTTTGAGTTGGTGTCAGAACAGTCTAAGAGACTACCAGAACAACATGGCTATTGTCATAGCCCTTGATTGTTCCCCAACACTTGAAGGTAAGACCCTATTCCTGAAAATAGGACACACACTCAACACACGATTTTATTTTATTTTATTTTATTTTATTTTATTTTATTTTATTTTATTTTATTTTATTTTGGTCTTTTCAAGACAGGGTCTCCCTGTAGCCCCAGCTGTCGTGGAACTCACTCTGTAGACCAGGCTGGCCTTGAACTCACAAAGATCCTCCTGCTTCTGCCTCCCAAGTGCTAGGATTAAAGGTGTGCACCACCACGCCCGGCTTCAACACACAATTTTAAACAATCACCATGATTGGTCTCTTGGTGTAGCCAGCAGATGTACTCACACTGAGAGCCACTGAGGACACAAATCAGACGCTTTCAGCCATATAACACATATAAAAGAGTATATTAAATTGGGAAAGGGTAGTGTGAGGAGGTGCAGCAAGTGGAAGGGAGCTAAATACTATCAAACTATATTGTACAAAAATTGCAAAACTCTAATTTTTAAAAATTGTCTTCATCATGCTACTTGGTAACATGACTTCCCATCTTCCTCCTCTATTTCTAGGGAATAAATGACATGGTTTATATCAATATGCATTACTTTACAGGCTGAGGCATGGCTCAGTAGTGTAGTGCTCACCTAACATGCCCAATATCCTGTGTTTGATCCCCAGCACTACACACAAAAAAATGAATTACGGGCTGGAGAGATGGCCTAGCGGTTAAGAGCACCGACCGCTCTTGCAGAGGACCCGGGTTCGATCCCCCGCACCCACATGGCGGCCGAGAACCGTCTGAAACTCCAATTCCAGGAGAGCTCCAGTTCCAGGGGAATCCGATGCCCTCTTCTGACCTCCGCGGCATTGCACGATACGGGTGCACAAACCTGCATGCAGACAGTACATTCATACAAATACAGAAATAAATAAAATTTTTTTTAAAAATGAATTACTCTGCACATCTAGAAATTTATCTTAAAAATGAAATCATATTGTATATACCTGGGTTTTCTTGGACAGGACAGCTGGCTTCTTTCATTCAGCGTAATTATTTTGAAATATCGTCATGTTTTTGTTACTGTCAATATTTTGATAGTGTCACGTTATCAATAAGCAGAATTCTGCTGCAGGGATGTTACAATTTGTTGACCCATTCACTCTTTCATGAGCAGTTATGTTCTTTCCATAATTTGCGATCACAAATAAAGCTGTAAATAGATATACATAATAATAGTGCTGCACTTGGCCTGACACTTTTGATAAGCTCATAGCTTTTTTTCAGATATGTGTTTAATATATCCACATGTTCACATGTTCATTATTTAACTTGGTAACTTCAGAGGTGGTGATATTTTATTGGTGTAAATCAGTTATTTAACAGCCTGTGTCTTATGGTTTATGCTCGTCAGGTGGTTATTTATGTGCATAAACCAGAGAGAGAATCATTTCTCCTTACAATTTCCACCAAGAAGCAAACTACTGTTTCACTCAGAGCAGATACAAAGGAAGCTCCATATATTTCATTCCTGATATTATTTCTTCTACACACAGCTAATGAGACTTTTTGTTAATTAACATGAATCAAATTTTTAAAAAGATAGGTTTAGACTAATTTTGAAAGCTTCACAATCTGATTCATTTTCATAATTAAAAACTGTTAAGGAGAATTTGTTTTTATTATACTTAAGAGTTTCATATTCACAAAACAACTGCAGGCTAGAGAAATATCTTTCAATACAATTATAATAGTAGCTACAACAGGCTCATAAGTAAATAGGTCATAACTCTACTGAGTCATATCTCTTCCCTCCAGCCACTGTGTCAGTCACATCCTCTGATTCCTCCAATATTGATTGAGTCAGCTCTGCAGGCAATTCAATTTTGTCATTAAGACAACTGAAAACACCAGATTGACTCTTTTCTGATCTGTTTCATATAAACACAATTATTGTTAAAGTGTTCTCCAGTCCTCTATCTGACTACAAGAAAAATAGAACCTGATTTTTTTTTCAAATTTGACTAACAGAAAAAAAAAACCAATAATCTAGTCTACAATTGATTTACCTAATGGGACCAGAGGTATGCATCAACAGGGTATGGAATGAACCTTAACAGACACCAAATTCCTGAGATACTACAACTTGACAATACCAGGAGATAATTGATTTTGGTTTAATGGCACAATGTACCCAAAAATATAGTCTCTTAAAATGAGAAAATCAAACCAAACAAAACAATAGCACTGTCTCTGGTGTAAAACAGCATTGAGAAAACACAAAACTCGCCCCCAGAAATTCCAATGACCCATGTGTTGTCTCTAAATTTCACTTGAGCAGCATGGTGGGGAGGGCATCCTTGTGCTATTATGTTTACCTTTATTCAGTTAAAGTATGTCTCTGAGTGAAAACCAGTGATGATGGCCCCGGGTACTTAGCACCTTGCCCTCTTCTCCAAGTGCCTCACAAATAGCATCCCATTACTCTTCAAAACTATCCAGGCAAGAAGTCATACAACTCATCTCAAAAATGATCCTTGACAGCGAGAATTTATATCCTCCAATAAGTGTGTATACTATATATGCACTTAAAAATCCTCCTCTCAATTTTTATTTTCAAGATAGAGTCAGCTAGTGAGCGATTAAGAAAACACCTAAACAAGACAGGAAGAAAGCTTATGTCAAGAAGTTGTTTGCAGGCTACTCTCCTACACGTTTGTTTTACAAAATAACATTAAACCCTCAACTAACAATATCGTGGTGTGGATTTTCTGTGAAGCAAATATGAAGCTCTAAATGTTTGACTGTATTAAGGGCTCTATCTCTATTCACATAATAATCTATCATATTTATCTTTATAGTGTTGTAAAAATATTAGTAGCCATCCATAAATAGAGCTATAATAAAAGGATACTTCATTTTAGAATCACTAATCTACATTAATGCCATTTGGGTCAAGGTCTTGTAACAGCTGTTAGGATTTCAACAGCTATAGTTCAGAGAGAAAAGATGGGAAAATCCTTAATAAAATGTTGTTAGAAGCTACAGGTGGGAAATAAAGAAGCTCTTGTGACCTATAATCTTATTCCCTCATAGAGTCACTGGAGAGCACCACAGCTTCTGAAGCTGAAATTAGACAGCATGCTGGTGACTTTCCAATCTCAACGTTTACAGTACGATGCTGTCATCTGTGGTGAAGAACAAATGAAGGATACAGCGCTCTGCCAAGGTGCTCTGGCTTTAATCAGCCCAGTCAACCACATGAGTAACTCTGCCTTAACAGTGTTTTATTTTCATTTATAAACAATACACGCAATTTGCTGGTCTGTTCGTAAACAAGCAACAGATCACAGGCTTTATTTGGACTTTTCAATTTTTTTTATGTGAAATGCATTTAAAAACATTTCCTGTAAAACATTTAACCCTAAACCAGATCAACATTATAATGCCAGCTGTCATAAAATCTACCCTAGGAATCAGTCCAATCTCTATAATATGTGGTTCTAAATATTGGCTAGCACTTTGTATATCTGGTAAAGAGTCATGGGCAAAGAAAGGTTTGACCAGGTGAATCCTAGTGCTCTGTGCTCATTTGGTAGATGCCTCTGTGGACTCCCATGATAATGCAGCAGGCTTTGGCTTTCTTTTCTCACAGCAATGGATGATGTTTCGACACATCTTGTTGCTTCATTTAGAATAGATAAGTATATGATTTGTATTTTCCTCGATCTTTTCCAAGATTACCACTGATGTATATTTTTCATTTACTTACACAAAAACCAATTTTTCAAAGTCTTTCCTCTTTGACGAGGGAGAATATTTAGCAAAATATAAAGGGATAGGTTTGAAAATATGAACTAATCCTGTGAGACTACCTGAAGAGTAATTAGACAGCAATTTTGATTTATCTTCTTCTCACTTTTGAAAAGCATATCTCTAGTTACTATAGTACACAGAAGTTACACTTTTAAAAATGTTTGATCAATACCACATGAACATTAAGAAGTAACCCCAGCCTGTCGAGTCAAGATACTATCATGAAAAAAGCTAAAACATATTTCTTAAGTTCTGGATAACACAACCTTTTCCAAGAAATTTATGTTTTCCCATAAAAATTGTCATCTTATAGAGAGAAGTTTAATATTATTATGTGAAGAAGATGACATTTTTGTAGATTTAATTTGTTGTCAGGCATCTGCATAATATTAGGGTTTAGGTTTAATGTAAGCCTTGAAGTTTATCAGGTCATTTCCATTTATTCACACATATAGGACAACTTGTTTAAAAATACATGGTTGAGCATGCAGTTTATTTGACAAATTATATCAAATATTTGCTTTCTGAGATTCCAAGAGTTGCTTGAATATAACTGTACTTCAATAAATGTGGGCCTAAGAAACTCCTATCATTAATTTGTCAAAAAAGGCAAGTTGTCATTTCTGGAATTTAATGCCATCCAAGCTCTATTTCCAGTAGTGAAGGGGCACTATTGCTAATAGACTTCGGAGCTTGAAATAAATAAATCTTTGGAATCCTGTTGCATCTCTTGGGGTATGACATTTGACAGTCTTTTATAGCACAGAACGAAACAAGTTTGTGAGCTGGAATTCAATTGTGGCGTATTGATTCCTTGCATCAGTCATTATTCCCTGCTGATTGACAGGTGAAAATTGGTTACGTTAAGTATTTCATATGTTATATTGGCTGACATTTGCTTGCCTGCTCCTGTGTCAATATTGTTGTAAAGATCTCCAGCTTTATGAGATAGCAATAGACACTGACTGTGGCTTTTGTGTGATGTTCCAGTGTTTTTCCTGACATAATTTAAGACATATTAAAAACCAGCAGCATCTTCCCTCTTGAGAAGCTTAATGCCAATATTATTGTCTTCCAGGGGAAGATCATGTATGCTCATAATCGGGTGCTAATTTCCAGCCGTACGCTCATGTTTAGGCATTAGGCACTATAACTGTAAAATTGAGCCTTCTTGATTGATTCATGTCAAGCCTCATCTCAGCTCCTGCAGGGGAAGTCATTCTGCTGACCCTTTTTACACTAAAAGAAGAGATTTGTGCTCCTTTCTTTCACCTGGAACCATCAGATTGACTGAATAATCTGTAATACATTAGTGCTGACATTTGTTAGGGGAGAATTAAACAAGACACAGCAGTAATTCTCCAGAATAAAAATTGTGTTTGATTTCCAGCAGAGTTCTATTAAAGGAATGACAGAACCTGTTTCTTCCAAAGTGGAAAAGTGTGAATATTCTCTGAGTTAATAAATCAAGTTAACACTTTAACTGCTTATAGGAACTGATTTGTAATGTGAGCATTAGTGTTAAGAACAGGAAGGCCATTATGTACAGTAAACACATATTTGTAACCAAGGTGAGATTGTTAGTGAAGAAAGACTTCCTTTATCTTTTCAGTCTTTGCTTTTGCTAGTTGGATTATATGAAGTTGGATTATAATACTCTCTGGAATGTATAATATTGGTTTACAAATGCTCTTTACCTACTTTGAGACTCATTTAGAAATATGATAAAGGGATCAGTGAGCTAAGTATCCATGTAAAAACTTTACACCTACTTTCTTATGTCACTTAAGTTTGAGATATCTTACATTTAGATCAAGAAATATTTTGTTAACCACATGTCTTGCTTTAAAGCATGTAATAATCATCATGTGTGAACTTTATTTGGATTTCATATTCACTGCACTTCCTTCATAACCCCTGATTATCAGCTATGGCTGAATCATATTGCTCTCTGTAGTTTACATATATGGATGCTAAAAACCACACAATGTCATATCTACCTTGTATGTGTAGGAATGATTTTCAAGATGTCTTATTCAGATATGGTTTGTATGAGTATGTTTTCCATTATGCATTCCCACTTAACAGAAGCACCACTTAAAAACAGACCTTCTCCACTCTGTTGAAGCAGTTGTTAAGTTTGTTAATTGGGGTCATTTCAAAGTGTGAACACATTTGTCCTCTAGATTCTTCAAACTGTACAGAGCAGGTTTAGGGAAGAAAACTGAGGAGGTTTTGCAAAGAAATGAAATAAAACAAAAATTTTCTCTCCTTTGATTATTAAACAGAGCTAGAAACTTGCTGAAGATAAACAGGCGATCAATGAACTACTGGGAAGAAACCATAAATATGTACAAAAATAAACACTTCAAAAAGATGAAAATAATTTATTTCATTGGGGTGTTTATTTGTTCAGTAGCTTGAAGATGGTGTGTTTCTGCCCCAAAATCTTCATCAAGAAAGCATAAATCCTATAGATTCATTCAAGCACCTCATGAGGAATTAAATATAGTAACTTGAAGACATTGAATCCCACAATCCCCTGGGAGAGAGGAAGCAATGTACTTATAGTGAAATAGGTTAAGTCCCAAGGGGAAAACTATACAAAGTACACTTTGAAACACATGTAGATTGAAAATGATACCATTAGAAAAGTTACACCAAGAAAATGGATGCCAAAAGAAAGCATGGGAAGCTATCATTTCATTTGAAAATATATGGAATATCAATTTAAAACTGTAAAAATCAAAGTCATTATATCAGGACATCGTGGCAAATTCACTAAGAGGATAGAATAGTAATATATGCACCCAAATTTAAAGTACCTGAATACAGAAGATGAATAATAATAGGTATAAAAGGAAAAATGAGTTATAATGTAATAGTACTAGAAGACTTCATCATCTCCTCAACATTGACCAGACCACTCAGTGTCTACAAAGACCTGTCACATTTAAGCTCTAGACTAAGTGAACTGAACAGATATTTATAGACATTCCAACCAAAATGTGCATTTTCTAAGCACACATAGAATTCTCCAGAATAGATCATATGTTAGGCCACAATGCAAGTCATAGATAATTTAAGAAAATTAAAATTATATCTAGCATGTCTTCTGCCACAGTGTCATGAAACTATAAATAAATAAAAAGAAGAAACTCGGAAATACTACAGAAACATAGAACTTAAAAATATGGTATTAAACAATCAGCCAGGAACTTAAAAGCCAGGTACGAGGAATGGATCGCGTCTTTGGGAGTGCTGGGGGCCGGCAGGAATCCCATAAGCCCACAGACACTGACACTGCTCTTGGATAGTCTCCAAGACTTGATGGTAAGACCCCGTTTGTGAAGACATTACATACCTGAGTTGTAAAACAGAGAAATCAGGCTGGAATTGACCCTGAAGCTCCAACCCTTCTAGCTAGCTTTCATATGCTGGAAGGTGGAATGCATGCTACTAGAAGCGAAAAGTAATCATCAGTTTTACCCAGATATAAACCCTATGAGCTACAATAACTAACAACAGACCTGTCAAGATATGTCCACTGGTACAATAGTAACACAAAGCTTATGGAAGTAAAGAAACACTTTATGACTAGATTAAAGGCACATTCCATAAAATGGAACTCATACCTGGCACTGTTATTAGGGCCAAGTGCTTATGACTAGATAAACTATAGCTCTAGGGAAGATTTTGCTTCTGCTAAATGAACATATTATTAAACTAATCCTAATGACTTATATTATATCCTTGGATAAGTGTATTTCTCAAGTCTCATTAGAAAAACTTCTTTTGGCACTATATGGAAATTAACACAGAGACCAACAACTGGTCAATGTGCTGTGAATAGAGACTGCAGAATGGTCAATCCTAAATGCCATGCCTATATCCTCTCCTCCCAAGGCTTGTGGATCATCACAGAAGATAGGGCAGAATGATTATAAGAGCCAATGGTCATGATGATGACAAGAAAACACTGTTTTATGAGTACAACAGAGCCACATGCACATACGAACTCAGAATGACTGTAACAAGACCTGCAAAAGCTCAAGCCAGACAAAATTCCATCTTAGAGAGGGGAGGTGGACAACATTCCCGCCCCTGTTGGAGGAGTTATTGGCAATTGATAAGAATTAGAAGGCAAGCCATTTTTCTTTAAAAGTGTGACCCCTGGTAGGTTATCCATGTCCTAGTGGATAGATAGCCATGCACCCAAGAGTACGGGCAGCACAAATAGTATATGATGGTTTTTAAAAAGAGTACACAAAGATGAATGGGTAGGCAAAATGGGGTGGATATGTGAGGAGTTGGGGAAGGGAAGATGAAGATGATCAACATACATTGCATGGAATTCTCCATGAATTAGTGAAATTATTATTTAAAAAGAAGTTAAAGGAAGAATTGAAAAAACATCTGAGACAAATGAAACATAACAGGAAAAATCCAAGGAGATACAGCAAACGAAGTTGTAAGGAAAAAAGTTATAGCAATAAACGCCTACCACAATAAAGACAAACAATAACACCTTAAGGAATTAGAGAAACCAACATGAGCTAATCTCAAAATCAGTAACATTTTAAGAGAGATCGAAGATACAATAAGTAAAACTGAGACCAAGGACAGAAAAAAGTAAAACATTAAGAAAAATAGTCTTCTGGGTCTTTTAAAAAGACAGAGTGCAAAAAGTTAAATAAAAATGGAGAGAGAGAAATATCAAAAACAAATAAAATCAGAGATGAAAAACGGATGGCACAATTGTCATGGCAGAAACTCAAGTATCATTATAGGATTATGAACAGTCATGTGACACCAAGTTGGCCAATCTGGGAAAAACAGATCTCCTCCTAGACACATGTTATTTATGAGGATTAAATTGAGAAGAAATGGATGATTGAGCTATAATAAAGGGATTGAATTTAGAACTAAGAATCCTATTGAATAAATTTCTAGAGCATCATTGGTGAATTCTGTGAAACATTTAAAGAATTCACAATTACTTTTCTCAAATTAGTCAAAAAACATTGAAGGAAAGGTCATTCCAAACTTATTCTGAGGTGAGTATTATCCTGATACTAAAAGCAACAGTAAAACACAACAGAAAACTACAGGTTAAAAATGAACAAAGTGGTCATGGTGGCATAGATGGAGGTTATGCATGGGCTCAACAGCATGGACTTCCACTCACCAAGGCTAATCTGGCTACAGCTGCTGCCGAATACCAGATTTGCCAACAGTAGAGACGAACATTGAGTGCCCCCCTCCCCAGTATGGCACTATTCCCCGAGGTGACCAGTCAGCAACCAGGTAGCAGGTTGACTACATTGGACCACTTCCATCATGGAGGGAACAGCTTCGTCCTTACAGGAATAGATACTTATTCTGGTTATGGATTTGCCTTTCCTGCACATAACGCTTCTGCCAAATATAAATTAATGAAGCATAAAAAAAGAAAACTACAGGTTATATCCCCAGTGAATACAGATGCAAAACTACTACCAAAATACTCCCAGAAAATACTAATAAAATGAATCTAATAGCAAATTGAATAGGTCATTTGCCATGACCAAGTGGGACTCACCCCAGCACATAAGGATATTCCAATAATATACAAAAGAATAAACATGACATAATAGCAGAATGAAGACCAAAGCCACCATGATCACTTCAAAAATTATGGAAAAAAGAACACTTGACAAAATGCAACATCTATTCATGATAAACCTCTCAAAAATGTGTATCTAGAAGGAATTCACCTCTCATACTGAGGCAAACATACTGCCGGGGAAAGCTGAAAACCTCTCTTCTAAACCCAGCAATGTGACAATGCTGTTCATTTCACAGCTACAGAAGAATCTAGGTATAAATTTAAACTTAGTAATTAATACTTTCTATAAAGGAAAAGTATCACACATTGATGAAAGGCAATAAGATTACACAAATAAAGATGCCTTGGATTCATGAATTGAAATATCAGTATTGTTAGAATGTACATAATTTCTGTAGCAATCTGTAAAAAAGTATCCAAATATTATGCTCATTATTTTAGAACACAAAGTCACTCTTAAAATTTGTATGGTAGTGGGTTAGCAAGATAGTTCAGTGGAGGAAGCCACTCATTGCCAAGGCAGATAGATAATCGGAGTTTTATCCTCAGGACCCGTATGTGGAAGAAAAGCACTGACTTCTCTGGATTTCCTCTGACCTCCACCCAAACGACATATACACATACAAAACACACAGACAGACAAACACAGAGACAAAATGAATGAAATATAATAAACAATTTTAAAACTTTTTCTGTGAAACTACAAAAACAAACTAAATATGGCTAAAGCATCATTAGCAAAATATAAATAAATCTGGAAATATCATGTCATTTGATCTAAAATGCCATAACATTAGTTATGAAGTAGTATGGTAGTGGGAAAAAAAAAACCCACAAAAATATATAAACCATTTAAAGCAACAACATGCAATAAGTGTCCATACACAAAGTCAGACATTTGTATCAGCTGATTTTCTACAAAGAATACACACTGAGTACTGGCTTGGTGGCACATGTATTTAATCCAAAGGTAATTTACAGTTTTACAAATTAAAAAAAAACTATATTGAGGTCAAGTTATTCTACCTATTGTGGCATATAACAAACATCTTAGAACAAGAAGTCAAATAGCCCTACCCAAATATTCTTATTTGTGAAAAATGTTTGGAGTGTAATACCTAATTTCTCATTTTACTTCTGTAATTCAATTATAATTCCATACTGAATGCTTAAAATGACTCCAATAAACTATACAGGGAATAGAAAAAGGATTAGTGTAATTGAAATTACTGTTTAATATAAAATCTATAGCTGATTTATTAACACGTTAGTATGCTAAGCATGGATGACATTCGTTACTGTTGAGTTACAGATATAAAGTTAATTATGAACGTGCCTCCTACTGGGATATTAGGGGAAAGCAAGGGAGGTGTCTAAGTCACACAACCTGATAAGCCCCATAAAAGAAACATGTGTGTGTACGTGCCATAATTGGCTTTGAAACTACTGATTTCTTGTATGCTTCTATTACCTCTAGCTCTTCCTGACCCCTCTTCTGCAATAATTATCTCTGAGCCTTTGGAGGAGAGAGTATGATATAGGTGTCCTATTTAGGGCTAAGCACAGTCTCTTATCTTTACCTTCACCAGTTACGGATCTCTTTATTAAGCTCCATCCACTCCAAAAAGAAGCTTCTATGGGGTTTGAGAAATCTATGGATATGAGTCATAAGAATTGGTTTAATACTATTTGGCAAACCAGTATTGTATGTTCTTCCCTAGAGTCAGTGATTTATCTAACCACAGATTCTTTGCCCTAGTTACAGTATGGGTTTCAGCTTGTAGATCATGTGGTAAATTCAGTCAGAAAGTGGTTGGTTACTCCCATGACATTCATACCACTATTGCACCAATGATCGTGTCTTAACCAGACTAGTCATTTTTGTAGCTTACAGAGTTCCCAGCTAGGTATGACTGATGATTATTTTTCTCTTCTGGTAGCATGCATAGCACCTTCAAGCACTATGAAACCTAGCCAGTAGAGATAAAGCTTTGATGTCAGTATCAGCCTGTTTTCTCCATGTTCAATGATTTGAGCATATGGTGTCTTCAGCAAAGAGTCTTACCATGAGTTGCTGGATAGTAACCAAGATCATTGGCAATTCAAAGGTCTAGGGGAGCTCACTGGCCTAAATTCCAAAAGAAGTAACCCGTTCCTGGATTGGGGTTTTTATTTGTTACCCAGTGGTATGCAGCAGGGTCATTGTCACTGCATTATAGGGTAATTCCATTTGGATGTTTTTGTATATATGTGTATATCATCTGTGTAAGCTCAAGTCAGACAAAACCCAAACATGGAGAGGGGAGATGGGCAAGATACCCCACTCTTAGCTGA
The DNA here is from genome assembly GCA_009823505.1 of Rhizomys pruinosus. Classification (NCBI taxonomy): domain Eukaryota; kingdom Metazoa; phylum Chordata; class Mammalia; order Rodentia; family Spalacidae; genus Rhizomys; species Rhizomys pruinosus. The sequence goes on from VZQC01004283.1 coordinate 341,844, forward strand.
GGAGGTATTGCCAAATATCAGCTGCTGATGGAAGGGTACTTAGTTTTCTTTAAGAGTATAGCAGGTTTGGGATATACAGGCACATGGCTGCCTCTGCTGCACAGTATTTCCAGGCAGGTGAGGTGTAGCTGGTGCTGACGGTGGAGTCTTGCTTGACTCAGGGAGACCCGTATTTGCTTTATTGGTTTAGTGGCCTTTGGTAACACTCTCTGGCATTCCAGAGACCATCTGTACACTTGCATGTGCGGTCTCAATACATCCCTCCCATGTTAACGTCAGGTCTTCGGCAGCAGGGTCTTATTGCCTCTCCTCCTGTAGGTATCCCAACTTAGAGGCAAGGAGCCCTTACCTTTTGTGGGGCCTTGGATCCCCTGGCCAACATCCACCTGGTAGAACAATCCATTGCTGATGTCAGAGCTCCTGTATTAATATATTTTGCCTGAGTGCATAGCCCTAGGACTTTAGTATTATATTTGGTTCTGAACAGAGAGTAATCCCTTCCACAGTTCCCATGTCTAGTAGTCAATTAAAGAAAGCAGTTTTACCGGTTTTATAAGAGATTACCTCTACAATAGTTGTCTCCAATTTACAGTTGGGGAGCGACCTCATCATTGTCATATTTCTCCTTGTTCTATGGGTGGGAAGGCAAGGAAGTCTCTCATATCAGAACCTTTGTGGCACCTAGAAGGTAAGTTTCATTAGGACTCATTATAACTAGTTGTTACATGTAGGATCCACAGAGGGGTTCGATGTTTATGGCAATCTGAGGCTTTTCTTCCTTTGAATGTTCAGACGGGTCAGCCTTTCCGTTGCCACTTTTTGGTACATCCTACTCAATGCAAACCTGTATCTTTTCTTTCTCAGCCGTTAAGTTGGTGACGTTTTGTCCTGTTGGAACAAACAAATCTTTTCCCATAGTTAGTTTTAAGATTTGAATTGCAAGGGTTTGATGAAAAGGTTTCATGTCTTTCTGTATCCCCCCCCC
>VZQC01004283.1:357923-456441 GCA_009823505.1 Rhizomys pruinosus
TCCTGCTTCTCAAGGCTCAGGAATCACTGTGGGAGAGGAAGTGGAAGTATGTAAAATCCAGAGAGGTTGGATGACCACAACGAAACAGCTTTGTCCAGACAGCTTCTCAGTAACTCAAGAAATCACTGCGTTTGTGACAGGATACACGAGGCCTCCACAAGCTCAAACCAGACAAAATCATAACATAGACATGGGCAAGTAAGTATAAAAATCATAACCTAAACTAAGGAACGTTTGGTAATTGATGGCTGCAGAGAGATGGAAAGATTGTGTCTTACAGGAATGGAACACTTGGTGGACCAGTGGATAGACCTCCACTGAAGGAAATTTGGGGACACTAATCAGATTCTGTAGGCTGTATTCTATCTATCTATCTATCTATCTATCTATCTATCTATCTATCATCTATCTATATGCATATATATTAGAGGACACTAAATTTGGTGGGAGCAGTGGGAGAGGTAAAGATAGGGGAGGGGATCCAAATACCATCAAAGTATATTGCATGATAATTGCAAAAATTCAATAAAAAAAAACAAACTCTTAACAAACATTGGGTTTGTTCAAGAATGGGCTTACCAATAGCTCAATAGGGATGGAGGGAGGAACCAGGCAGCCCTACCCCCCCCCCAGGTCCTGAACTATTTCCCACTGATAGACTGGGGAAAGTGGGGAGGCATTTACTTCGGTTATGTACTTCCTGGTGACTCCATCAAGCTCAAATGGATTAGCCTCAAACCGATGCTCTCACAGATGGCCCCCAGTAAATTAAATGGGCTCCCAAATCAAACCATTGTCATGAATCTGAAAAGGCGGCAGTAAAGATGATGGGGAGGTCAACAAGGGTGTGGGGACAGAGTGCGTTACATACAGCTATGAAATTATGCAAATTAGTAAAACAACAAAGCTAGAAAAGAAAGCCCAAAACAAACAACTTTAATGTACTCTTAAAAAGAAGGACAAACACTCTTTTGATTCCCTACTACCTTTTAAAAAAGTATTCCAGAATCAGGCAGGGTGGTGCATGCCTTTAATCCCAGCACTCAGGCAGAGGCAGTCAGATCTCTGTGAGCTCAAGGCCAACCTGGTCTACAAAGTGAATTACAGGACAGCTGGGGCTACACGGAGACCCTGTCTCAAAAAAAAGAAACAGGGCTGGAGAGATAGCCTAGCGGTTAAGAGCGCCGACCGCTCTTACAGAGGACGCCGGTTCGATCCCCAGCACCCACATGGCGGCTAAGAACCGTCTGAAACTCCAATTCCAGGAGAACTCCAGTTCCAGGGGAATCCGATACCCTCTTCTGACCTCCGCGGCGTTGCACGACACGGGTGCACAAACTTGCATGCAGACAGTACATTCATACACATACAGAAATAAATAAAATTAATAAAAAAAAATTAAAAAAAAAAAAAAAGAAACATAAAAAAAAAGGAATCCAGGATGTACCAGCTCAAAACTATCATTTTTATGGGGTTGGGGGGATGTCTCAAGTGATTAAGAGCACCAGATGCTCTTGCAGAGGACTTGTGTTCGATTGCAGTACCCACATGATAGCTAACGACCATCCCTAACTCCAGTTCCACGGGAATCCAATGTCCTCTTCTGACCTTTGCAGGCATTGTATGACATAGGTGCACTTACACACATGGAGGCAATACACTCATATTCACTTTTAAAAAAATAAAAACTATCATTTAACTTTACCCATAATTATATGTTTCAGGATATTTGAAAAGCTTGTGTATACATTTTGTTTTCAATTTGTTTGCATGAGACAGAGCTTGCAGCTAAGAGATTATATCACTGACTCTTTCTCTCTCTTACACACACACATACACACACACACACACACACACACACACACATACACACACACACACACATGGCATGTTACTCTATGGTATTCCATGCCTTCTCCAGTTCAATCTGAACTATTGCTGACATGTTAGCCTTAGGACAATTTGACTTCTTGTATGTTTAGTCAAGGCTCAAAGATACCAAAGAGGAATATCCCAGCCCATAAAGACAATGCCCAAACTTGCGTAGATATATAATACCTACAGTACTGAATTGGATTTGGAATTACAGGTATGAATTGAGAATGCATTACTGTTTAGATGTAGTACTATGAATATATATATATTTACTTCTTTCCACAGAAAATTCTTAGGAAAAGTGAACAATTGGGCAACAATGAACATTTCTAGTCCTCACATTACATCTCACTTTCTATTCTTTTACCTAGACCAATGATTACTGAATTAATGATTTGTTAAAAAATCTAGAACATGAAATATATAGAAGCTGAAAGACAGAAATTTCAGTACAACAGATAGTGAAGCAGGTACCAACATCTAGTTCTTATCAAAAAGATTTAAGAGTAACCTTAAATCCTCTTACTGATAGAAGTTGTTTTCTCTACTTTAGTGTGATTACAGATTGTAGTATAGTAAAATCCATATGAAAAAGCTAACTTTCCATCTGCTGAAGGTAACAAGGAAGAAGTTACCTTTAAATCAGAATGAAAATTAAATATCACTTGTAAGCCTGGAAGTCTGGATTAGTTCCCCAGATTCCACCTAAAGGTGGAAGGAAAGAGCCAATTCCACAAAGTTGTCCTCTGACTATCACATATGCCCCATGGCATATGTGCCTTACATATACAATGGGAGTGTGCGCTGGCAGGCACCTGCACACACACACACACACACACACACACACACACACACACAAATAATAATAAATAAAAATTTTAAAAAGAAAGCAAAAGCCAAATATGTACCTTACATTTGTTCCCTAATGTGATGTGATTAAATGAATAGTAGAAAAGGAGAATATGTTCTTGTAAAATTCTTCTGAATAAAAAGTATAAGCAAAACAATCTATTGGAAAATAACCAGTTCACAACGTCAACTAAATGAATAAATAGTCATTATCAGGAAATATGAATTTCAAAGAGCAAAACACAGACACTATTTGCCTCCTGAACATACTGTGAATCCAAAAGATTTTTACTAGAGGTTCAGGAACCAGATTCTGTTTCTGCATCCAGCTGCCTGTTTTCTTGTTTGACAAGTTCTTACCATGTAGCCCAAGTCACCCTGGACCTGCAATCCTCCTGCCCTTGTATAAGTACTGGTATTCCAAGCATGGGCCACCATACCTGGCTCTAGATGTCATTTTTTTTTTTTTTTGTCTTTTCGAAACAGGGTCTCCCTGTAGCCCCAGCTGTCCTGGAACTCACTCTGTAGACCAGGCTGGCCTTGAACTCACAAAGATCCGCCTGCCTCTGCCTCCCAAGTGCTAGGATTAAAGGTGTGTGCCAGCTCTAGATGTCATTTTGGGGGAAACACAGAAGACAGAGAAAAACAGCATAAAATTTTTGTATGTGGTGGCAGTCAGCAAAATTCAGCCATTAGAAACTCTCTTTTGTGTCTTCCTTGAACCACTGCTCCTACAGAGCAATCTATGAAGCAATATTCTTCTTCTCTTAAAAACACAACTTTACCAGACCTGCAGTGTCTTGGTCTTGGACTCCACTAATTCAAAATTGTAAGAAATACATCCCTGTTATTTAAAAATTATCCAATCTCTGCTCGTTATGTTGACAGACATTTTTAATCTCTGCACTCAGGAGAAGATGCAGGCAGATCTATGTGAGATTGAAGCCATCCTGGTCTAAATAGCAAGTTTCAGATCATCTATGGTTATGGGGAACTCAATAATAATAATAATAATAATAATAATAATAATAATATAAAAATTACTCAGTCTCCATGATAGCAGCATAAAATGAACTACAGTTGCATAGTTACATTTTAATTATCTAAGATTTCTTCTTGTTTTGAGGAAAATGAAAACATGCTAAATAAAATTGAAGAGAACCCCCGTGTTTGCACATAGTGTAAAGACAAGTGCAGGAGAATTAATGGGGTGTGCTCAATGACAGACGAGCTACATGGGTTTCCAGAGGAACCTTGACAGAAGAATGCTTAAAGAAAGGCATCAAGAATGTAGACAACACTGAAAAGATTAAATGAAGAGATCTTGACAAACAACTGAGTGTGGACTTGGAGGTGCAACAATCTACTGAGATCTCTGTCCCTCTTTGTCCCTTCTCCTTCTTCTCTTCCTCTCCCTCCTCTTTAACCTCCTTCCCCTTCTCCTCCCCTTCCTTCTCTTTCTTCAACCTGGATGATAATAGTGAAATTATTGTTCAAATTACTACATAGTTATTCAAAGTATCTGGATCAACAGAATTGCACATGTCCTGAAAATGCTTGTAAGTCCCTGATGACATCATTTCAATCTCATATTTACAAAGGAACTAAGTGTCTATATTCCAGCTTACAAATATTGACCTGACCTGAGTGAGTCTATTATAACTCAGCAATTAAGCTTATAGTAGACACTTCAAAATTATGAAACATAGACTGCTATTAAAAGATCTGAATTCAACATCAACATATTAAATATATAAGCAAAAAGTAAGAGGGATAATTCACTCAGCATATACTTTTACATCGGTTTTTCTTAATACATTTTCTCCATAATATATACATATTTTGATATTGAACATAGATTGACAGCGAATAGCAGTATATTGTTCATGAAATATCATATCTTTGATGGTGTGAGTTTAATCCCCAGCAACACAAATTTTGGCTAATAAAGAAATTATATAAACAAAACTGAGGATAATCTAAAATAAAAATCTTAATATTAATCCTCCTATGGTGGTGTACCTTCTTTAATCTAGCATTCAGGAGACTGATGCATGTGCATCTCTGTGAAATTGATCTACATAGAGAGTTCCAGGTCAGTCAGGGCTATATGGAAACTCTGTCACAACAAAGAAAAAAAAAAAAAAAAGAAAATCGTACTATTTTATTGATTTTTAGAATAATTTGACATTCAATTAAATTCCCACAGGAATGTTTGGAATTGTTACCAAAGAGTTATTAGAAAGATGTTCAATTTCATATCTGACGCCCTAGCTAATTACCACAGTGTATTTGCAAAATATATCATCACATTGCTGGTAATATCTATTAATAGACCATTTTATTTTATATTCTAGTATTTTATTCATGTTCTTTCATTATAAAATGGCTTGCCATCTCTAATAGATGCATTAACATATCAACTTTCATACAATTTGAAAGCATCAAGTGTAAATTATGACCAAAGTTACATATAAAATATTACATAGTTAGTCATTTAATTGCCCATTGAAATTTTTATCTTCTAATTTTGTTTTGGCTTGATTTTTTTTAAGACAGTTTCTCCCTATAGCCACAACTGGTCTGCAACTCACCTATGAAGACCAGGGTGGCCTCATTTCACAGAGATCTGCCTGCTTCTGCCTTCTGAGTACTGGAATTAAAGGAGAGTTCTACTGTGGCAAGCTTCTTCTAATTATTTTTGAACATTATTATTCAATACACATATTTCCCCTGTTGTAAGTTACAATTGTTGACAAACCATACTTAGTTTAGAAACATACCACCAGATTAATATTCATCATCATTTGATCCTAAAATCAGCCGAAGTCCATGATAGGCTATAAATAAAGTAGTTTATAAGCATTTGGAAAAGGAAAAATTTTCTAAAAGCCAGTATTGATTCTCCAAATGTATCACCATTTGTTTGTTGTAACAACTATAAGAAAGGTGTCTCACAGAGTGTTGTATCTAAGTTTCTAAACAGAGTGTCTACATATGCTGATAGGATACCAAAAGATACCCAAGACTAAAGAGGCATGCTCACAGATCGTTCATACGTGAGGAGAGCTCAGATCTGCACACTGCTCACTTAACTCAATATGAGATGTTCTAAGAAGACAGCTCCCATTCCCCTCTGTGCTAGCCACTGCTTCTAAATTGATGGACATTTGGATGCAGGCACAGAAGAGAAAAATCACATTTTTAGATTGAACAAGCTTGAGAGAGTTGATGTGTATCATTTGGATTATCCAACAAGCAAATATTCTGAAGGGAACACACAGGAGAATAAATTTAGAAATATTAATTTTCTTTTTTGTTAAGTCACTTAGACACAACTTTCACAGAAATCAATTAAATGGAACAGTGGAGATCCTTGACCTTACACATCTCTGCTTCAGTAGTGGCTGACTTGACAAAGACTTGCAAGATTTCATAATGGCAAGTTGGATAATTTGTTATAAGTCAGTAGTATGTTGTGACTGATTAAAACCTCTAAATTAATCTTAAATAGAGTTAACAGAAGGGGAGTACTAACAAATAAGTTGAAATTATTTAATTTGTATTTTTGCACTGGCCAGACCACATATGGAATGCAAGATTATGGGAAAGATAAGTGATAAGACATAGTGAAATTATCCAAGCCTAATAAACATTGATAAGTGATAGAGAACATTGATAAGTCATAGTGAACATTGATAAGTCAGAGTGAACACTGATAAGTCATATCGAATATTGATAAGTCAGTGAATATTAATAAGGCATAGTGAACATTGATAAGGTATGAACACTGATAAGTCATAGAGAATATTGATAAGTCATAGAGAATATTTATAAGTCATAGTGATAAGGCATAGTGAACATTGATAAGTTATGGTGAACATTGACAAGTCATAGAAAATAATGATAAATCATAGTGAATATTGATATATCATAGTGAGCATTGATAAGTCATAGTGAACATTGATACATCATAGTGAGCATTGATAAGTCATAGTGAACATTGATAAGGATGATGAAAATTAATAAGGCATAGAGAACATTGATAAGTCATAGAAAACATTGATAAGGCATGGTGAACATTAATAAGGCAGAATAAACATTGATAAGACATAGGGAATATTGATAACTGATAGTGAACATTAATAAGTCAGAGAACACTGATAAGTCATAGTGAACATTGCTAACACGTTATAAGGCATAGTAAATATTGATAAGGCATAGTGAACATTGATAAGACATAGTGAGCATTGATAAGGCACAGTAAACATTGATAAAATACAGTAAACAATGAGAAATAAGTTAGTTGTTTCAAATGCAGGAAAATTCCTAGACAAGAAACTAAAATTGGTTAGAGTACTTCTAAGGGCATCATGAGAACCAATGGATTGAAGCTTTAGAATATTCAATTAAATATTGTTTTTGCAAATTTGTCTCTATAATCTACATTGTCTCCTGTTCACAGGTGAAATATGGGACCAGAAGTGTGTGGTCTCTGTGCATCTGAACAGCATAGCACATCAGCCTTCAGACTAAATACAGACTTCCGTTATCTATGGCTCTATGATAGTTTTCCTATGAGATTATAAGTTGTCTATTACTACAAATATTTACCAGAAAGATAATTTAAAGGATTTATATTGTTGGAGCTTGAGAATCAACTTTATTTACGATCTTTTCCAGCGCTCAGTCATGAATATGGGTGAAGATTTCTACATCTGTTGAAGTAGTGGTAAAATGTAGTGATGCCAAATGTGAGAAACACAGCAAGTGGTAGCAAGGGACAGCAGAACTTCTCTACTTTAATTTCCACTATATTTACACCAGGTAGCCCATTGCATTTTCAAAGTCCTCAAACGCCATTGTGTTCTAGCCAATAAATATGTGATACCCTGCTTCATAGAAATGGGCAAGGTAGTTCTAGATGTTCCACTCAATTTAGATTGAGGATTTGTAGACACAAGATATTACGGGTAGTGGGTACACTAGTTTTCCAGATCATTTCTACATATACTGAAAGACAGTCTGGGAGAAGCATCCCACTATGTATGGCATTTGTGTCCACAAAAAAAGGAAGTTTACTATAACTGCTAAAGAGGAGGCTCTAGAGCCAAGATTCCAAATTTTGACTCTGTAATTTGGGGAAATTTAGTTTTTAGTTTGTTTCTTCAGTTATAAAATGTGGGTCACATTAATGACTATACCAAAGGTTCCATTATGATAATGTTAGCTAATACATTAAAAGCCCTTAGAACAATTGTAACCACATGAGTTAATGTTTAATTTAGCATAGTCGTTGTAATTATTATAATTATATAATTATAATTATTAATGTATATTATAGTAAGAAACTTACTTTTTTGTAAGTTAAGTTAGACTGAGTTAAAGTTTTACTTGTGTAAAAAAAAAAGAAAAAAACCAAGCCTGGTATGGTGGCGCATGCCTTTAATCCTAGCACTTGGGAGGCAGAGGCAGGTGGATATTTGTGAGTTCAAGGCCAGCATGGTCTACAGAGTAAGTTCCAGGACAGCTGGGGCTATAGGGAGACCTGTCTCAAAAAGACCAAAAATTTTTTTTTCTGAGCTTTACTTTTTTTTCATCTATAAGATAATAATGATACCAATTCCAAACTGTTTGTGAATGTGTGATACATAATGAATATGTGATTCCTAGCATTGTAGCTTAGATGCCAGAGTCAGGTAAGCATCTGCTCTAAATATCCAGAATGTGAAATTGTCACTTTAAGGTAGTTATCTATACAAAGGTCGTGTGAGAGAAGCATTTCCAGTAAGATCCTGGCTCTAGAACTTATAACAAAGAAAGGATAGAAGTGATTTGGGCTTTTGAAAAAAAAAAAAAAACTGCCATTCCTCGTGGTCTTCGTCTCCTTGATCCAGTTAGGAGCAGAGTACTAAGACATGCTTGTCTATGGAATTCTGAATATGTGGCATATTGTTCAATGAATAAATTCTTCACGGTATAAGGTTGAAGAATGGGCAGGCATGGCAGCCCACCTGTAATCCCAGCTTATGAGAGGCAGAGAAACAGAGAGAGGAGATCCCCCAAGCAAGCTCTCAAATCTGTGAGCTCAACCTCCAATAAGAGACCCAGGCACCATTGTGAGGTGGAAAGCTGATGAGGAAGATATCAGGTATCAACTTCTGGCCTCCACATTAACAGAAATAAAGGTGTACCTACACACATGCAAACATGCATAGACACACGAAAAAACAGAATAATTGTAGCCAAAATAGTTATGAGATTGATGTTCTGAATGACATAATATTTAGGGATATTTATATTCAAATACAATAGCAGAAAATATCATTATTGTGGTATATTCCTGAAATTGTTTTGTTACAATAGCTAAAGTTATTCTTCTTGATTTCAACTGAATAAAATAAATGTTCAATATATTATATGATTTGCTTTATTCTATAACAGGGTAAAGCTAAGGCCAATTTATTTTCACTAGCATTGCAAGATAATAATACTGAATATCAGGGTTTCAATAGGTTAAAATTTTACCAAACTCAGAGAATGAGATAACATTACATTGCATTAAATCAGCTAAAATAGTCAAGAACTAGGGTACATTCACTAAATTCTTAAAATATCTCAGTAAGAAATTTCCATAAATTGTTTGTGATTTTTTTATATTTGTTTGTATAGGATTTACATATGGGAAGAAGAGCATGATGAAGCAACCCTTGATCTGCTAAGTTATTAATATGCCATTTCCTTTGTTAGTTTATGATGTGTAGACTGATAATAAATTATAAATACAATTTTGATGATTATGAAAACATCAAGCCCACATGCAAGCATATTGTGGAATGGATACTGTAATTCATACTAAAATTAATCACAGTGTACCTGGAAATCAGTCTTCTCTTTTCCTATCCTTGCTTGCTTAGTTTTTTGGTCTTTTTGAGGCAGGATCTCCCTTTAGTGCCAGCTGGCCTGGAGCTCACTATGCACACCAGGCTATCCTTGAACTCCCAAAGATCTGCCTGCCTCTGCCTCCTGAATGCTGGGATTAAAGGCCTGTATCACCACACCCAGACCCATCCTTGCTTTTTTTTGGGGGGGGGGTTAATTTATTGTTTTACATGTTTTTTGTACAAGATTATGTTACAAATCTAATCTAGACCCTTGTCCCCCTCCCAACACCCCCCCTCACCAGATTCACCCTTTCAGTCAGTTCTTTGATGCAGTCTTTTCTGTTGTTGGTGGTGTTGTTTTTTCCAATATGCATCACTCCCAACAAGAAATGTTTACAACTAGGTTATTGGCACTAGCATCCACAGATGAGGGATAACATCTGTCCTTTGTTTTCTGGGACTGTGTAACTTCACTTAACGTAATATCTTCCATTTCCATCCATTTACATGCAAAGTTCATGATGTCTTTTTTTACTGCTGCATAGAACTCCATCATGTAGATGTACCACATTTTCTCTATGCACTCATCAGTTGAGGGGCATTTGGGTTGGTTCCAGATTTTTGCTATTGTGAACAGAGCTGCAATAAACATAGCTGTGCATGTATCTCTGTGGTAAGAAGAGTCTTGCGGGTATATACCCAGGAGTGGTATGACTGGGTCAGGTGGTAAACTGATTTTGAGTCTTTGAAGGGTTCTCCACAATGCTTTCCATAGTGGCTTTACAAGTTTACATTCCCACCAGCAATGGATGAGTGTTCCCCTTTCTCCACAACCTCTCCAGCACTTGGTATTATTTGTTTTCTTGATCCTAGCCAGTCTTATTGGAGTGAGATGATATCTTAAAGTGGTTTTCATTTGCATTTCCTTAATTATTAGTGACGTTGAACACTTTTTACGATGTTTCCCAGCCATCTCTAATTCCTCACTTGTGAAGTCTCTGTTCAGCTCTTTGTTCCATCTATTGAGTGGGTCGTTTGTTTTCTTTCTTCTTTGTTTTTTTTGAGTAGTTATGTACTCTGGAAATCAATGCTTTGTCAGATGTATCTGCAGTGAAGGTTTCCTCCTACTCTGTGGGTTTTCTCTTTAATTCCTTTATTGTTTCTTTTGATGTACAGAAGCTTTTGAGTTTAATGAGGTCCCATTTGTCACTTGTCAACCTTAATTCTTGTGCAGCTGCTGTCTGATTTAGGAAGTCTTTTCCTACGCCTATGTCTTGTAGTCTGCTGCCAACTTTTTCTTCTATAGCCTTCAGAGATTGGGGTTTGTCGTTGAGGTCTTTGATCCATCTGGATCAATGACTTTTGTACAGGGCAAGAGGTAGGGGTTTAATTTCATTCTTCTACAAGTGGTGATCCAATTTGGCCAACACCACTTGCTGAAGATGCTGTCTTTCCTCCATTGTGTCTTCTTGGTCCCCTTGTCAAATATGAGATGGCTGAAATTGTATGTGCTCAAGTTTGGATCTTTGGTTTTGTTCCATTGGTCAACAGGTCTGTTTTTATGCAAGTACCAAGCTGTTTTTATGACTATAGCTCTGTAGTATAGTTTGAAGTCTGATATAGAGATCACCCCAGTATTGGACTTTTCATTCAGGGTTGCTTTGGCTATTGGGGGTCTTTTGTTTTTCCAAATGAATTTAAGGACTATTTTTTCCAATCCTGTGAAGAAACTCTTGGGGATTTTAATTGGGATTGCATTAAATCTGTACAAGAGTTTGGGTAGAATGGACATTTTTACTATATTAATTTTCCTAATCCATGATCACGGGAGGTTTTTCCATCTTCTAAAGTCTTCTTCAATTTCTTTCTTCAGGGGTTTAAAATTTTTGTTGTAAAGATCCTTGGTGTCTTTGGTTAGGTTTGTTCCTAGGTATTTTATTGTTTTTGAGGCTATTGTGATTGGGAAGGTCTCCTTGTATTCCTTCTTCAGTTGCTTGTTGTTGGTGTACAGAAAGGCCACTGATTTTTTTAGGTTAATTTTGTATCCTGCCACTTTACTGAAGCTCTTAATAGTTTCTAGGAGTTTTGTGGTGGAGTTTTTAACATCCCTTAAGTAAATGATCAGCAAAAAGGGATAGTTTGACTTCCTCTTTTCCAATTACAACTCCTTTAATTTCCTTTTCTTGCCTTACTGCCCTAGCAAGTGTTTTAAGCACTATATTGAAGAGGAGTGCTGACAGGGAGCAGCCTTGCTGATTCCTACCTTTAATGGGAATGCTTCTGTCATTTCCCCATTTAGGATGATATTGGTTGTGGGTTTCCTATATATGGCTATAATTAAATTGAATAATGATCCCTCCAATCCAATTCCCTTGTGATCATTAACCCTGGGTGTCAACTTGACTGGACTAAGGATGAACAAAAAGAGAAAAAGGATCTTTGGATTGGACTACCTCAAGCCAGATGGCCCATGCCAAATATGGGCATTACTTTCTGCTGGCAGGCAGTATAAAAGGCTATGGCAGAGGGAGCTGGTCCCTTTTTTCCTGCAGCTTGCTCTCTCTCACTGATGAGTTTGTCTTGCTGCTGTGATCAACCCTTCGATCCCAGGATGTACTGAGACCAGCAGATCTCCTGGAATCTATCTGGCCTTCAGCACCAGATTGGGACTACTGAGACATCCAGCCTTGTGGACTAAGCATTTCCCTGGATTCTCAGTCTCTCCAGTGTGGTGCAGCTATTTTTGGACTCCTTGAGCTCTGTCATGTGAGCAAATCAATAAATTTGTATATAACTATATATTCATTCTATTGATCCTGTTTCTTTAGAGAACTCTGACTAAAACATCCCTCTAGGACTTTAAACATGAAGGGATGCTAGATTTTGTCAAAGGCTTTTTCCTCATCAATTTAGATGATCATGTGGTTTTTGTCTTTCAGTCCATTTATGTTTGATGATATTTATTGATTTTCATATGCTGAACCATCCCTGTATTTCTGGTATGAATCCAACTTGGTGATGATGGATGATCTTCTTGATGTGGGTCTGTATGTGATTTTCAAGTATCCTGTTTAGAAGTTTTGCATCTGTGTCCATTAATGAGATGGGTCTGTAGTTCTCCTTTTTGGTTGTGTCTTTGCCTGGCTTTGGTAATGGAGTGATGCTGGCCTCATAGAAGGAATTTGGGAGAAGTCCTTCTGTATTCTTCTAAACAATTTGAGTAATAAAGTTTGTAAATCTTTTTGAAATGTTTTATAGAATTCTGCTGTGAAACCATCTGGGCTTGGGCTTTTTTTTGTTGGGAGGTTTCTTATTACATCTTCAATTTCTTCATATATTATGGGTCTGTTTAAGCTGTCAATCTCTTCTTGGTTGAGCTTTGGTGATTCCCAGGATTTCAGATATTCATCCATTTCTTCTAGGTTTTCAAACTTAGTAGAGTATAGGTTTTTGAAGTATTTCTGTATGATTGTCCGGATCTTTTCCTTGTCTGTTGTGATATTTCCCCTTTCATCATGGATTCTATTGATTTGGAGTTGTTCCTTCTTTCTTCTGGTTAACTGGGCTAGAGGCCTGTCTATTTTGTTGATTCTCTCAAAGAACCAGCTTTTGGATTCATTGATTTTCTGTATAGTTTTCTTTGTTTCTATTTCATTGATTTCTGCTCTGATTTTTATTATTTCTTCCTGTCTGCTGCATTTAGGGTTCATTTATTGTTGTCTCTCCAGTGTTTTCAGCTGCAGTGTTAGATTGTTCACTTGTGCTCTTTCTTTTTTTCTTTCTTTTTTTTTTTTTTTTTTTTTTGATGTTAAGCACTCAGGGCTATAAACTTCCCTCTTGGGACTACTTTTAAAGTGTCCCAAGGTTTTGTTGTGTTGTATTATCATTGTCAGTCAGTTCAAGGAATGCTTTATTTTCTTTCTTATTATCCTTCCTTGACCCATTTCATTATGCAGGATGATGTTGTTTATCGTCCATGTGTTCTTGTAGTTGTAGGGCTTATCCCATGTTGATATTGAGCTTTATTGCACTGTGGTCGTGATAGAAGTGCATGAAATTATTCAATCTTTTTTTGTATTTGTTGAAATTTCTTTCTGTGCCCCAGTATTGGTCAGTTTGGAGCATGTTCCATGAGGTGCTGAGTAAAAGTAAATATCCCTGGTGTTTGGGTGGAATATCAGTAGATATCTGTGAGGTCCATTTGGTGTAGTTGTATCATTCAGTTCAGATTCTCTCTTGTTTATTCTTTGTCCGTTGTCTGTCCAAAGGACTTAGTGGGGTATTGAAGTCCCCTACTATTAGTGTGGCGGGTTAATCTGTGCTTGAGGTCCTAAAATTGTCTTTATAAAGTTTGGTGCACCAGAGTTTGGTGCATATATATATCATGATTGTGAAGTCTCTCTCATGGCCAAAGTTGTGTTCCTTGATAAATATGTAATGTCCCTTTTTGTCTCTTTTGGTTTCTTTTACGTTGAAGTCTATTTTGTCTGATATTAAAATAGCAACACCTGCTTTCTTTTTGGTAATATTTGCTTGGAATATTTTTTCCCATCCCTTCGCCTTAAGTTGGTGCCTATCCTTGAGATTGACATGGTTTCTTGTAGACTGCATATAGATGGGTTTTCTTTCCTAATCCAATCTCCCAGTCTATGTCTTTTGATTGGGAAGTTTAATCCATTAGTATTTAGGGTTATAATTGAAAGATGCACGTAGCTTCCTTTCACCTTATTATCCATTTGCATTTTTAGTGTCAGTTTCTACTTCTGCAATTATGATTTTGTTAGTTTATCTTTCTAGGTGCTTGCGGATGGTTACTCCTCTCTTCAGTCCTTTGAATTGCTTCAAGTATTTTCTGAAGGGTTGGTTTTCCAGACATGTATTCTATCATCTTGTTTATGTCATGGAAGATTTTTCTTTCTCCTTCAACTATAATTGATATTTTTGCTGGGTATAGTAACCTGAGTTGGCATCCATAGTCCTTTAGCACTGGGAATGCATTGCTCCATGTTCTTCTTGCTTTCATGGTTTGTGCTGAGAAGTCATTCATAATTCTGATGGGTTTCCCCTTTTATGTGACTTGTTTTTCTCTTGTGGCTTTCAGAATTTTGTCTTTGCTTTGGGTGTCTAGCATTTTAACTATGATATGACGTGGAGAGTTTCTTTTCTGATCTTGTCTGTTTGGAGTTCTATGTGCTTCTTGTATTTGTATGGGTTTGTCTTTTTTTTAGTTTGGGGAAATTTTCATCTAGTATTCTGTTGAAGATCTGATCAATACTATTCTCTTGGGATTCTTCTCCTTCCTTTATTCCCATGATGCAGGGAGGTTTGATCTTTTCATAGTGCCCCATATTTCCTGGTTGTTCCACTTTTGTGTATTTTTAAAATTTTCATAATCTTTATTTGAGCTTTTTTGTTGCTCTGTTATCTTCCAGGTCTGATATTCTTTGTTCTGCTTCCTCCATTCAATTTCTGAGGATTTTTTCCATTCCTTTCCTCTTGATTGGATGAGTTTTCTATTTCCTTTTTCATTTCATCCTGTGATTTCTTTATTATTTCCACTTCTTTTTGGAGCTTCTCAATCTCTTCTTGGTGCTCCTTACTTCGCTGGTTGGCTTCCTTTTTCAGTGTTTCCACTTCCTTCCGGAGTTTGTAATTTTCTCCCTCTAGTTCTTTCTGGAGTTTGTCATTCTCTCCATTTAGTTCTTTCCGAAGTTTATCATTGTTTCCCTCTAGTTCCTTCTTGAGTTTTTCATTCTCTCTCCTTAGTTCTCTGACTTGTTCTTTATATTCTTTAATTTATCTGAATAGGTCTTCAATTGTTCCTCTGAGATCTGTTTCTTGGGTCACCCCCAGGGGGATCCCACTGTAGCAATCTCCTACAGGGTTGGTAGAGCTTGGTGTGGAATTATCCTGCACCTTTCCCATGTTGTCCCTTCCTCATGTTCCTGGCATGTGCATTTCCCTTTTTTTGCCTATATTCTGATGCAAATCACAAATGCCTTTTCACCATGTTGAAGCTTGCTTTTCTTGCCTCCTTCTGGTGCCATTTTTTTCTCCTTGTTTATGGAGTGTTGACTTGTCTAGGTTTCAGGCTTTCAATTTTGTTTATATATTGGAAGTCTAATTCATTCTTCCCTTTCTGTTCTGAAGGTTTTCCAAAAAATCCACTTGGACACTCTCTCAGCAATTCCAATTGGCAGGGGAGTGTGGGGGCATGCCTGACTTAGCCTGGCTCCTGTACTCTGTGCTTCAGTTGGTCCTGGAAAGTCCCTGATCTAACCATTGTGCACTCACTCCTATGCTTGCTTTTTTAATAATACTTTTACTGATACTTTGAGAGTTTTATGCAATAGATTTTGACCGTATTCAAACTCCTTCCCCATCTCATCTCAGATCCACACCCCCAACTTCATGTCCTTTATTATTTTTAAGGCTGATCAGGTCTAGTTTGTGTTCCTCAAATACACTTATATTGGGGTCCATTCTATGGAGCCTGGTCTACCTACCTGGTATCACAATTTTTTTTTTTTATTAATTTTATTTATTTCTGTATGTGCATGAATGTACTGTCTGCATGCAAGTCTGTGCACCCGTGTCGTGCAATGCCGCGGAGGTCAGAAGAGGGTGTCGGATTCCCCTGGAACTGGAGTTCTCCTGGAATTGGAGTTTCAGACAGTTCTCAGCCGCCATGTGGGTGCTGGGGATCAAACCTGGGTCCTCTGCAAGAGCGGTCGGCGCTCTTAACCGCTAGGCTATCTCTCCAGCCCCTGGTATCACAATTTTTAAAACAACTGATTGCCATCAGTTCTCAGTTAGGCCTGAGACTTCTTGCCCACCTCCCTCATTCATGTCAGGTTCTTGTCTGGCTTAGGCTCTTGCAGATCTTAAGCAGGCTCTCCAAAGTGCTGTGGGTTAATGTGTGTAATTGCCTGCTGTGTCCAGAAAACAACATTTCATAGAATTCACCTAGTGCATCTGGCTCTTGGAATCTGTCCCCTCTTCCACAACGACCCCGGAAGCCTTGGGAAAAAGAAGTGATATGAGTTTCCTATTTAGGGGCAATCACCCCAAAGTCTCATCCTTTGCATATTGACCAGTTGCAGATCTCTATGTTCATTGCTGTACTTTCCAAAAAGAAGTTTCCATAATGGGAGTTAAGAGATAGATATATTAAACTAAGAGTTTAGCAATAATCACTAGGACTTGATTTAATACTGTGTCCATTTAGAAGAAGAGTAGTAGCAGGACCTTCCCCAAGGCCTATGACCTGTCCAACCACAGGTTCTTGGCCCTGATAACAGTGCCAGGTATGGGTTCCATCTTGTGCATTGGGCCTAACATTTATCCAGGAAATGGTTGGTTACTCCAATTTTTATTACAGCTCACAGGGTGTACAACCAGGTAACACTGATGACTAATTTTTTCTTGCAATAGCAGGCAAAGAACTTTTCCATACTATGAAAGCTAGGCAAAAGAGATGGAGCATTAAGATCGGTACCAGCTTGATTTCTCTATGTGTGCTCCATGACTGATTTATGTATAGTGACTTACCAAAAATTCTGGATGGCAACCAAGAGCAATGGCAATAGCCAGTATAGTTTGAAAGTCTAGGGTACCTCCCTGGCCAACAGCTCCAAACACCTACTGGCATTGGACTTTTTATTTGCTAGCCTATGGTGTTTGGTTGGGTCATTGTTTCCTGTTGTAGGTAACTCCACTGAAATATACATACATTCATATATATATATATATATATATATATGTGTGTGTGTGTGTGTTATGTATTGGTCTTTTTTGAGACAGGGTCTCCCTGTACCCCCAGCTGGCCTGGAGCTCACTCTGTACACCAGGCTGGCCTTGAACTCACAGAGATCTGCCTGCCTCTGCCTCTGCCTCTGCCTCCTGAGTGCTGGGATTAAAGGTGTGCACCACCAGGCCCAGCTCTGTGTATGTGTATATTTTAAGAAGCTTCTGTAGTAACTGTACTTGCTACTACATATTACAGAGTGCCACAAACTTGCCATAGCAAAATTAGGTCCATTTGCTGATTAATATCTTATTTTTCATTAAAATTCACTAGCTCGAAACTATAATCTATTTTACCACAAGTGGTACTTGATAAAGTATAAATTCTCCTAAGAAATTATAATAAACATGCAGTTATGCACAACTTGTGATTGTCCTGAAGAATAAGAAGGACTATATTTTGCCTTTTATATTAAACTCAAAATATATCTTTTAAGAGATCTGACATTTAAGATTGTTGTCTTCATTCAATCAATTTAAGAATTTCCCCTTAGTCTTGACTCTGTTGAGTGTGCTTCATATTGCAATTTAGTAAACACCAGTTCTTGTTTAGAATTGATATATTAAAAATGACAGAGAAATATAACTGATATTCTTTCAGATTGAAATTTTACCAAGTTAGTTCATGTAGCGCATTTTGAAAGCAAAGTTTTCATATATTCTCAGAGTTGAGTAAACCCATTACAGATGGGTTTGAGTGATAAATCCAGCAGTTTAGAAGGCTCATTAGGCAATGCCCCAGGGTAGGGGAATGAGAAAGTAGACATTTTCTTTTGGGTTTGTTGGGGTTTTGTTTTGTTGTTCTGTTCTATTCTGTTCTATTATCTCTTCTTTCTGTTCTGTTCTGTTCTGTTCTGTTCTGTTCTGTTCTGTTCTGTTCTGTTGTTCTCTTTTATGAGTGTGTCTCCCTGTAGCCGCAGCTGGCCTGGATCTCCCTGTGTATACCATGTTGGCTTTGTTCTCACAAAGATTCACCTGCTTCTGCTTCCTGGCTTCCTCCATGCCTGCCTCAAGGAAAGGAGATTTTTATTCATAATTTTTACTCATCTTTTGTGAAATCTTTTTTTTTTTTCTTTTTTTGGTATTTTCGAGACAGTGTCTCCCTTTAAGTCCCAGCTGGCCAGGAGCTCTCTCTTTGTAAAATTTTAAGAAGAAAATCATAAATACTTTTGCTGCTCTATTTCAATTTTCTTCTGTGGTTTTATATAAATGTTTGATATTATCCAATGTATAGGTAATAAATCAATCTTGCAGCATAATATTTTTATCATCAGTTCACAAAGCAAAATATATTATTTGGAGTTTTACCCTAAACAAAAACCTAAAAAATATGATACAATTTCAAGGTGTTGGTCACACTTTGTTCTCCTAAAAAGGAAAATATGCTTTTTGTTTTTACATTTTCTGAGTTGTCTTAAGAGCGAAACTGCCTGCAGGTACAAATGGGCTTAGTTGTTCACGTCCATCTTGAGGTGTCACCTGTTAAGGTGAAGAGTGTGGAAAAGCTCAGACACATTATGGATGGGTGGCCTTTTGTTTACCGCAGACAAAGACAAAATCCTCAGGATTACTGGAAGATATCATGTAACACACAAGATGGAGTTAGTATTATTCTCCTCTAAGACATACAGTGTTTCCCTTGGGCAGATTAAAGTACGCACAGCCAATCATAAGAAGACAGAACCCATTAGAGATTTATGCAAACCTAAATTACTTAGCTTGAGACTATTTTCTTTTCTTTTTTTTCTCCCCTCCTTTTTTTTTTTTTTTTTTTTTTTTCTTTAATATAAAGAATGTTTCTTCCTGAACAGCAAAGCTGATGTCGATAGTATCGCTAGTAATCCTCCTTGGCTTAAGCACAGAGCTGCTGAATGGCTTGAATTAGGCTGGAAGATGGGGCTGTTTGATTCCCTTCCTTCTTATTTCTGTTTTTAAGGCTCTGTCACCAAGTGTCCCACTAAACTGGCATTTCTGTGGACTTGAGGCCCCTCTGTGTCCATTGCCTTTTAAGCATAGTCAATGAACAGCTTTAAAGCTGTTGAACTGTGTAAATGTTTATATTAACATTTTCTCTCACAATTATAGACATTTACATGGTTTTGTTGAAATAGCTCTTGCAGAGTGAAGAGAAAAATTACGAGGAGTGAAGGTACACAAGGAACTGAAAAAGCAGCAGTGTGCTGCTCTATTTATTTAGTTTCTGAAATAAATCATTTCGACTTTTCATTTACACTTCCCCTGAATGGTGGTTAAGAGGAGACAAACAAAGGGTGCTGTGAGAATAAACTCATCTTGTTCCTTTGTTACAGTAGATCACCTAATTTCCACATGTCTCTTGGTTTGCATATGGAGATTTGGCCAATGCATCCTGTTCTTTAAATTTGCTAAGTAATAAGGGAGACTCGGGGAAGCTCATTCTAAAGACTTTAGACTCACAGGTGGTGATTCAAAAATTATGAAACTACAAGAAGTTGTCCAGTTCTAAGCATAAAAGCAAATAAAGTAAATTAGACATTATTCCAAAGTATTCCCAAATACTGTGTCCCTATTTAATAGAAATGTAAGTGCTTCACAAATGAAAAAAAACAATTTGAATCATTCCAATGACTGCATGTGACACTGCATGCATTCTGATGAACAGACGAGAGGAGAGAAGATAGAATCACTTAGACTCTAAGGAAATATTTTAATAGTCTAATTTTCTCTCCTTCTGTACACAAAGCTGTCAGTTACTGATTCATATTATCAGTAAAATGCACAATAAAAAGTTCTCCTCTCAGGTTGACATTACTGAATTTATTTTCTCTGAAGGTCAATAATTATAATTTTAAATTAATTATATTGCCATTGGGTTATTTGTTCCTTATAAGCTTCTGTTCAGTGATAGAACTTTTTATCATAAACTAAGATATGTCTTTCTCAATTTGTCATAGTTCTAACAAAGTACATACTGATGATGTTCCTCAGCAACTATGATTTTTCCTCTGGTGTTCCAGTTGCTTTCTCTTGAGCAAAAATATAGGCAAAATAAATAGATGGATCAATTCTCAACAGGATATCACATTTTGAACACACATTTCAAATGCTGGAGAAGTACTAGTATATAAGTCCCTGGACACACTTTTAAACTTTGCAGTTCAGGTTTTAAAAGTATGTGTCAGAGCATTAATATCCAAAATATATAAATCTTGCTCAAAAAACAAAGAAGTAAAAAATAAATGACCCACTCAAGAGATGGAGTCAAGAGATAAACAGAAATTTCACAAGTAAGGAAATAAAGATAGCGTGAGAAAAACCTTTAAAAATGTTCAACATTGTTAATAATTAAGGAAATGCAAATTAAAACCACTTTAAGATATCATCACACCCTGATAAGACTGGTTAAGATCAAAAAAAAAATTCCAAATGTTGGGAAGGTTGTTGGGGGGAAAGGGGAACATTCATCCATGCTGGTGGGAATATAAACTGGTACAAGCTCTATGGAAGGCAGTTTGGAGAACCTAAAAGATCAAAATGAGCTACCACCTGACCCGCCATACAACTCTGGGTTTATAATACCCACAAGACTCATCCTGCCGAAGAGATACATGCACATTTATGTTTATTGCAGCTCTCTCACATAGTGAAGAGCTGGAACCAACCCAGGTGCCCCTCAACCAATGAGTAGATAGTGAAAAATGTGGTATATCTACACAATGAGTTCATATCAGTGGTTAAGAGAAGATGACATTATGAACTTTTGCAGGTAAATGGAGGAACTAGAAGAAAGCCATTATGCTAAGTGAAGTAACAGTCCCAGAAAAACAAATGGCAAATGATTGCCCTCATTTGTGTATGCTAACAACCAAATAATAGTAAGTAAGGCAAACTGAGCAATATATATATATAATAATATATATATATATATATATATATATTAATATATAAAGCACTGTGCCATTATAATGTAATACCTTAATGGAATCTAGAATTAACCTACCATTTTTCAGACTTTATAATTATGGTATATGGGGACGTATGTATGTATACTTTAAGAGTAATATAAATTAAAGGGGGAAAATGTAAATTCCTAAACACGTTTTGAAATTAATATAGAGTTTACTTTCAGATGTCATAATTTTTGGTATAGGGGAAAGAAAATATATGCCATATATATATTTCAGACCAATACAAATTGGAGGGAGACAACAACAAAAGAACTGAGTCAAAGAATTGATCTGAACAGTAACTTCAGCCCTAAACAATAAACCTCTGCATATAAAAATTTAAATTAAAGACTAAAAAAAAAAAAAAAGATGCAAGATGCAGAGTGATGGCAAAATGCATGAACTCGTGGGTTGGGGTCATGGAAAGGGGAATGCGCTAAATTGGACTGAGAAATGTTGTATGAATGCACAAAACTCAATAAAAAAATGTGAAAAAATAAAAATAAAATAAAAAGTACGTTGCTACATGAGGTTCTTTGGTAGTTTAGTTTCCTAATTTATTTCAGTCCTGAAATGTTATGTTCTGGAGATTCTAAATGGGTTGATTATTTTATAATATTATATTAAAAATATAAATTTATTTTCTAAAGTATTTTTCTCTGCTTACTACTCCCATGCTAGTTCCGCTATTGTAATACATCACTTCTGTGAAATGTGTATGTTCATGTACATGATCAAATGTCTGTGCACATGTGGGTGCAGGTAAACATGCTTGTGAAAGCCAGAGGTTGACATCAGGATGCTTTTCTCTACTTGCTCTCCACCAGATATTTTTGAGATGGTTCCCTTACTGAGCCTGTCTTAGAGATTCTTCTTAGACTGTCTGGGCAGCGAGCTCTAAGGACCTCCTCCTCTCTCCTCTATCCTAAAATTACACAACCTATTGTTATGCCCAGCTTTGGGGGGAGATAGGCACTCAGGCCCTCGTGTTTACATAACAAACAATCTACAGACCAGTCCATGTCCCCACCCAAGAAATAAAACTTTTAATTGGAATAAAAACACAGTGCTCAGGGACTATAAAAATTTGCATCACAATGGAAGCACAAAAAAGGTTTTGGAATCAAATTAACTCGTTATCAAATGAAGAAACAGATTAAATGAACTTCCCACAAAGAATCAAAAGTGGAATAATACATTTTAAATATTTGGAATGTAGGAAATATTCCTGTAGGTTCATCAGCACATTGACTAAAATCTCAGTTGATTTTTCTTTATAAAACAGTAACAGAAATCCATGAATTAATCCTCATTGAACATCTTATGCCACTTTATACAAACAAGTCAAAGAAACNGAGTTTGGGGTTTCGTCGTTGATGGTCTTTGATCCATCTGGATCAATGACTTTTGTACAGGGTCAAGCAGGTAGGGGTTTAATTTCATTTTCTACAAGTGGTGAATCCAATTGGCCAAACAACACCACTTGCTGAATGATGCTGTCTTTCCTCCATTGTGTCTTCTTGGTCCCATTGTCAAATATGAGATGGCTGAAATTGTATGTGCTCAAGTTTGGATCTTTGGTTTTGTTTCCATTGGTCAACAGGTCTGTTTTTAATGCAGTACCAAGCTGTTTTTTATGACTATAGCTCGGTAGTATAGTGCGAAGTCTGATATAGATCACCCCAGTATTGGACTTTCACTTCAGGGTTGCTTTGGCTATTGGGGGTCTTTTGTTTTTCCAAATGAATTTAAGGACTATTTTTTCCTCCTGTGAAGAAACTCTGGGGATTTAATTGGGATTGCCATTAAATCTGTACAGAGTTTGGGTAGAATGGACATTTTTACTATATTAATTTTCCTAATCCATGATCACGGGAGGTTTTTCCATCTTCTAAAGTTTCTTCAATTTCTTTCTCAGGGTTTAAATTTTTTTTTTTTTTTTTTTAGGTTTGTTCCTAGGTATTTTATTGTTTTTGAGGCTATTGTGATTGGGAAGGTCTCCTTGTATTCCTTCTTCAGTTGCTTGTTGTTGGTTTTTTTTTTTAGGTTAATTTTGATCCTGCCACTTTACTGAAGCTTTAATAGTTTCTAGGCAGTTTTTGTGGTGGAGTTTTTACATCCCTTAGTAAACTAAATCATCAGCAAAAAGGGATAGTTTGACTCCTTTTTCCAATTCAACTCCTTTATTTTCCTTTTCTTGCCTTACTGCCCTAGCAAGTGTTTCTAAGCACTATATTGAAGAGAGTGGCTGACAAGGGCGCAGCGCTTGCTGATTCCTCCTTTAATGGGAATCGCTTCTGTCATTTCCCCATTTAGGATGATATTGGTGTGGGTTTCCTATATATGGCTATAATTAAATTGAGGAATGATCCTCCAATCCATTCCCTTGTGTAAAACCCTGGGTGTCAACTTGACTGGACTAAGGATGAAACAAAAAGAGAAAAAGGATCTTTGGATTGGGACTACCTCAAGCCAGATGGCCCATGCCAAATATGGGCATTACTTTCTGCTGGCAGGCAGGCTAGTATAAAAGGCCATGGCAGAGGGAGCTGGTCCCTTTTTTTCCTGCAGCTCCTCTCTCACTGGATGAGTTTGTCTTGCTGCTGTGATCAACCCTTCGATCCCAGGATGTACTGAGGCCAGCAGATCTCCTGGAATCATTTGGGCCTTGAAGCACCAGATTGGGACTACTGAGACATCCAGCCTTGTGGACTAAGCATTTCCCTGGATTCTCAGTCTCTCCAGTGTGGTGCAGCTATTTTTGGACTCCTTGAACTCTGTCATGTGAGCAAATCAATAAATTTGTATATAACAGTATATATTCATTCTATTGATCCTGTTTCTTTAGAGAACTCTGACTAAAACATCCCTCTAGGGACTTTAAACATGAAGGGATGCTAGATTTGTCAAAGGCTTTTTCCTCATCAATTTAGATGATCATGTGGTTTTTGTCTTTCAGTCCATTATATGTTTGATGATATTTATTGATTATATGCTGAACCATCCCTGATTGCTGGTATAATCCAACTTGGTGATGATGGATTGATCTTCTTGATGTGGGTCTGTATGTGATTTTCAATATCCTGTTTAGAGTTTTGCATCTGTGTCCATGTAAATGAGATGGGTCTGTAGTTCTCCTTTTTGGTTGTGTCTTTGCGCTGGCTTTGTATGGAGAGTGATGCCTCATAGAAGGAATTTGGGAGAAGTCCTTCGTATTCTTCTAAACAATTTGAGTAATAAAGTTTGTAAATCTTTTTGAAATGTTTATAGAATTCTGCTGTGAAACCATCTGGGCTTGGGCTTTTTTTTGTTGGGAGGTTTTCTTATTACATTTTCAATTTCTTCATATATTATGGGTCTGTTTAGGCTGTCAATCTCTTCTGGTTGAGCTTTGGTGATTCCCAGGATTTCAGATATTCATCCCATTTCTTCTCAGGTTTTCAAACTTAGTAGAGTATAGGTTTTTGAAGTATTTCTGGTATGATTGTCCGGATCTTTTCCTTGTCTGTTGATATTTCCCCTTTCTCATGCTAATTCTATTGATTTGGAGTTGTTCTCTTTCTCTTCTGGTAACTGGGCTAGAGGTGTCTATTTTGTTGATTCTCTCAAAGAACCAAGCTTTTGGATTCATTGATTTTCTGTATAGTTTTCTTTGTTTCTATTTCATTTGATTTCTGCTCTGATTTTTATTATTTCTTCTGTCTGCTGGCATTTAGGGTTCATTTATGTTTGTCTCTCAGTGTTTTCACTGCGTGTTAGATTGTTCACGTGTGCTCTTTCTTTTTTTTCTTTTTTTTTTTTTTTTTTTTTTTTTGATGTTAAGCACTCAGGGCTATAAACTTCCCTCTTGGGACTACTTTTAAAGTGTCCCATAGGTTTTGTTGTGTGTATTATCATTGTCAGTCAGTTCCAGGAATGCTTTTATTTCTTTCTTATTTCTTCCTTGACCCCATTTATTATGCAGGAGTAGTGTTGTTTAGTCTCCATGTGTTCTTGTAGTTGTAGGGCTTATCCCAGTGGTGATATTGAGCTTTATTGCACTGTGGTTGATAGATGCATGAAATTATTCAATCTTTTTTGTATTTGTTGAAATTTCTTTTGCTGTGCCCAGTATGGTCGATTTTGGAGATGTTCCAGAGGTGCTGAGTAAAAGTAAATTCTCTGGTTTTTGGGTGGAATATCAGTAGTATCTGTGAGGGTCCATTTGGTGTATTGTATCATTTCAGTTCAGATGTCTCTCTTGTTTATTCTTTGTCCTTTTATTCTGTCCAAGGACTTAGTGGGGTATTGAAGTCCCCTACTATTAGTGTGCTGGGTATCTGTGCCTTGAGGTCTGAAAATTGTCTTTATAAAGTTTGGTGCACCAGAGTTTGGTGCATAATATATTCATGATGTGAAGTCTTCATGTGGTGCAATTGTTCCTTTGATAAAGATATGTATGGTCCTCTTTGTTGTCTCTTTTGATTTCTATTTATTTGAGTCTATTTTGTCTGATATTAAAATAGCAAACACTGCTTTTTTTGGTAATATTTGCTTGGAATATTTTTTCCCCATCCTTCGCCTTAAGTTGGTGCCTATCCTTGAAATTGAGATGGTTTCTTGTAGACTGCAAGATAGATGGGTTTTTCTTTCCTAATCCAATCTCCCAGTCTATGTCTTTGATTGGGAAGTTTAAATCCATTAGTATTAGGGTTATAATTGAAAGATGCACGTAGCTTCCTTTCACCTCTTATTATCCATTTGCATTTTTAGTGTCAGTTTCTACTTCTGCAATTATGATTTTGTTAGTTTATCTTTCTAGGTGCTTGCGGATGGTTACTCCTCTCAGTTTTTGGAATTGCTTCAAGTATTTTCTGAAGGGTTGGTTTTCCAGACATGTATTCTATCATCTTGTTTATGTACATGGAAGATTTTTCTTTCTCCTTCAAACTATAATTGATATTTTTGCTGGGTATATAGTAAACCTGAGTTGGCATCTCATCCTTTAGCACTGGGAATGCATTGCTCCCATGTTCTTCTGCTTTCATGGTTTTGTGCTGAGAAGTCATTCATAATTCTGATGGGTTTCCCCTTTATGTGACTTGTTTTTCTCTTGTGGCTTTCAGAATTTTGTCTTTGCTTTGGGTGTCTAGCATTTTAACTATGATATGACGTGGAGAGTTTCTTTTCTGATCTTGTCTGTTTGGAGTTCTATGTGCTTCTTGTATTTGTATGGGTTTGTCTTTTTTTTTTAGTTTGGGGAAATTTTAATCTATTATTACTGTTGAAGATCTGATCAATACCATTCTCCTAGGATTCTTCTCCTTCCTTATTCCCAGATGCAGGGAGGTTTGATCGTTTTCATAGTGCCCAATTTCCTGGTTGTTCCACTTTTGTGTATTTTAAAATTTTCTTATATATCTTTATTTGAGCTTTTTTTTGCTCTGTTATCTTCCAGGTCTAGATTCTTTTTTCTGCTTTCCTCCATTCAATTTCTGAGAGTTTTTTCCATTCCTTTCCTCTTGATTGGATGAGTTTTCTATTTCCTTTTTCATTTCTCATCCTGGTATTCTTTATTATTTCCCACTTCTTTTTGGAGCTCTCATCTCTTCTTGGTGCTCCTTTTCGTTGGTTGGCTTCCTTTTTAGTGTTTTCCACTTCCTTCCGGAGTTTGTAATTTTCTCCCTCTAGTTTTCTTTTCTGGGATTGTCATTTCCTCCAGTTTTAGTTCTTTCCGAAGGTTTTCATTTTTCTCCTCTAGTCCTTATTTGAGTTTTTCATTCTCTCTCCTTAGTTCTCTGACTGTTCTTTATTTCTTTTAATTTCTGAATAGGTCTTCAATTGTTCCTCTGATCTGTTCTTGGCCATCCCAGGGGGATCCACTGTAGCAATCTCCTACAGGGTTGGAAGAGCTTGGTGTGGAATATCCTGCACCTTTCCATGTTTTCCCTTCATGTACCTGGCATGTGCATTTCCCTTTTTTTGCCTATATTCTGATGCAAATTCACAAATGCCGTTTTCACTGTGTTGAAGCTTGCTTTTCTTGCCTCCTTCTGGTGCCATTTTTTTCTTCCTTGTTTATGGAGAGTGTTGCTTGTCTAGGTCAGGCTTCAAATTTTGTTTATATATTGGAAGTCTAATTCATCTTCCCTTCTGTTCTGAAGGTTTTCCAAAAAATCCACTTGGACACTCTCTAAGCAATTCCATTTGGCAGGGGAGTGTGGGGGCATGCTGATTAGCCTGGCTCTGTACTCTGTGCTTCAGTTGTCCTGGAAAGTCCCTGATCTAACCATGTGCACTCCACTCCTATGCTTGCTTTTTTAATAATACTTTTACTGAATCTTTGAGAGTTTTATTGCAATAGATTTTGACCGTATTCAAACTCCTCCCCATCTCATCTCAGATCCACACCCCCAACTACGATGTCCTTTATTATTTTTAAGGCTGATCAGGTCTAGTTTGTGTTCCTCAAATACACTTATATTGGGGTCCATTCTATGGAGCCTGGTCTACCTACCGGTATCACAATTTTTTTTTTTTATTAATTTATTTATTTCTGTATGTGCATGAATGTACTGTCTGCATGCAAGTATGTGCCCCGTGTCGTGCAATGCCGCGGAGGTCAGAAGAGGGTGCCGGATTCCCCTGGAACTGAGTCTTCCTGGAATGGAGTTTCAGACAGTTCTCAGCCGCATGTGGTGCTGGGGATCAAACCTGGGTCCTCTGCAAGAGCGGGTCGGCGCTCTTAACCGCTAGGCTATCTCTCCAGCCCTGGTATCACAATTTTAAAACAACTGATTGCCATCAGTTCTCAGTTAGGCCTGAGACTTCTTGCCCACCTCCCTCATTCATGTCAGGTTCTTGTCTGGCTTAGGCTCTTGCAGATCTTAAGCAGGCTCTCCAAAGTGCTGTGGGTTAATGTGTGTAATTGCCTGCTGTGTCCAGAAAACAACATTTCATAGAATTCACCTAGTGCATCTGGCTCTTGGAATCTGTCCCCTCTTCCACAACCTACCCCGGAAGCCTTGGGAAAAAGAAGTGATATGAGTTTCCTATTTAGGGGCAATCACCCCAAAGTCTCATCCTTTGCATATTGACCAGTTGCAGATCTCTATGTTCATTGCTGTACTTTCCAAAAAGAAGTTTCCATAATGGGAGTTAAGAGATAGATATATTAAACTAAGAGTTTAGCAATAATCACTAGGACTTGATTTAATACTGTGTCCACTTTGAGAAAGTAGTAGCAGGACCTTCCCCAAGCCTATGACCTGTCCAACCACAGGTTCTTGGCCCTGAGATAACAGTGCCAGGTATGGGTTCCATCTTGTGCATTGGGCCTAACATTTATCCAGGAAATGGTTGGTTACTCCAATTTTTATTACAGCTCACAGGGTGTACAACCAGGTAACACTGATGACTAATTTTTTCTTGCAATAGCAGGCAAAGAACTTTTCCATACTATGAAAGCTAGGCAAAAGAGATGGAGCATTAAGATCGGTACCAGCTTGATTTCTCTATGTGTGCTCCATGACTGATTTATGTATAGTGACTTACCAAAAATTCTGGATGGCAACCAAGAGCAATGGCAATAGCCAGTAAGTTGAAAAGTCTAGGGTACCTCCCTGGCACACAGCTCCAAAACACCTACTGGCATGGGACTTTTATTTGCTAGCCTATGGTGTTTGGTTGGGTCATTGTTTCCTGTTGTAGGTAACTCCACTGAAATACATACATTCATATATATATATATATTATATAATATGTGTGTGTGTGTGTGTTATGTATTGGTCTTTTTTGAGACGGGTCTCCCTGTACCCCCAGCTGGCCTGGAGCTCCACTCTGTACAACCAGCTGGCCTTGAACTCACAGAGATCTGCCTGCCTCTGCCTCTGCCCTCTGCCTCCTGAGTGCTGGGATTAAAGGTGTGCACCACCAGGCCCAGCTCGTGTATGTGTATATTTTAAGAAGCTTCTGTAGTAACTGTACTTGCTACTACATATTACAGAGTGCCACAAACTTGCCATAGCAAAATTAGGTCCATTTGCTGATTAATATCTTATTTTTCATTAAAATTCACTAGCTCGAAACTATAATCTATTTTACCACAAGTGGTACTTGATAAAGTATAAATTCTCCTAAGAAATTATAATAAACATGCAGTTATGCACAACTTGTGATTGTCCTGAAGAATAAGAAGGACTATATTTTGCCTTTTATATTAAACTCAAAATATATCTTTTAAGAGATCTGACATTTAAGATTGTTGTCTTCATTCAATCAATTTAAGAATTTCCCCTTAGTCTTGACTCTGTTGAGTGTGCTTCATATTGCAATTTAGTAAAAACACCAGTTCTTGTTTAGAATTGATATATTAAAAATGACAGAGAAATATAACTGATATTCTTTCAGATTGAAATTTTACCAAGTTAGTTCATGTAGCGCATTTTGAAAGCAAAGTTTTCATATATTCTCAGAGTTGAGTAAACCCATTACAGATGGGTTTGAGTGATAAATCCAGCAGTTTAGAAGGCTCATTAGGCAATGCCCCAGGGTAGGGGAATGAGAAAGTAGACATTTTTTGGGTTGGGTTGGGGGTTTTGTTGTGTGTTGTGTCTGATTTGTTTCTCCCTGTTCTAGTATCTGCTTTGGGTTTGTGGTTCTGGTTGGCTGGTTTTGGTGGGGTTTCTGTGGTTGTGTTGGTGGTTTTGTTGGCTGTTGTGTTGTTTTTTTTGAGGTGTCTCCCTGTGGGGGTGGGGGTTTGTTCTGTTTTGGCGTCTGTAGTTCATGGTTGTTCTCTGGCTTTTTGTGGGGGTTTTTTTTTTTCTGACTTCTGTTTGTGAGCATTCTTCTTTTTAATCGGTCTTTTTTTTCTTCTTTTTTCTTTCATGGTAGCTGCTTGCTCGTAGACAAGGAAAAGTGTCGTCCCTATTATTTTTTAGTCAATCCATAATATGTTCTGGAGCCTGGATGCATCTCTTTGCTGTAAATACATTTTATTTTTTTATTTCTAAGTTTATTAAGAGGTAAATCTTTGATTCGAGACAGTGTATCACTTAAGTCAGCTGGCCAGGAGCTCTCGCTTTGTAAAATTTTAAGAAGAAATTAATACTTTTGCTGTATTTCAATTTTCTTCTGTGGTTTTATATAAATGTTTGATATTATCCAATGTATAGGTAATAAATCAATCTTGCAGCATAATATTTTTATCATCAGTTCACAAAGCAAAATATATTATTTGGAGTTTTACCCTAAACAAAAACCTAAAAAATATGATACAATTTCAAGGTGTTGGTCACACTTTGTTCTCCTAAAAAGGAAAATATGCTTTTTGTTTTTACATTTTCCTGAGTTGTCTTAAGAGCGAAACTGCCTGCAGGTACAAATGGGCTTAGTTGTTCACGTCCATCTTGAGGTGTCACCTGTTAAGGTGAAGAGTGTGGAAAAGCTCAGACACATTATGGATGGGTGGCCTTTTGTTTACCGCAGACAAAGACAAAATCCTCAGGATTACTGGAAGATATCATGTAACACACAAGATGGAGTTAGTATTATTCTCCTCTAAGACATACAGTGTTTCCCTTGGGCAGATTAAAGTACGCACAGCCAATCATAAGAAGACAGAACCCATTAGAGATTTATGCAAACCTAAATTACTTAGCTTGAGACTATTTTCCTTTTCTTTTTTTCCACTACCTCTTTTTTTTTTTTTTTTTTTTTTCTTTAATAAAAGAGATGTTTCTTCCTGAACAGCAAAGCTGATGTCGATAGTATCGCTAGTAATCCTCCTTGGCTTAAGCACAGAGCTGCTGAATGGCTTGAATTAGGCTGGAAGATGGGGCTGTTTGATTCCCTTCCTTCTTATTTCTGTTTTTAAGGCTCTGTCACCAAGTGTCCCACTAAACTGGCATTTCTGTGGACTTGAGGCCCCTCTGTGTCCATTGCCTTTTAAGCATAGTCAATGAAACAGCTTTAAAGCTGTTGAACTGTGTAAATGTTATATTAACATTTTCTCTCACAATTATAGACATTTACATGGTTTTGTTGAAATAGCTCTTGCAGAGTGAAGAGAAAAATTACGAGGAGTGAAGGTACACAAGGAACTGAAAAAGCAGCAGTGTGCTGCTCTATTTATTTAGTTTCTGAAATAAATCATTTCGACTTTTCATTTACACTTCCCCTGAATGGTGGTTAAGAGGAGACAAACAAAGGGTGCTGTGAGAATAAACTCATCTTGTTCCTTTGTTACAGTAGATCACCTAATTTCCACATGTCTCTTGGTTTGCATATGGAGATTTGGCCAATGCATCCTGTTCTTTAAATTTGCTAAGTAATAAGGGAGACTCGGGGAAGCTCATTCTAAAGACTTTAGACTCACAGGTGGTGATTCAAAAATTATGAAACTACAAGAAGTTGTCCAGTTCTAAGCATAAAAGCAAATAAAGTAAATTAGACATTAATCCAAAGTATTCCCAAATATCTGTGTCCCTATTTAATAGAAATTGTAATGTGCTTCCAAATTGAAAAAAAACAATTTGAATCATTCCAATGACTGCATGTGACACTGCATGCATTCTGATGAACAGACGAGAGGAGAGAAGATAGAATCACTTAGACTCTAAGGAAATATTTTAATAGTCTAATTTTCTCTCCTTCTGTACACAAAGCTGTCAGTTACTGATTCATATTATCAGTAAAATGCACAATAAAAAGTTCTCCTCTCAGGTTGACATTACTGAATTTATTTTCTCTGAAGGTCAATAATTATAATTTTAACATTAATTATATTGCCATTGGGTTATTTGTTCCTTATAAGCTTCTGTTCAGTGATAGAACTTTTTATCATAAACTAAGATATGTCTTTCTCAATTTGTCATAGTTCTAACAAAGTACATACTGATGATGTTCCTCAGCAACTATGATTTTTCCTCTGGTGTTCCAGTTGCTTTCTCTTGAGCAAAAAATATAGGCAAAATAAATAGATGGATCAATTCTCAACATGATATCACATTTTGAACACACATTTCAAATGCTGGAGAAGTACTAGTATATAAGTCCCTGGACACACTTTTAAACTTTGCAGTTCAGGTTTTAAAAGTATGTGTCAGAGCATTAATATCCAAAATATATAAACTGCTCAAAAAACAAAGAAGTAAGAAAATAAATGACCCACTCAAGAGATGGAGTCAAGAGATAAACAGAAATTTCACAAGTAAGGAAATAAAGATAGCTGAGAAAAATCTTTAAAAATGTTCAACATTGTTAATAATTAAGGAAATGCAAATTAAAACCACTTTAAGATATCATCACACCCTGATAAGACTGGTTAAGATCAAGAAAACAAAAGATTCCAAATGTTGGAGAGGTTGTGGGGAAAGGGGAACATTCATCCATTGCTGGTGGGAATATAAACTGGTACAAGCTCTATGGAAAGCAGTTTGGAGAACACTTAAAAGACTCAAAATGAGCTTACCACCTGACCCAGCCATACCACTCCTGGGTATATACCCACAAGACTCATCCTGCCGAAGAGATACATGCACATTTATGTTTATTGCAGCTCTCTTCACAGTAGTGAAGAGCTGGAACCAACCCAGGTGCCCCTCAACCAATGAGTAGATAGTGAAAATGTGGTATATCTACACAATGAAGTTCTATGCAGTGGTAAAGAAAGATGACATTATGAACTTTGCAGGTAAATGGATGGAACTAGAAGACATTATGCTAAGTGAAGTAACAGTCCCAGAAAAACAAATGGCAAAATGATATGGTATCCCTCATTTGTGTATGCTAGCACCAAATAACTAGTAGTAAGGCAAACTGAGCAATATATATATTAATATATATATATAGATACAATTAATATTATATATTGAAAGAACTGTACCATTATAATGTATATACCTTAATGGGATCTAGAATTAACCTACCACTTATTTTCAGACTTTATAATTATGGTATATGGGGGGAGCGTATGTATGTATACTTTAGAGTAATATAAAATTAAAGGGGAAAATGTAAATTCCTAAACACGTTTTGAAATTAATATAGAGTTTACTTTCAGATGTCATAATTTTGGTATATGTGTAAAGAACATATATGCCATATATGCATATTTCAGACCAATACAAATTGGAGGGGACAACAACAAAAGACTGAGTCAAAGAAGTGACTGAGACAGTAAACTTCAGCCCTAAACAATAAACCTCTGCATATAAAAATTTTAAATTAAAAGACTAAAAAAAAAAAAAAAAGATGCAAGATGTGTATGGCAAAATGCATGAACTTGGGCAGGGTGGGGTCATGGAAAGAGGAATGCGTCTAAATTGGACTGAGAAATGTTGTATAAATTGCACAAAACTTCAATAAAAAAATGTGAAAAAATAAAAATAAATAAAAAGTACGTTGCTACATGAGGTTCTTTGGTAGTTTAGTTTCCTAATTTATTTTCAGTCCTGAAAGTTATGTTCTGGAGATTCTAAATGGGTTGATTATTTATAGATATTATATTAAAATATACTAAATTATTATTTTCTAAAGTATTTTTCTCTGCTTACTACTCCCAATGCTAGTTTCCGCTATTGTAATACATCACTTCTGTGAAATGTGTATGTTCATGTACATGATCAAATGTCTGTGCACATGTGGGTGCAGGTAAACATGCTTGTGAAAGCCAGAGGTTGACATCAGGATGCTTTTCTCTACTGCTCTCCACCATATATTTTGAGATGGTTCCCTTACTGAGCCTGTCTTAGAGATTCTTCTAGACTGTCTGGGCAGCGAGCTCTAAGGACCCTCCTGCCTCTACTCCTCTATCCTAAAATTACACAACCTATTGTTATGCCCAGCTTTGGGGGGAGATAGGCACTCAGGCCCTCGTGTTTACATAACAAACAATCTACAGACCAGTCCATGTCCCCAGCCCAAGAAATAAAATTTTAATTGGAATAAAAACACAGTGCTCAGGGACTATAAAAATTTGCATCACAATGGAAGCACAAAAAAGGTTTTGGAATCAAATTAACTCGTTATCAAATGAAGAAACAGATTAAATGAACTTCCCACAAAGAATCAAAAGTGGAATAATACATTTTAAATATTTGGAATGTAGGAAATATTCCTTTGTAGGTTCATCAGCACATTGACTAAAATCTCAGTTGATTTTTCTTTATAAAACAGTAACAGAAATCCATGAATTAATCCTCATTGAACATCTTATGCCACTTTATACAAACAAGTCAAAGAAAACAGAATTGAGAGATTAAACTCATTTTGATCTGATAAATTGCCAATTCTGGCATTCTTAAAATTTCCTTTCCTGGACAACTTTCCCTGAGCAGCCTACCTTTCCCTAGTAAAGTAGAATTCCATTTTCCTTTGCACAATACACTTTCTTGTTTTTCTATCTTCTCTCTATGAGCACACATTGGTAACTGAGACTTCATCTCTGCCATTTCTCTGTCT
Source organism: Rhizomys pruinosus (assembly GCA_009823505.1). Lineage (NCBI taxonomy): Eukaryota > Metazoa > Chordata > Mammalia > Rodentia > Spalacidae > Rhizomys > Rhizomys pruinosus. The sequence continues at coordinate 392,704 of VZQC01004283.1, forward strand.
TTTTAAACTTATTGACATTTTGATAGTCAACTTTCATTCAGTCCCATATTCTGATTTTAATCTTCTTGTATTATGTGTAAATAACAACTATATAAAAGTAAAAAAAAGAAATATAGTTAGTATTTTAATGTGGGAATACAAATACTGTATTATCAAACTTGATAGTGACAACTATTCTATGCAATTTTGAAAGAGAAAATTCATTTTAATTCATCACAAATAACACTTATTGTGAAGGGATTATGGCCAAGAAAGTAACGCTTGCATAAGAAGACAGGCAAACATTTGAAAGAACATTTACTGTACCCTCTTAGAACTCAAGACCCTAGAAAAAAAATACAGAGATAAGTACACTAGAAAACACAGACTTAACAAAAATATACAGAGGAGTTAGAAGATAAGGAGGTATTAATTCTGAGTCAGGCAGTAACATATTTTTTCTAAAAGTGATACAGAGAAAAAATTAATATAGTTATAGATTATGTTTAATAACTAAAACATCTTTCTGTATTACTTACTCTGTATAGAGCTTCAAGGTAGGCATGTAGGCATGAAATCTATTCTCATCATTTAAATTACAATTTACAAATGAGAAAATGCAATACCTGTTGGAATATTCCTGAAGAGTCATAAAATGAAAAGACCTTTCAAACAGTTTCCTGAAAAGTATACTACAAGGCATGACTCAAGACTGGGCATTCTGCTCAAAGTTCTGCTTAGGAACTCTTGGGGAAACAGTGGGAACCCTCTAGACAGGTGGCTTTCGTTGCCTTCTCCCTAACAACAATCCTTACATATACTGCTGCGTTATAGTCTTTGCACAAATATTTCAAGTTTACATTGCCCCCAAAATTATACTCAGTTTTATGTTTCCATGATTTTCATATGCAGATTTCTTTGCCTTGAATTCCCTCAACTTCCTCTCTAGTAGATAATCTACTATGCCTACTTTTCTTTTTTCTGTTCAGCCTACATTATTCTCTGTAAACAAAGCTCAGTTTTCTTGCGGAAAATATTACCTCCCCTCTCTGCATCCACCAGCCTTGGTATGGTTAATGCATTCTTCCGCATGTGCCTACCTGTATGGTAAGTTTGGGCATCAACTCCACGCAAATAACTGGGCTAACAAGTACCGGCTAAGCCCTGAGCATTTGTTAGAAGGCCTGGAAGAAAGCATTGTCATATCTCTGAGCTTGATAATCAGCTAGGATGGAAGTCTGGATAATATTTTTGAGTGCTTTCTATGTCGCAACGATGCTTGCCTGACAATTAAAACCAATAAAAATAAAAGGGAAGGGAAAGAAAGCAAAGGTGTAGAAAACAAGGGGTTTTTAGCATATGACTTGGTCTAGTCTTCATTTTACAAGGGCTTGCTTTGACTTTTTACTGCTTTGAACCAATTAATTTTTCTGTTCAAACCCCCATCAGATGTGCAGGCTGTCCCAGCTTGGGAATTATTCCTTGGCCCTGGGTCTAAAAGGAGATTCTGTGCCCCCAGAGAACTACAAGCACTTTACTCTCCTCGTCAGAGTCCTGTCCCTCCCTTGTGGTTGATTTATTTCTCCATGTGCACAGCTGAAGTTTAAGCAACACAGGGGTAGGAAGTGTAGACATTTTTCTTCTTTTCTCTTAACCTAGAAAACGTATTAGTAATCAGCAAGCACTAGTAAACTAAATGTAAAAGAACAGGTTGATGAAAGAGTGTCCCAAGCTGTTTTTATAGGGGTCCAAGCAGAATTTCAATGTATGGTCTTGACAAGCATGTGGAATCATTGTGAAGGCTTCACGCACTCATTATATTCATAGTAAAGATAGTTATTTCCATTTTTCTTGGAGTTGGTGTTTCTGAATTGTAGCAACATCAACAATATTAACTCATTTATTGCTAGTGGTGTCCTGTGCTTTAAAGGGTGATTAATAACCTCTATGGGTTCTACTCACCAGATGTCAGTCTCACATCTCTAACAGTCCTTGCAGTTGTGAAATATAATGTCTCTAGATATTTCCAGAAGTCCCCTAGTTGGCTCCACATCACTGCCCTGAACTTAGAACTGCTGCTGTAAGCCAAAGGAAATTACAGTTAAAAAGGACTCTTGAATGCTCATGTTATCATGCTTTTTCCGAACTAATTTATTGCACGTTTATATTTTTCTGTGTTCTATTAGTGCCTTAGTAAAGGGAAAGAATTGTATCAAAACCAATAGAGACATACTTTTTCAAGTAAAAATAGTAAAAATATTTTAAGTACTCTTTATTTTTTTTTATTTTCTGGGATTATTTATTGAAAGGCTGATATTGTAAGCCTGATCTCAAAATAGAGAATATGATAATGCATGGTAGATTTGGATTTTCACTTTTTCATTCAGCCACAATTATAGGAGCTCATAAGCTTTTGGCATGAATAAATTACAAACATTTTTCTCAACTCACAATATCCTAATACTGAAACAAAAGATATTTTTAAGAATGTGTGTGAGGTATTAATCAATCATAGAAAATATCTAAGTGATATTCAGCAAACTGATTTTAAAAGATAATTTATTAATTTTCCATACTGTACAAAAAGGAGTCAAATGAGCTTTAGCAAAATGAGCTGTTAAGGAAATCTGATCATAAAGAATGCACTCTCTCTCTCTCTCTCTCTATATATATATATATATATATATATACATATATATATATATATTTTATTTTTTATGCATATGAGTGTACTCTCTGCATGTAGGTTGGTGTACCTGTGTTGTGCAATGCTGCACAGGTCAGAAGAGGGCATCAGATTCCCCTGGAACTGGAGTTAAAGACGGTTCTTAGCTGCCATGTGGGTGCTGGGAATTGAACCCGGGTCCTCTGCGAAAGGAGTCGGTGCTCTTAACTGCTGAGCCATCTCAGCCCCAAGAATGCACTCTCTTTTGTGAACCACATTTAAATGTGTGAGTTCCCAAATACTATGCTGGAATGAGAGTCATATGTTACATGATCCACTCTTTATTCTAGATCACCGAGTGATTTAGTGACATTTTCATAACTCTGTGAATGTTTTACATATAAGCAAGTACTTTCTTTCCTTTAAGGGAAACCATTTAATACCTCTCATCTGGCCTGGTAAGATATCTGCCTTGCACAGGGATATTAGAAATTACAAAAATCCTTTTGACAAATGTAGCAGTACACACAGAAGAACAATCTGGTTGGTATAGAATAATGAAATACTGTTTGCTGATTCATGGGGGTTTTGATTGATAGAGGGATAAATGATTTTTCATTGACATACCTTTAGCATCTTTATAACTGAACATTTCAAAGTACTTGAAAGTACTTAAACTATATTAAATAAATTAAAATATCTTCAGAATGTTTAACATGTCTCAGAAATATGAGGCAAAAACTTGAAAAGAGAGATTATCCCAGCATCATCATGTATGGTATCTTCTTCTGTGTTGTGGATTCCTCCTTGAAATATGCAGGCACATGCCTACACATGTAGCCATACCTCAGTGAACCCAGACAAGGGGCTTGAAGTCCTAGAACCAGAAACTGACAGCATGCGGTAGCATCTTTTCTCATTCTTCATCAGTTATCTACCCTATAATATCTTCTCTGTGCTATTAACTTAATCAGCAGAACTTCTGTATATAAATTCAGAACCAAATATAATGCTAAAGTCTCCTTAAGCTATCCACTTAAACAAAATATATTACTACAGGAGCTCTGACATCAACAATGGATTATTCTACCAAGGAGATGTTGGCCAGGGGATCCAAGCCCCCACAAATGGTAAAGGCTCCTTGCCTCCAAACTGGGATATCTGCAGGAAGAGAGGCGATAAGGCCCTACTGTTGAAGACCTGATATAAACATGGGAAAGATGTATGGAGACCGCACTTGCAAGTATACAGATGGTCTCTGGGATGCCAGAGAGTGTTACCAAAGACCACTAAACCAATAAAGCAAATATAGGTCTCCTCGAGTCACGCAAGACTCCTCCATCAGCACCAGCTACACCTCATCTGCCTGGAAATACTGTGCAGCAGTGGCAGCCATACGTCTGTATATCCCAAATCTAATTGGCTATTAGCTCTCTCCTTGGAGGAATAACCCACGGCTGATGCCACAAGCTTACATCCTCTAATGGTTAGGAGATGTTATAAACCACAGGAAGACCCTGCCATACTTAACAGAAGAAAATGTAAATCATGAATTAACATACCATCCAAACATCTGTGTCTATACCAAAGAAACCTACCATAACAATTAGTACTGTTTAAATACCTATATATCTAATTGTGTGTGTTTCATTAGTAGGATCGAAAGGCTATATATTATACTGTTTAATACCTAAATATCTAATTGCATGTGCTTCATTAGTAGGATCGAAAGGTTATACCTGGACAAGCTGGCAGCCCATGAAAGAAAACAGCCATTACTGACTAGAGACCAAGACATCAGCTCCAGAGAAAGTAGAGTGTTTTGCTTCTCATCCACCTGTGCCCCTTTTCTAAGCCTAGGGAACAATCTGTGGAAGAGGGGGCGTGGTAGAATGTAAGGGCTTCAATTGGGGTTAATGGTGAAACTACAACAATATAGACTGGACACTCATTTGATCAACTTGATTGAACATACAAGCCCCCCCCCCCCGGTGGATGGTGGGACCCATGAGCTGTGTGGGTTTGGGCACAACTGCTTGCAAATTGGTTTTACATGAAGGATGCTTGTACTCACAAATTATCACTTATTGTTTAAAAAAATGAAAACAAAACAAAACAAAAAAGCAGAGAAAGATGCAGAAAACTTACGGCAGAATGCATGATCTGGGATGGGTAGGGATGGAGTGGGGGGAAGGGAAGGGGATATATGCCTGAACTGAATTGGAAAATGTTGTATGAAATACGCAAAGCAACAATAAAAAAAATATTTATTTAAAAAAAATAAATAAATATAAGAAAAATAATAAGTGCATTAACACTTCCTGTTATGAAGAGTTAATCCTAAATTCATTTTTTATATTGACTGATTAAAAATATTCTCTCTGTTTAACAGTAACAGAAAAAAAAAGGAACTTCTCCCTTTAATCTTAGCACTTGGGAAGTAGAAGCAGGCAGAGCTCTGTGAGAGATCAAGGTCAGCCTGGACTACATAGTGAATTCCAGGCCAGCTCAATCTATAGAGAGACCCTGTCTCAAAAAGACAAAAAAGAGAAAAGATTCTAAACTGATTTATCATTGAAACATAATCTCATATACTATCTCAGTCTTTATTAGTCAAGATAGAAAAAAATATATATCCTCTCCTCTGAATTTCTCTGATACTTTATATGCACATTTTTTCTCACAGGGTGACAACTCTTTTCCTCACTTGCAAGATTTCTAAGGCGGTAATTCCAGATTCAGAAACCTGAAGAATTGACGACTGAAACTTCAACAACACAAGGAGTTTTCTAGTGTGTAGGATCTTGTTTTTCCACAGTAAGTATACTCTTACCAGCTGTTGGGCCTGATCATACCATTCTTCCTGCCAAAAACAACGTCTTCCACCAGTGCCTTGCTCCTCAGCTGTGCCAATTTCAAACAACGTTTGCTCCTCATTACAATCTGCAAAGCCTACTGAGAGTCAGTCCACCCCACAGGCAGCCCAAACCAAACCAGGGAGGGAAGACACAAAAGCTAGCCTGGGGACTCTCACCACAGAGAAGCTGTGCCCTCAGCAGCAGCATTCCACACTCTGTGAATTAATAAAGAGAAGATCTTCTCTGAGCCCTGGAAGGAGGGTGCGATAGCAATGGAGTCATGAGTCATGAAGGCACATGTTGCCTTACTGAGGTCCTCGCAAAGTAAACAAACCACAAAATTAATCACTTGCAGCTTTGTGGAGACCACGCAACAGAAGAGGTACTTGTACAACCTAACCCAATAAATTGGACCCATGGTTCTGGTCTATCTCCAAGGAATAAAAAGGTTTTATAACCAGATGAGGCTCTTAGCATAGAAATTGGCTAATGTTGTTTGGTTATTGGCTTTGCCAGTGGTCCACTATAACATAGAAAGATCCATACAAGAAGTTAAAACAATCCAGATTGCTTGAGAAGAGAGGATGATTCAGTATTATTATGGCCCCAGGCATGCTCAACAATGAGATCTGGTTTAACTGAGTCCTCTCTCATGCTCAGGGCTCTGAGCTGATTGGAAAAGAACATCAGTAATTTCAAAGCACATTCCACTCTTAAAATACCTCTGCTTAAAGTATACATTTCCTTAGTATAATTCACCCATTAGTTTTCAGGCAATACTTAGAAATTGGTAGGAATTTAGGAATACTATATTTACTGCTTCAATTAAGCATTGTTCAGCTAATCTTCCTCATTGAAAATGCAACAGAATGAATTGGAGATTTCCCTTACCAAGTAGTTGATTATGAGAAATTTGCACATATTTGCAAATACATTCCATAAATCTCACTGGAAAAGCCACATGAAATTCAATGATTGCAGACAGTTATTTTATGAGATCACGGGTTGTACTGAAAATAAACTAAATGAAGTCAAGAAAATAATGAAACCATTATGAGTCATGAGATCATTTGTGCTATAATGTTTATGATTAGAAGTGGTTCTCAGGACTATTCAGGAGAATCTAGACCATGTATCATGTGTTTTCATGGTGAACACCACTCAACATGTATTCAGACTGTGACATGTGAAGGTTGTTTTATGTGATTGATCAACACAGGCTCTGGACACAGTGGTGAACTAGAATTGTGAGAGGAAATAGAAAGCAGGTAAATATTACCATCAGGTTGTTCCAGACATTAGCAAACCCAGGAAATGTTCTTATTTGACCTCTGCTTGTAGCCTGTTGTATTGAGTCTAGAGAGAATACAACTTGCTGGATTTAAAAAGAGAGAAGTAACTGTCAAAAACTATTGGAATATTTTGATGCATAAATTTTTGCACTGTAATTAAGCAGGTCAAATTTGTGTTTTTCCTTTATAATATAGCTATATTTATTTAAAAGTATGATTTACGACTTTTTCTGTGAATGTTCTAAATTGTACATAAAGATATATCTGCACACATACACATATATATGTACAAACATACATAAATATAATATGAACTATTAAAACATATAATATTATCACATTAGAAAACAATCCATGTATACATCTTCATAAAACATATGCTTTGAAACATTTTAAAGCCCATTTCAAATAACAAGTAATATAACCAATCACATTTCCTTCCATAACAAAGTAGATAAGCATTCAATCTTCCATAATAATCATTCTAAGTTGGATCAAATGACTTTTTACCCAATCATTTTTAAGACAAGTGATTTAGGTTTCTTCACAAATGACTATTGATAATGACATTCAAATGTTTTCTTCCACCAAGAGATTAATTTCATAATCTAGAAGATAAATTAGAAAATAATACATTTACCAATATGGAGCTTATTATTTTGTACTGAATTAAAATACAAATTATATAATATAATCTATATTGAAAGCATTGTTATAGTTACCTCTCAGTTTATATATTAGTGGTATAATTTAAAGAACTGCCCTGTTAAACTTAAAGACCTTGAGAATTTTTAAACTCAGCCAAGAATAGTATGAGGGTCACTGACTTCTCAACCAAAGATGAATTATATAGGCTGAGATTACATACAGTGGTAGAATATAGAAAGAATGCCTCTGAATACTCTCCGCTTTCAAGGCCTGTGTCTCTTCTATCATCAGCTGCACACACAAGCACCTTACAAAACTTATTAGAAAAGCAAACTGAAGGCAACTTAGAGTTCGTAATTGTGTCTTATTTTGTCTGATACCAGGTGTTCTTGATCATATATATGATGTGTATACATTCATTCAGCATATGTGTATATGTAACATGTGAGAGAGCCAATTGTTTCACTCACTGATCTAATATTAATGTGCATTTGACAAAATTTTTAGGAGAAATGTATATATGTGTCTTTGTACATATATATGTGGCCACTATGTTAAGAAAGAGAACATGAGATTAAGTTTTTATATGCATGGTGAAAGGCCTTTGTTTAATATCCTATGCATGGAAAAGCATACCTAGCATCTCAGTTGTCATTGATATAAAGTGAGTTTTGTATTAACCATTTGAATTCATGTTCATATACCTATGTTCATATATGCCCATGTTTCATTACTAAAAGGAGAAAGAAGTCCCAATGAATTTAAATAGCTCCACCAGCAGTGATAGGGAGAAGGTTTTCATCAGTCATTATGTGTCAGATCTCCATGATTAAAACTACAGAGCTTCTCAAGGGTATAAAATTCTGTTTCTCCACCTGCACACTTCCCCATGGACCTCATCACCCTTGACTCTAAACAATTCTGGGAAAGCAAGTTAATTTTAATTGAGAAGCAGAAATTAACAGTAAATGCAAGAGGAAGCTTGTTATGGTGATCACCAGGAAAAAAAAGCATGTGATTTTATTTTTAAAAAATCAAGGGAAAAATGTTTGCTTTACTGCATTATGTAATAATTTCAAAATGGATTTTATGATTAGGAAAAACTTGAAGTCCATTTTTGAAGGATCAGTTGCTTTCACTGGAACCAACAGCTGCATTCCTATAGCTGAAGAAGCTTAATTTCACTTTCATGCTTTGGAATCAATAAAATCCCAAATGATTTGGAGCATCATACACCCCAATTGTTTACAACCTTGTGTATTTCTAAGAAAATCTAACATAGTTTTATTCATTTGCACTTAACATTTCAAACAATATTTCTGAACTTATTCTTGTTAAGGAAACCAACATTATAAAAGTGATGAAATCTATACTTTTAGAAAGAGAATGTCATTTTGAAGAATAAGAAAATATCTAACTCAAAGTTTTCACTTAGAATTGAAAACTGAAAGGACTTGTTTGTACAGAAAGATTCTATCTTTCTCAATCACAGCCAGATCTCTCAGAGGAGCCTGTGTTCTCTTGGTGTTTATAATCCCACACCCAGGCTGTCATGATTACAAAGCCCTTGGTTGGCCTCGGTGGTTCAAGAACTGATAGAAAAACTGGGTTGAAGTGAGAATTCTAGACTTTATTCTTCCATGAGTAATGCTAACTTCAGAAATACATAGGTTAGAATGTCCAAATATGGAAAAAGAGATAAACCTCTTGCTCAAAACCAATCTGGAAATAAATATCAGTAGTTTTGTTTTCACTCAAGATTCCCACAGGGTCATATTTTGTTCTTATAAAATTAAAAGTTGATGTTATTATCTGTGATATCTATATATATAAATGAATTGAAAATATATAAATCTCTAGCACTTTTTAAAGAAAATGATGTAGAGCAGCATCCAGTTGAAAAATAGAACTTGAGTATCATTTAGATATCCCAGATTTTATACTGATGATATTATAAGATACCTTGAATCATTTAATGATTGTTTGGTGGAACATATGCATGATAAGAAAGAAGTGAAATGGGATTATTCTGAAGTTTTTAATTCAGTTTAAATCCTATCTAATTGAAGTCATTTATAAGAATTGTCATTTCTTGTACATACAAGGTAATGTAATATAATAAAATTATGTAATGTTTCATGGATAATAATTAATACTTTAGGAAAAGTGTAATGGAAATATTAAGGTAACAAAATGGGTTTGAGTGCCATCTCAGCCACTTTTTGAGGCATAGTCCTTAAATTCTTTGTCTCTGTTTCCATATGTATAAAAATAACGAGCATTTCTATCTTAGGACAGTGGTGAGAGCCTAATGATTAATGCTTGCTTGATGTGCCTTGATAATTAGGACTTTAAAATCTAAACAGAACATTATAATACTGAGGTATAATATGACATGTTTAGCTTTACACTACTGCTTCCCATCCCATCCCATGACTTCTGGAATCTCTATGATTTCCTCGTTTGTGTTCTAGACATGTGTCTTTTCAGGTTCATCCAAATCCCCTCGTCAAGATTGGATATAGCTCTGTGGTAAAAAGTACTACCAGCTCTTCCAGAGGACCCAAGTGTTGTTCCCATATCCACATCAGACCATTCCTGTTCAGAAAGGCCCAATGTCCTTTGCTGGACTCTGCTGGCAAACAGGTACACATGCATACACATACATACATGTATAGACATACACAGACATGCACATGCATAGACATATACAAGTAAACATAATTAAAAATAAAATCTCATAATCCTCAACAGCCTGGAGATACAGTGCAACAGTGGCAGCCAAGTGTCTATATTATATCCCAAAACTATTTGGCTATTAGCTCTCTCCTTGGAGGAATAACTCACAGCGGATGCCACAAGCTTATGTCCTCTAGTGGTTAGGCGATGTTATAAGCCACAACAAGAACTTGTCACCCTTTATAGAGAAACCACAGTTTGCGGATTAGCATACCATCCAAGCATCTGTGTCTATGCTCACAGCTTAGCTTGACACAATAAGGGGTACTGCTTAAATGCCTGTACATCCAATAGCTTGAGCTTTGTTAGTATGACTGAAAAGGGTATCACTGTGAAAGCTGTCAATCCGTGAAGAGAAACAAACTGAACAGACCAGAGTCCAAAATGACAACTCCAAAGAAATTAGACTGTTTTCTTCTCACCCATTTGTGCCCCTTTCCCAAAGCCTAGGGAACAAACTGCCGAAGAGGAGGCGTGGTAGATTGTAAGGGCTGTGGAGAGATAGGGGTGAATCATGAGACTATAGGAATATAGTCTGGACACCTGATTGATCAACATGCCTGTGCATACAAGCTTCTCCAACTGGACTATGGGAACCTTGGGTTGTTCAAAATTTGGACATAGATACGTGCAAAATGCACCAATTACTTAATTGTATGACATACTGAGTAACATCATTGTTATCTGCAAACAACTGTGTCATTGTATTGTAGAATCCCTTAAAAATAAAAATAAAAATAATTAAAAAAAAAGAAGAAAAAAATATAAAAAGTTATTTTTCAATAAAATAAAGAAACTGTTTAGAGTCATTTGTTTCTGAAATAAAAATTTTATGCTAACAGAAAGATGGCAGTAATAAATCAATGAGCACACATTTATTGTTATCACAACCACTATTTCATGAATATGTTGACAAGACTTAATAGTTCTGTACATATGAGTAAAATACTTGTTTGTCTTCAAATATTTTAAGCGGATAGTTATTAAGACTTCCAGAATGTAGTGATCCTCATTCATTTAAATTCCACTGGAGAATGAATCACATTGAAGAACCCAATGTACTGTAAAGACATAGGTAAATTTGTGTCTCATAGTGTTAATCTCCACTATTAGAAATTAATTTCAAAGGACACTTGTTGAGAATTTACATGTCCAATTCAAATGGCAATGAGTTTATTTAATTAGATAATATTGGAAACAAATTAGGTTTATATAATATAGTTCATTAATCTGATGACTTGTAAACAAGACCGCCCAATATCACAAAATGTAAGGAATGCATGTAACTAAATAGAGAAAATATATCAGACTCTTTTGACTAATGTCACCATAAATAATGTGTATGAATATCAAAGTATTCACTGCAAACTATTCACTTAGTGATGTCTAAAACCAATGGTGATTAGAAGTGATGTAAATAAAATTGTGCACCTGAACGCAAAAAAAAATAAATAAATAAAATAAAATAAAATCTCAAGAAACAATGCCTTTTCCTTTGCCAACCATTCAGTTCTCTGGGTCATATCAGTTTGTCATATGCAGACCAGAGTCTTCTTTATAGGACCGTTCCTCAGTGCCTGCTGTCACTGCTCTCTCAGTCAGCCCCAACATGAGTTCCTTTAATGGTTTTGCTCCACATTTCCATCCTCCCATTTCCTTCCTCAGCACGTTTATGGCCCTCACACTGACTCAGGAGCACTAAGGCCAGAACACACCCTGATCATTTCACACATTTTTGTTTGCTTCATATTTCTCTTCCAGGGGAAATCCCTCTATTTTGTTTCCACATTAACCATTTTAAGACATATACCAAGTTCCACTCTCTCCATAAATTATTGTTAACTATATAAGCACATTGACCTTTTCTGTCTGAAATTTCTATAATATTTAATATCACTGCTAAGAGTTTCACATTTCATTTTGTCTTGCATACTTTACCTGAAATTCTCAAACTCGATGACATGGTCCTTGAAGTCTGAGACAATCCTTATATGTCCATCAAATCTCAAGGTACACAGTGTACATGCCAGAACGGTTTTCTATACAATTCATTGATTAGTAACTAAAATTGTGCAGTTGTAGAAATAATTGTGTTGCTGGCTCTTAATGGTCATACCTGTGAGCCACTGTAAAACATAGCTTTCTCATAGTTCCATCATTTGGTCTTGTTAAATCTCTATCATATACCCAAGATGTTTTTCTTCATAGCAGCCTGTATTCTGTATCACCATCATCTTGAGATTTTTGAACCATTATGTGATGGTTAAGATTGGTTGTCAACCTCATTTCTTCTGGAATCCACTAAAAGGGAAGCCTCCTAATGGGTTTGAGAGGATATTTTCTACTTAGGGAAAGAGGCTCCCAAGAGTAGGAAATACCTTCTGGCTGTGGCCCAGATAGAAAAAGGCTGAAAGGCAATTCTTTTGCCTGCCCACCTTTGCTCCTTGCTGGTGAGTGCAGCTACTCCATTGCTGCACAGTTACTGTTATCTTTCGCTGGTATCAGAACCCATCTTGGGGCCTTTCTAATGATATCAGTGGCTTTCCAGGGGTCTTCCAGCCCTTCAGCACCAGATTGAGACTGCTGAGTCCTGCAGCTTCATGTGCTAAGCAGCCTCCAGGCTTTCAGCTTTCCAGTGTACAGACAGCCACTCTTGGATTACACATACTGTATCTTGCAAGCCAATCTAATAAGTGTCTTGTTTCTGTTCCTCTAGAAAACCCAGACTACTACACAATGATGTGTTTATGGTTTTCCAGAAGAATCTCAATAAATGATCTCAGAATTATCTCTTATCTTCTTCCATGTCTCCTTGTTGCTGTGTATAGTGAAAACAATGTAATTAAATACTAAATTGGTCCATCGTTTGTGATTATGCAGAGGTCAAGAAGAATTTAAATATTATCAGAAAGGAAATCCAATTAGAATGATTTCAAGAAAAGCACTATCTTATTCAATTAATGCTCAAGTTCTCTACAGTTTCATATTTTATGAACTATAAGAATATGTCACACTACCTTAGTTTTATATGTATATATATATATATATATATATTGATATTGATATAAAGAATAACAATCAAAAAATTAAGACTCAAAGTAAATTAATGACTGACTTTTAACATGAGGGTCTAGTGAACATTTAGGCCAATAAATAAGTAAACAAGATGGAAGCACGTGTGTTCAATGTCCTGACAGCAGAACGTACTGACAGCAGAACGGCAGGCAGCCTGCTCCAAGTAGGAGCAACAGAATGAGCAGAGCCCCCAAATCTCCAAGCATCAGAAGAGCCTCAGAAGAGCTGTTGAAACCCCGGAGCCCAGGTAGCTCAGCAGACGATGGGCTCCGGCACACCTCAAGTCACACAGGCCACATACTGTAGGAACAAGAGAACCTTTTGGTGACCATGTCTTCAACCAGGATCTCCTGCCTCTGGCCTAGCTCTGACCTTGGTGACCTGACTAAGCACAATGGAGGCTGTGGCCAGCTAGCCTCCATCACTCTGGAGGAGCATCACTTCCAAGGAGAAAATGTTGCAGAATCAGTGCTCACTCACTGTCCTTCCCCAACCAGTGGATGTGGACATGGTGATTTGCTGTGCCCTAAACAATCTTACTTGCAGCCCACTTTGTATTACTTCTACCCACTATCCCCAAGGGAATCCTGCCTCTGGATACTGGCATCACTTAGAAATACTTAGGACGATAGATTTGTTTGCTGTGAATTATTTGTCATGAGGTTTTACATGTGAACAATTAACTGTGCACTAGAGAAAGACACCTGACTACTTCGTTGTAGTATGTAAGTCATGTTCAAGACATGGGTTCAAATTCTTGAGAGTCCAAGACTGCATGGATCTGGACATAGCTTATTCTTCTCAATTTCATCTACCATGGTAATCTAAAAAGTCTTTTCTGCTATTCAATCTGGACTCCTCACTGCCCATGAACTGAAGTTCGTTTCCTTCTTTTGGAATATGCTTCACCCTCAGCTTTAGTTATCCCAAGGCAGATATATAGCTCTAATCTCACCCCTCTAGATCCTGCTCCAACCTTTGACCTCATCTCTTTCTTCATTTCTAAAGACTAATAACTGTACTGCAATGCTACAAAAAGCCAACAAACAGTGATATTAGTTAATGTTTAAAACAGTAGATCTAGGGCTAGAGAGATGGCCTAGCAGTTAAGAGAACTGATTGCTCTTGCAGAGGACCTGGGTTTGATCCCCAGCACTCACATGGCGCCTGAGAACCGTCTTTAACTCCAGTTCCAGGGAATCTGACACCCTCTTCTGACTGCCACGGCATTGCACAACACGGGTACACAGACCTGCATGCAGACAGCACATTCATAGACATACAAAATAAATATTTTTTTAAAAAACTAGCTATTTGAATCCCCATTACAAAAAAAACAGTAGATATATAAATATGTAATAATTTGAAGGCATATAACAACTGTTGTAAATTATGTCCTTCTGTTACATGGCTACCAAATGCTGAATAACTCTTTTTGGAAAAGAAAACAACTAATCATTTTTCATCTTTTAATGTCTGGCCTGCAGACAATTCAACCACACTCACTATCAGGCATTAATGTAATACCTTCTGCTTCCCAAATAACACTAAGAAATAAACAACAATTTTACTTCTCCATGGGATTTAAATTACCATATGAAAAGGTAGAGATAACTGGGCTTTGTTGAAGCACATTTGAGTTCTACCTCTGGTCCTGGGTAGACACCTGACATTCTAAACTTCTCAAAGCATTGCATAACACTACCTCTTAAGAGTTAATCTAGCTGGTAAAATTAAAAAAAAAAAAAGAAAAAAAAAAAAAAGGGCTGGAGAGATGGCCTAGCGGTTAAGAGCGCCGACCGCTCTTGCAGAGGACCCGGGTTCGATCCCCAGCACCCACATGGCGGCCGAGAACCGTCTGAAACTTCAATTCCAGGAGAACTCCAGTTCCAGGGGAATCCGACACCCTCTTCTGACCTCCGCGGCACTGCACGTCACGGGTGCACAAACTTGCATGCAGACAACACATTCATACACATACGGAAATAAATAAAATTTAAAAAAAAAAAGAGTTAATCTAGCTGGAACTGTCAATGATCTGGTCAGGAGTACACATGCTCCCACTTCCTACCTCCAGGTAAATCTGAATCACGTGCAGAAAAACTAAGGAAAGGATCTCTCTCCTTTAATGAGAGTGAACTTACTCTCCCTGGAGTGCTCCCTTGGCTCAGGTATCTGTGGAGATTTCCTGATGGAGTACTTCAAAACCTGCCTTTTTTCTTAGTTATAACTCAAAGAAGTGTAACCTTCCCTTTCCTTTCTCTTCTCCTTTTCTTTACACACTCTCTAGGTCTGGGCATGCTTTTTCTGAGGCTCAGGTTTTCTCACTTTCCTTCAAGCTTCCCAGAAGACTTTCCACCATGTGGCTGCTGGCCCCCACAGCTGGTGATCACCATGGCTGAACGTGCTGTCCTCAATCCAATGGGGTGCTTCTCTCTACAGCACCTCCCTTCTGGCAGTTCCTGAGACTTGTAGTATGCCTTCCCTGTGGGTGTTCTAAAACTCTAACAAAATTTTGCTCTACCTTCCTTCTGAGTCATTTTTTTATTCTTTTATTAATGAGAATAAGAGCCCCAAAATGGGAACACCAGCTTCCTCAGCAACATTGTCACGTTTAATTTATACATGAGAACTAGTTTATTTGATTTTTAGGAAATCAAAAGTTGCCTTTTGATACAAGGAAAACGCTCTTAATTCTATTAGAAGTGTAGCATTTCATACAGTTTTTTAAATTGCTTTATTAACATTAGAGACATATTTATGATTTCTGGGGTACTAAGGATTTTCTTTCCATTTTGAAGTAAATTCAAACATTTTAAGAGTGTAAATTCCGGGCTGGAGAGATGGCCTAGCGGTTAAGAGCGCCGATCGCTCTTACAGAGGACCCAGGTTAAATTCCCAGCACCCACATGGCGGCCAAGAACCGCCTGAAACTCCAATTCCAGGAGAACTCCAGTTCCAGGGGAACCTGAGACCCTCTTCTGACATCCGCGGCATTGCATGACACGGGTGCACAAACCTGCATGCAGACAGTACATTCATACACATACAGAAATAAATAAAATTTTTTAAAAAGTATAAATTCTACAATAGGGGTAATAGTAAAAATTTTAAAATTAACTCAAGAAATTATTCCTCAGAATAAAAATTTCCCAGATTCAACTTCATTTTTGGCAACCATACACAAGCCCAGTTTCTTTTCAATTTTGAGTTGAGTTTCAGCTTAGTATCAGCTTGAACTTAATATGAACATTTATCTATCTTTTTACTAAAAATATGGAATTGTAAAATAGAAAATGCTTTATAAATAAATGCCTCCTTGCAAAACTTTAAAAGATTGAAGCTCAGAATGTTAAATAATTTTCAGATACACAGAGCATGTGACTGACATTGGTCTCCACTGATCCCAATATTATATGCAATATTATAAGAATATTTGTTTTAATTAAATGATATCAAGGGGAAAAACCCTCAGAAAATATTTTAAATTCCTTTTTAATATTTCATTTATTATTTTTGTTTTATGTGTATGAGTGTGTTGCTTACATGTATGTAAGTTCATACTTGTCATTCAATGCTGAAAGAGGTCAGAAGGTGGCATCAGGTTCCCTGGAACTGCAGTTATAAATAGCTGTTAGCTGCAAAGTGGGTGCTGGGAACTGAACCTGGGTCCTTTGCAACAACAGCCAGTGCTTTTTACCACTGAGCTATCACTCCAGCCTCAGAAATTTCCTTTTTACCCCAAAAGATAATACAGAACTAAATCTGAAAAAGAGATACAGATTTTACTCTAATGCAGTTGAATTTTTGTAGATTTATATTATTTATACTTTCTTTTCATATAGTTGATATCTGGAATGGGAATGGATTAAAACCAAGAAAATCTGCTGGAGTTTTCACAACATGTATATTGACATATGATAAATATATTATAAAATTTACATTTTGGTAGTTCTATAAGATATTACTAGTTACTAATAAACTACAATATTTTTCTCATATTTCAAAACAATAGAAACACAAGGGCAGAACTGATGGTGGTTTGGGCTTGCCAAGGAGGATCCTTCAAACATGACATATTTCAGCCTAATAAAGAGAAAAAAATCATAAGCTGAAGATGCTAAAACCTATGATATATGTAGCATGCATATATGCAGATTTTGGAGTGATGTATATTGGAAGGAATAATAACAACAACATCAAAAAGACTGGGTCAAAGAACTGACTGAAACAGTGAACTTCTGCTCGAAACAATAAACTTCTGCATTGAAAATTTTGAAAGAGACTGAGAAAAAGATGAAAAATTTGGCAGAATGCATGAGCTCTGGTGGGGTGGGGGGGCCAAGGAGGGGGGCATGGGTCTAAATTTGATTTGAAAATTTGTATGAAATGCACAATAAAAAATTGGCTTTGAAAAAAATAAAAACAATATAAATATAAACAAGAACAAATAGAACTGAAGAGATGAATATGTGCAGTAAAGAAATGTTCTGATATTAATAAGATAAATAAATAAAATGGTGGGTTTTAGATTTAAGTGTCTCAAAGCTCTAAAAAAATTAGAAGTTCTCCATGATGTTATATTGATGACTAAAGATATTACAAAGATATTAAAAATAAATATGTATAAAATTAACAAGAATAGTCTGAGTTCTAAGAACATAAATGATTTTCACTTTTCTTTTCAACTTTTATGTATGTTTTATATTGAAGCATTTTCTTAAGTAATCATAGCGAAACTATTACAATATATGCAGATATCTTCAGTTTTGCAAAAGATCTGATCTTGGTGGTGGTATATGCCTGCAATCCTAGCACCTGGAAAGTGGAAGCTGAAGAGAAAGACTGTGAGTTCAAGGACATCCTAGGCAAGAGAGACAGAGACAGAGACACACAGAGAGAATGAGAACTTGTTCAAGACAAAGACATTCTTCAATTTACTTGGTTTTATCCTTCCTGCTTTCCACCTGACTTCTCAAAAGTAGAGGTAGATAGCTCATTGTAATTTTGCCATGATGGGAACTCTACAAAGGCCTGCTTGCCTTTAGAGAGTATTAAAAAGCCTGCTCCTTACAATCTGATGGATGCTTTATTTGCAATTTTTTTTTCTCTTAATTGTTTTCAATGTTTCAGGTCTTGGTTACAATCAATTTTAACACTGTCCTCTGAAAAAAGGAAAGAGACCATTTAATGTGACTCTCTGTCTAGATGTTGATCAATCTTGCTTTCTCTAGTCAGGTTTGAATCTCATTGTGGTTTCAAGATCAAATCTCATCCCTTCCTGCTTTATCTGAGCATGTCAATATGGCATACTGCTTTCTTCCAAACCTCTATAACACTTGTTTTTATAACTCTTAAGTCTGCATTAACTAGAACATGATTTTTCACCATTGTGTAGGTTCCATGTTTAGTATGTCTACCATTTATCCAGTACACTATAAAATATTTTAATTAATCCTTTTAATTGTTAACAAGTAGATGTTTCTGTAGAATTTGATTTAATTAATGTGTGCAGAGAAGAGTTTAGGAGGAGGAGGGAAAGCCATACTGGGCAAGAAACACTGTGTTGATGAAGCTTTCAAGATATCAACGAAGCCTGGAGCGATGGTCTGGTACATTTACAAAAGTGCATATATTCAGGTGAGAACTGAGTTTTAAAATGTGTCATGAGAAGCCAAGAATTGAATTTTTAACCAGAAATTAGTCCAAAGACAGAGTGTGGTAGTGGTGGGGTGGGGGTGGGGGGAGTGTCAAGAACTGTCAACCTATGTAAAAGCATAGAAGAATTCAATTCCTTGCTGTTTTATCAAGTGAAGGAATATTGTCAAGCAGTAGAAACTTATAGAAAGTTTCTACCAGAAACTTGTAGAAACTAGTGTGACAGTTGATCTTCAATGTCAATATGATAGGAAGAGAGAATAGGAATAAGAATCACATACAAGAACAACTTTTTGTTTTATCTATGATGATGTTTTCATAATGATTGAACTGAGGAGAAAAGATCCATCCTGGGTGAGGAGTCTTCATGGGCTGAGATCTCCAGACTGAGCAAAAAATAGGAAATGAGCCCCAGAGCTCCAGCGCTCGTCTCTTCCTGCCCCTTGGCTGCAGACACAATTCCAGTTCGGTGTGCTGCTTTGTGCTCCTGTGGCCACCACTAGAGCAGTCAGTCCCTTGCTGCCATGTCTTTCCTGCCATGATGGACTGACTGTGCCATCAAATAGTGAAGCAGGAAAAACGCCTTTTCATTGCTTTTGTCAGATGATATAATCGTAACGCTTTAAGAAGGCTATAAAAATGAGAGTTCAATAATGACACATCCCCAGTCACCAGAGAGCCGGAAGCTTCAGCAGCAACTTCTGTCACTGAGAACTTGCATATGATGTAAGAACTCAACTGTGGGGACCACTGCAGCAGAGCCAGAATGCTGAGCAAGACAGTCAATGTCCTCTCCACATAGAAACAGAAGTTAATCTACAGGTTTGAACGAGACTCAACTTGAAGTTGAGGAGCCGTCAGTTAGTCACCTCAGCAGGAATGGACGTCGAGGAAGCAGAGGAGTAGAGGAAGATCCCATCTGCCAATCTCAAATAGTTGAATGCAGTTACCTTGTTCCTTGTTTAGTCAATAATTTGGTGTTTCTTTTGCCTTGCTATCTGAGATCTGAACCTAAAATAGATTCTCACGGAGCCTCAAAAATTTTGAAGGAGTTCCCCTGAAAGAAGTTTCTGGAAGGATTCCTCAGTCTATCCTCATATTATTGGATTTTTCCAAATTCCTATTTCTCTGAGACAGACTATTTTCTTTTCATTCTGATTCTATAAGCTACTGATGTTTTTCAGTACATACCATCTTCCTCTGATAAAGAAATTAGATTTGAATCGATATCATTGCTAACTTTAATTAATGTGTAATACTAGCCCACAATGAATTGCCCATCAATATCTTTATGATTATATGTACTACAGCATGTGTACTAGATAATATTGCTAATACTATCAAATGCCATTTTGAAGTGTTATTTATGTAGTTATACTTGGACAACGATTTTTTCATCATATAAGCATATAGCCTCTTAGCTATATGCTTATATGATGAGAATATGTTTCCATTCATTCCGAAGTCTTTAATATTGGAGGTGCTTTAAGTTTAAAACTGTCACCCACCACTAAAGTCTTTAAGCATACATTATCGAAGCAAATGTTATTCACATTTAAAAAGGAAACTCAGAAATGAAGGTCTAAAATAAAATAATGTTCAATATAATATAAAAATGATAGAAAGATTAGATTGCTAGTTAGAAAACTAATGGCAGAGTCATTGTGTTTGTATACACAAACATGGATATATACATACTTTATTTAAGTGTGCATGATGACTGAAAAATGATAGGAGCTATCAATGGCTCAGTGATGTGGATCTTAGAATCTTCTGCTCCGAAGTGCGGCTCCTGTATCCATCCATTCTACTGCCTTCAGTTGCTCAGCTTAAGAACAGGAACTGTTTGCAGCAGCACTCTGGGTGATATTAATTGTCATGCCCAGGGAAAGAAGCAATTTATCAGATAACTGTGTCCCAAGCCATACAGGGCCTGAGAGATTAAAATGATCACCTTGAATTGCACTTAGAAGCTAAAAGGCAATCAGCACAGATGGCAGAGCACAGGTGTAACATGCTTCATGTAGCCAATCTAGTTAAGCAAGTGAACCACACCATTTTCAGGGTCTGAAGCTTCCAAGTGGTCTCTGAAGTGTTGTTCCACACAAAGCTTGGAGGGTGAATTGAATACAAATTTTTCACGCATTTAAGGATTTCTTCTAGAAGAAATGACTTTTAAAGAGAAAACAAATGAAAATCCTTTGAAATAGACTCCAGAGAATTTGCTAAAAATCAAAGGGCACCTGTACAATGAAACATGTTATTAAAATATGAGCAAGAGAGCTTTAAAACATTGGGCTGCACACATCTGTGAGTTCTCGTGATATTCACATTCCTTTCCCAAACTGGAAAGCCACTGGAGGCCTTGTGTGTTATTTCCATCAGTTCATCCTCACTTTTTAATGTAGGATATACTATTTACTATCACAATTGAAGTCGGAGCTAAATAAACTCATTTAATAATGGAAGCATGTGGGAAGGCTTCTGTGAGGGCATAGGGTCCTTCTAATATCCAGGGGTCAGTGTAAGAATCACATTGGATAAACACAAGAGAATAGCCGCTGGTTTAAGTATCAGGTTCGACATTTTGAGGCTCCCATGGACATTTGGTTTGAACCCTCTTGTGGTTAGTGCAGTCTATCGCCAGTACATAAACTCAGTTTGTGCAATGAACTGTGTTTTTCCTTCATAGTCT
This sequence comes from Rhizomys pruinosus, assembly GCA_009823505.1. Classification (NCBI taxonomy): domain Eukaryota; kingdom Metazoa; phylum Chordata; class Mammalia; order Rodentia; family Spalacidae; genus Rhizomys; species Rhizomys pruinosus. The sequence goes on from VZQC01004283.1 coordinate 414,313, forward strand.
GCAGCTATTTGTCTCTCTGTTCTACTTCCATGGTACAGCAAAGTACCTGTGTCCTTGTATCTTTTCATGAATCAGAGCTGAAAGTAGTAAAGTGCATAGGAGAAAGTGTGCCAGAGGATGAGCGTCTAACTCTAGCAAGTTAAAGCCATAAATTTAATTTTCAAATTCAAAACTATGCAATGCAATCTTACTGATATTTAAGTCCATTCTTCGGTACTACTTACTATTAAAAAGGCATACTTCAGTTTTAAATTATCATTTTTGTTCACTTTGTAAGAGAATGAAGTATTAGTTTAATGTATAATTAAGAAAACTAATAGCAGGCAATAGTAAAGCATCTGCCATTAGAAAAACTTACATTATAGTCACAAAAGTGAGAGAAATAGTAATAAAAAGTTATAAAATGCAGGAGAAAGATATAAAAGACTCTGGTCAATTAGGAAAAGTACTGGTGGCCTGAGAATTACATTTCCTTTGCCAAGAAAAATACTTGTAGTAGTTGGTAACACTTCTGAAAGAAACAGTCACTGTGAATGTTATGTTTGGAGCCACAGATGTTTGCAAATTACTATCACATGTGACAATTCTCAAGTTATTCTAAAATCACTAAAAGACTGATATTTTTTAGTCCTCATCTCACTTAACATATTTTTACATTTGTTCTCCATTGTAATCAAATTGGGCCACTTGATGAATTCAATCTAAAATTGAAACTCTTTAAGTACAGTTTAGATTAAAAGTAAATAATATAATACAGGTTCTTTTTCTTCCATTGCTCTATTACATTGGACTTTGATTTTTTTATCAGCTTCTGAGCCAAGTGTACTCTTTTCTTAACTTGTATTTATATAGAAGATTTGTCTATTTGTCTAGAAGACTTGAAGTACTTTATAATGCTTTCTTGACAAATGCTTGAACTTTCAAAGGAAAAAAACCACAATTTCACATAGGTCTTGTTTTATTGACTAAGAGCAAGCAAACAGAAATAAAACTATTGAAGGTCCTGCTTGCTTGAATAATCTTGATTTTAAAAACGTATATGTACTGAAAACAACCTATTCAGTTATATACACAATTGCATGGAATGTATAGGCACTTAAAACACTTGATATCAGTTTTTACTAATATGGTTCTTTATAGATTAAAATGCCAAGGCCAGAAAGCAAATGCTGTGAACCACTCATTCCCATTATAGGTGTTTGTGTGAGACTATGGCAGAGTTAAATGGCCTACTAGTTGGTTATCTCCTCCCAGAGTTTCAGCCACATGTTTTCTAATTATTTCTTTTCAGAGGTTGGGGAAGAGCAAGCCCAGCCATCAATCCTTCATTTTTGTGCATCAAGAATTGTTGCATAACTAATTCTATTTGCATAGGACATGATTTTCTACTTATAAGACCTTATAGAATATACTGGACAATCCCTAGATCTAATAAACACAGTAAAGTTGAGAGAAACAAAATCATATAAAAAGTAGCCATCATATATACCAACTTTGTAGAGAAAGAAAATAGAAAAAAAAAATCCTGTTTTTAATAGCTCAAAAAAATTAAGTACCTAGGAATATTCCTCACCAAAGAAGAAAAGACCTCTACAAAGAAAACTTCAGGACCCTGAAAAATAATAAATCAGAGAAGATATTAGACAATGGAAGAACTTCTATGCTCATGGATTAGCAGAATTAATTCTGTGAAAATGACTACACTACCAAAATTAATCTATGAATTTAATGCCATACCTATTAAAATCCCCACATCATATTTCACAGAACTGGAAAAAACATCCAAGAATTCGCACAAAACCACAAAGACCATGGATAGCCAAATCAATCCTAAGAAATAAGAACGAGCCAGGTGTAGTGGTGCACTTCTTTAATCCTAGCACTTGGGAGGCAGAGGCAGACGGATCTTTGTGAGTTCAAAGCCAGTCTGGTCCACAGAGTGAGTTCCAGGACAGCTGGGGCTACAGGAAGACCCTGTCTCAAAAGAAAAAAAAAAAAAAAAATAAGAAAAAAGAAATAAGGACACAACTAGGGTATCACATTATCCAACCTGAAATTACACTGTAGAGCTATAGTAATAAGACCGCTTGGGGGGCTGAAGAGATGGCCTAGCCGTTAAGAGTGCCGACCGCTCTTGCAGAGAACCCGGGTTCGATCCCCAGCACCCACATGGCGGCCGAGAACCGTCTGAGACTCCAATTCCAGGAGAACTCCAGTTCCAGGGGAATCCGACACCCTCTTCTGACCTCCGCGGCATTGCACAACACGGGTGCACAAACCTACATGCAGACAGAACATTCATACAAATAAATAAATAAATAAATAAATAAATAAATAAATAAATAAATAAATAAATAAAATTATATATATATAAAAAAGACCACTGGTACTGGCACTAAAAACAGAGAGCGGGAACAATGAGACAAAAGAGAAGACATGGAAATAAACTGACAAATTTGTGGCCACATAAAATTATTGACAAATGAGGCAAAAATATGCAGAGGAATAAAGAGAACCTATACAACAAGTGCTTTTGGCAAAACAGAATATCCAACTACAAAAGAATGAAAGATTCATGTCTTTCACCTTGTACAAAAGTCATTTTGAAATGTTTGAAAAACCTTACAACCTGAAACACTGAAATTTCTACAGAAACATATAGGGAATATTTTATAAGGTTTGAGGATAGGTAAGAATTTTGTGAACAGAACTTCAATAACAGGAACTAGGCCCACATGTCAACAGGCAGGACTGAATGAAATTAAAATGCTTGTGCACAGCAAAAGAAATTTTCAGAAGCTCAAACAAACAGCCCACACAATGGGAGAAAAATCTTTACCAACTATACATCAGACAGGGATCTAATATCCAAAATATACAAAGAACTATAACTTTTAAATATAAAGGAAATAAAACTACCAACCAACAAATGACCTAATGAAATGAATAAAAGGAACAGGCATTTTACAAGTGGAGTGTTCACCTCTTCATGCAAGTACAGGAAACAGCTACTGGAAATCTTGCAAAGCTTAAGAATTTTCAAAGTTTGGCCCCATGTTCCGCTTCCTCTAGCATGGCCACACCTCCTAAATTCTCCCAAATCAGCACCACTAACTGGGAACAGTAAGTCTAAAAACTTGGAGTCTATGGGAGATATCATAATCACTGGGCCCCATGGGCTCATAACCATATAAAATGTGAAATGCATTTAGTGTACCTCCAAAAGTCCCCATAGTCTTTACCAGTTTCAATACTATTCAAAATTTCAGAGTTCAAAGTCTCTTCTGAGACTCAAGGCAATCTCTTAACGGTAAGCCCCTATAAAAATCAAGAGATAAATTCTATAATTCCAACATAAAATGGAACCGAACACATATTCCATTCCAAAAGAGAATGGAGACAAAGTGGGGAAATGTTGGACCAAAACAAGACTTAAAATCAGGGGTGGGGGTGGGGGGACACCAAATCCATTAGCTCCATGTCTGACTTCAGAGACTTCACTTCCAAAGGGCTTAAGGGGTTAAGCTCCCTCCAGATTTGCTATATGCAGCACACAACTCTCATTTTGGCTAATACCACACCCTGTATGCAGCTCTCCTTGGCAGGTGTCTCATGGATCTAACTGGGCATGGTCTTTCCCTGAAGGTACTCTTTCCAATGTTTAAGTGAAAATCTCCAGGCCTCTCCTTAATCAATCTAATCTCCTTAGTAAAGACGGCCTCTCATTCAGCACAGTTCTTGGCTCTAACATTAAGCTTTTTCTTGCTCTTTTTCAATTTAAACTGTACATTTTGATTTCCTTTCTGTCCCACTTGCTCTTTGTCATTGTAAATCTCCACAAGACTCACCAATAATAACTACACCACCGTTTTTATGTTAGGCTATCTTGAAATTTTCTCCAACAAAGAAATTAGTTCATTACTTTTTATCTTAGCCTCAGGCAAGCTCTTGGGTCATGAACATACAGGAACTAGACTGTTTGTCAAAATGTCCTAGTTGCTGTGAAATTCTTATCAAAATGTCCCAGTTGCTGTGAATTTCTTATTTCCCTCGGGATCTACTCTGCTTTCAGCACTACTTTCTTCCAGACTCCTAGAATGGACTGTTAAGCTCTACTCCTTACATTATTCAACCATGTTTATAGTCCAAACTTCCAAAGTCTTTACCTTCCTCCAAAACCCCATATGGTCAGGTCTGTCACAGCAGTACTCCATGATCCTAGTACTAACTTCTGATTAGTCAATTTTCTGTTGCTGTGATAAAACACCATGACCAAGGTAACTTACACAAGTGTAAGAAACATTAACTATTAGTCTTTTCTAGACTTACAACCATTACTACTTTAAAGTCCTGGAGGGAATTGGTCTGGAGGGATCAATCCTCAATGTAATCAAAGCCATATACAGGAAACCACAGCCAATATCATCCTAAATGGGGAAATGTTTATTGCAGCTCTGTTCACAATAGCAAAAAGCTGGAACCAGCCCAGGTGTCCCTCAACTGATGAGTGGATAGAGAAAATGCGGTATGTGTATACAATGGAGTTCTATGCAGCAGTAAAGAGGGACAACATCATGAACTTTGCAGGTAAATGGATGGAGCTAGAAGACATTATGTTAAGTGAAGTAACACAGTCCCAGAAAAACAAACAACAAATGGTGTCCCTCATATGTGGATGCTAGTACCAATAACCCAGATATAAATATTTCTCATGGAGAGGGATGCATAGTAAAAGAACAACAGAAAGACTGCATCAGAAAATGGACTGAAATGGTGAATTGGAAAGGGGGGATGGGTGGGAGAGGGACACGGGTGTATATTCGATTAAGGCATATTTAATTGACGTGAGCTCAGCAAGTACCCAGTTTCGCCTAGACACTGTCTACAGGACACATGGTGTTTTAGGACTTAGTAAAAGTAAAAGTAAACATGTGTATATTAAACAACATTGGTTTACAGAATCTGATAAAAATGGTAATGCATCTGAATTAAATGGAGATATAATTCGCTGTTGCCCACATTTGCTTTACATAAAATCTGTAGAGCAAGAACTTTGGGATTGACACATACAAATGTTCTCTATAATTTCTCTGTTGTACAGTATCACCTTGTAGCATTCTCTTTAAGATGATTTAACGTAAAAATTAAGTTTGCTTCCCAAGTTAATCATATATAGTCACCCAAAACAACATGGGTGAATTTGATGAAATCTGTGCCTTGACTCCACCCTATAGTCATGTATAATACAACTGTCTTCTGGAGACTCATACGCAAAAAAAAAGGGGGGGGGATACAGAAAGACATGAAACCTTTTCATCAAACCCTTGCAATTCAAATCTTAAAACTAACTATGGGAAAAGATTTGTTTGTTCCAACAGGACAAAACGTCACCAACTTAACGGCTGAGAAAGAAAAGATACAGGTTTGCATTGAGTAGGATGTACCAAAAAGTGGCAACGGAAAGGCTGACCCGTCTGAACATTCAAAGGAAGAAAAGCCTCAGATTGCCATAAACATCGAACCCCTCTGTGGATCCTACATGTAACAACTAGTTATAATGAGTCCTAATGAAACTTACCTTCTAGGTGCCACAAAGGTTCTGATATGAGAGACTTCCTTGCCTTCCCACCCATAGAACAAGGAGAAATATGACAATGATGAGGTCGCTCCCCAACTGTAAATTGGAGACAACTATTGTAGAGGTAATCTCTTATAAAACCGGTAAAACTGCTTTCTTTAATTGACTACTAGACATGGGAACTGTGGAAGGGATTACTCTCTGTTCAGAACCAAATATAATACTAAAGTCCTAGGGCTATGCACTCAGGCAAAATATATTAATACAGGAGCTCTGACATCAGCAATGGATTGTTCTACCAGGTGGATGTTGGCCAGGGGATCCAAGGCCCCACAAAAGGTAAGGGCTCCTTGCCTCTAAGTTGGGATACCTACAGGAGGAGAGGCAATAAGACCCTGCTGCCGAAGACCTGACGTTAACATGGGAGGGATGTATTGAGACCACACATGCAAGTGTACAGATGGCCTCTGGAATGCCAGAGAGTGTTACCAAAGGCCACTAAACCAATAAAGCAAATATGGGTCTCCCTGAGTCAAGCAAGACTCCACCGTCAGCACCAGCTACACCTCACCTGCCTGGAAATACTGTGCAGCAGAGGCAGCCATGTGCCTGTATATCCCAAATCTAATTGGCTATTGGCTCTCCCCTTGGAGAAATAACCCATGGCTGATGCCACAAGCTTACATCCTCTACAGGTTAGGAGATGTTATAAGCCACAGTAAGACCCTGTCATATTTAACAGGGGGGAAAATTGTAATTCATGGATTAACATATCCAAACATGTGTCTATGCTAAAGTAACCTACCATAACTATTAGTGCTGCTTAAATACCTATATATCTAATTGCTTGTTCTTCATTAGTAGGATCGAAAGGTTATTCCTGGACAAACTGTCAGCCCATGAAAGGAAACAGCCAGAATTGACCAGAGTCCAAGTCAACAGCTCCAGAGAGAGTGGACTGTTTTACCTCTCATCCACCTGTGCCCCTTTTCTAAGCCTAGGGAACAACCTGCGGAAGAGGGGGCGTGGTAGAATGTAAGGGCTGCGATTGGGGTGAATGGTGAAACTACAGCAATGTAGTCTGGACACTCATTTGATCAACTTGATTGAACAAACAACCTGTCACCCCCCACTGGATGGTGGGGCTGTAGGTGTTTGGGCACAACAGCCTGCAGATAGGTTTTGCATGAAGGATGCTTGTACTCATGGATTATCACTTATAGCTAAAAAAATGAAAAAAAAAACTGAGAGAAAGATGCAGGACAGTTATGGCAGAATGCATGATCTGAGATGGGGTGGGGGTCGGGGGAAGGGAAAGGGAAATATGCCTGAACTGAATTGGAAAATGATGTATGAAATGCACAAAGCATCAATAAAAAAAAATGTTAAAAAATAAAATAAAATGTAGGAAGCACATTTTACTTAAAAAAAATATTAGTCTTTTCTGTCAAATGCTATAAAACATGGAACATGGTTTTAACAAGGAATTCGTTTCTTTTAATCCCACCATACCCTGTAAGATTTTGTTTAAGAAAAGACCCTGATGCCTTTTCCTGATTCCTGAGCCTGATGGCCTGGGGTGATGGAGCTATTCTCCCTTCATGCTGATTCTTTGAAACTAGCAAATCAGGAAAGACTATGAGGTCACACTTCAGGCAATGAGGAAAAGGAGCAGTTATATTGCATTAAGAATAAAAGCCCACCAAGTTTCCAGATCCTGTGTGTACCTGCTGAGTCTGACTGATCCCATATGATATCCTCTTGCAAAAGTAAAATTTGCTTTAGAGAGTTACATTTTTTTGTCAATATATTTTTGGGGCATATTGATGAGGTCCTTATTTATTTGTAACAATTGGGGGTTCATCCAGGATTCTAACCCCATCTAGGAAGACATCTAGAACCCTAACTTTGGGGAGACATGTCCCACTGCCTTGTTGTAGTGGTTCCAAAGCTTGGGTATTTGAAGCTTCCTGGATCAGTAATAATCCTGAGATAACAAAGTCTCTCAGAAATGTAGAAGGGCCCAAGGGACCATCGCAGAGACTAGTTAAGTCTGTGCACAGACCAGGGTAGCAAGAGTCATGAGGATGACAAAATAGTTATTTGGTGTTCAGGGTATTCCAGGGGTTGATGGAGCCCTGATCTGCAGTTCCTTCAATCGAATTTGTCAGAGGTGGGCAAAAGGGTAGACTTAGATGTAAGAAACATCCTCCTTAGTAATGAGAGTTGGATTTCTAAGGGATCTCAGTTTAGATGCAAGAAATTTCATTGATATAGAAGTGAGCTTCTCAGATACTAGAATGGGAAATAAAACTGAGTTCTAATAAAAGGAGAAAAATAAAGAAAGAAAAGAAATAGATTTCACAGAAAGTGTGGAAATTAATTTCTCTGGCTACTCCAGAGGTTTTCCAACCACTTTCAAAATATTTTTTTCTTGCCCTAGCTAAGGAAAAAAACCTAACAATTCCAAAAGAGACCTCCACAATGTCCATTTTCCTCTGACTCCATAGGAGAAGGTCGAGACTTTATTTCCATTCAGAGGGGGAAGAATTTATATTTTTCATGCTCTACTAAGTAGCACTGAGGGCAGTCTTCTAAAAGGAAAACTTAAAAGTTCTTTATACCTGGGTGAATTGATGTGTGTGTTCAGCATTCTATTCATGTGAGGAGGCAGATAATGATCATGAGGACCGCATTGGTTATTTTGGAAATCATCCAACATGTGGGGGCTGAGGGGACTGGCACAGCAGAGGTTAAATTACCCAACCAAGATCCCAGATGGGACAGCATTACTGAGGTCCACGGGGAACATGTACAGGGGGTGGAGAGATGATGCAGCCATTAAAGACCAAGTGTGAAAACCAACACCTCCAAAGTTTGCTTCCCAGCACCTAGTACTTTACCTTTGCTCTAAAGCTTTTTCCCCACCATGTTGCTGCTAGTCTACCCCCTGTTGACCTACATTCAGGCTCTAAACCTAAATGGTGTCATGGTTTCTTTTTCCTTCTCCCCTACCTTTTCCTCCTGAAGGCAGCTTTCAGATTCCCAGCTTGGCTGCCCTGAGGATTTTTCTTTAAATTCTACTAAAATAGTCTTGCAGCTTCTGTTTGAATGTGAGAACCCTCGAGGGGATGCTGTTTCTCCCTTGTATCATCTTGGAGATGATAAAGGGACCCCTAAAATTCTAGTAACTTATTTATATGGTTGCCACACGGGAAATTTTTAATGGTTTCTGAGATTTGGTGGTTTAGCAGGTCAGCTCCTTATTTATCTTGCTATCTTGAACTGGGACTTTGAACCCAATATGGCTTCAAGAAACTGGAATAGGAGAAAGGAGAATAGTCTCCAAGCCTTGCTGAGCACCAAACAATGGTGGATATTCTTAAGTGAAAATTCATCCACTGAGGACTGAATCGGCCTTATTTCAAAAAGATCAAAATGCTTGTTGCCAATCTGAGGTACTGAGTTCAGTCCTTGGAACTCACTCACATGGTGGAAAGAGAGCAGTTACTCTGGCTAGTATGTGTGCCCCTCATGTAAATAAACAAACAAGTCAAGAAATCAAGAAAGAAAGTAAAAACAAAATATTCCTTGTCCAAATAGAGATCAGATCAGCAAGTACATGTACATTATTTGGGGACTTACTTGGAAAATTATGTTTTGTATTTTTAATTAGAAGCCCATGCTGGTCTTTTGCCTCTTGTACATGCAAAAGCACAGGCATTTTAACAAAAGGCTCAAAACATTCACCTGCACCAATTGCTGTAAAACATGAAGATACAAAATTATACTCAATTGACTCAAGCTGAATTTCTTGATTTGATTCTGTTCATTTACTATGGCTACACAAACTGTGGGGGTTGTACACTAGCATCTCAAAATCATTCAAAGGACTTAGTAAAGGAAAATCAAAGTCTTACAACAAATAGACAAAGAACTATAACAAGACCCCATTCACACTGTTGTTGAATAAAGTCAGCAGAAAGACTTTTCTCTTAAAAACAAAACAAAACAAAAGGTACCAATCTGGTGTACATAACATTCTTGAGAATTTGATAACCATAATTTGAGCTCCTTACTACTATGGTCAGAGAGACTTAAAGAGACGAATTTTTGCTCCTTGTCCTCCAAAGTCAACTAAGTCTCATGGAATTATAAGCATCTCTAAAAATGTCCTGTAACTGTGGTGAGTCACCTGTCTTCATAATTATTGACACTATGGAGACCCCAACAGATGGACTTGAACCAGTGTTCAGTCTAAAAACAGGAGGGTAAACACAGAGATGGTCCAAAACTAAGGATATCTGCACAGCAGGATTTGAACTCAGAGAAGCCTAAGGCCAAGTCAGGCACTCTCATGCCATATCAGAAGGATGGATCCAAAGCCCAGGAAGAGATAAAGAGGATGTGTTGTGCTGGCCTCTAATAGCCTGCAGGGAAGCTGAACCCAGAGTAGACGTGGTCCCAAAGCAAGGGAAAGGGCACAGAAGGACTTGATCTACTCTCCCCTCTATAGTCAGAGGCCAAGCCAGGTACCCTCAGGCCAACTCAAAGAGATGAGTCCAAGGATAACTCTTTAAAAATTAAAAAGGAGCCCACTGTATGATCCTTAACATATACAAAAGGACTCATCTACTGCAGAGAAACGTGCAACCATGTTTGTCGCTATTCTTTTCACCATAGCTAAGAAACGGAAATAGTCTAAATGTCCCTCAACTGATAAGCAGATCATCAAAATGTGGCATATTTACAGAATGGAATTCTACTCAGTGGTGAAAAACCAAATCCTGATATTTGAAGATAAATGGATAGAACTAGAAATCTTATTCTAAGTGAAGTAAAACAGACTCAGAAAAACAAACAGTATGTGTTCTCTCTCATTTATGATTCTCAGCTCTAAATCCTTATATGTGAGCATATATCCTGATAAAATTGCAAGAAAATGAAAAGGAACCAGGGGGTTAAAGGGAAGAGCTTGAGAGATGGGGATAGAAGGAAGATAACTGTTGTCAAAGGGAAATGGGAAAAATTCATGTATTTTACCTGGGGAGGAAGCAGGGAAGGTTATACAGGAGAACAGATAAATGGAGAGCTAGTATTCAGGGAGGAGGCATTCGGGTAAGTTAAAACTCCATTGCTCCAAGCCTAGTCCAAAGTACGTCCTGTCCTCAGCAATAGGGTCTTACCTTCAAATAATGTTTGGGTAGTGTGAAAAACCAGAGGGGAATTGTATTGGTTCAAAAGTCAAGCTCTTATGGTATCAAAAGATACTATGTAAATTGTTTAGGGAGAAAACCAATCAACGGACCAACATAGTTCTAAAGTCTAAGAAGCACAACAATGGCTGGTGCTGGGTATTAAACCCAGGTCCTCTGAGAGAGCACCCAGTGCTCTTAACCACTGAGCCATCTCTCTATCCCATATATGTATATTTTTTTAGTAGATTATGAAATACTAAATTCACTTTGGTTTTTCATACCACCTAAACATTATTTACCTGTTTGTTCTCTTTCCCCATGCATATCCTTTCCTTCTTCCTCCCCAGTTAGATTATCCCCAATTTTCCCTGTTTCTCCACTGAAGAATGCCTGTGTCCTACTAGGCCTTTGTAGTCATTTGAATGTGAGAGTCCCCTGTAGGCTTCAAGAATTCATACATTTTTGTCCTCAGTAGGTGGTGGTGTTTGGGAGGTCATAGAAGGTATGGCCATGCTAGAGGAAATAAAATACTGGGGGCAGGCTTAGAAAGTTTAACAAACATTGCCAGTCTCCAGTGTCGCTCTCTCTCAGCTTCCTGTGCTCATTGGAAGATATGAACCTTGGCTTTCTGCTCCAGCCCTGGCCACCATGCCACCCCACCACAATGGACTCTCAATTCCCTGGAACTGTCAATCATAAACTCAAATAAACTCCTCCTTTTATAAGTTCTCTTGGTCATGGTGGTTTTATCACAGCAACAGCAAAAGTGACTAGTACAGTTTTTTGGTACCAGAGAGTGGGCTGTTGGCTGTGAAGAACCTGACCATGTAGGTGTTTGGAGAAATGTGGAAAACTTAGGGATTTTGGGCTAGAAAAGTTGTTGACTACTGTAAGCAGAGCTTAATGGGCCATTCTAGTAGAAGCCTGAAAGTAAGCATTGTTGCAAAAAATGTAGTTCTGGGGCGACAGGCAGCCACATGGACTCAGTGAGGTGCCAGTAAGGCAAGGCAGAACTGTTCTGCCCCTTGGAGGCCTACCAGCTTGGGGTCAAAAGTAGCAACACAATTCCCCACCACCACCACCCCTTCAAACTGGTGGAGCTGTGGTGCAGAGGACCTAGAAGGTTCAGCATTAGTGATTATAGTCTGTGCAGCCAATTTTGAGGTGCCAGAATCCAAAGAAACAAAGAAACGGACAAATCCACATGCCAAAGACACAAAGAAAAAACAACATGGGAAAAGCTCATAATAAATACACACTGGGGGCTGGAGAGATGGCCTAGCGGTTAAGAGCGCCGACCGCTCTTGCAGAGGACCCGGGTTTGATCCCCAGCACCCACATGGCGGCTGAGAACCGTCTGAAACTCCAATTCAAGGAGAACTCCAGCTCCAGGGGAATCCGACGCCCACTTCTGACCTCCGCGGCATTGCACAACACGGGTGCACAGACTTGCATGCAGACAGTATATTCGTACACATACAGAAATAAATAAAAAATTAATAAAAAAATAAAAATAATAATAATAAAAAAATAAATACACAATGAACTCTGCCAACCCTACAGAAGACTCCTACAATGAAATGTCCCTGGAAGGAAACCAAGACACAAACTTTAGAAAAACAATTGCAGACATATTCAAAGAAATTAGAGAACTAATGGAAGAGAATGAAAAACTCAAGAAGTACCAAAAGGGTGATAATGATAATCATTGGAAAGAACTAAGGGGAGAGATTGAAAAACTGAAGAAGGACCTAGAGGGAGAAAGAGAAAAACACTGGAAAAAACTAAATGGAGAAAATGACAAACTCCAGAAGGAAGTGGAAACACTAAAGAAATCAAGGGATGAAATAAAAAAGGAAACTGAACATTTATCCAATCAACAGGAAAGGATGGGAAAAAGCCTCAGAAGCAGAATGAAAGAAGCAGAAAAAAGAATATCAGACCTGCAGAATAACATGCTCCAACTAGAATGCTCAAGTAAAGATTATGAAAAAAATTTAAAAATCACAAGAGAGGAACAACCAGGAAATGTGGGACACTGTGAAAAAAAACCAAACCTCCACATCATAGGGATAGAGAAAGGAGAAGAATCCCAAGACAACACTATTCACCAGATCTTCAACAATATAATGGAAGAAAATTTCCCCAAACTGAAAAAAGATAAACCCATACAAATACAAGAAGCACATAGAACACCAAACAGACAAGACCTGAAAAGAAATACCCCATGCCATATAATTGTTTAAAATATTAGAGGCTCAAAACAAAGACAAAATACTGAAGACACAAGAGAAAAACAAGATACATATAAGGGGAAACCCATCAGAATTACAGCTGACTTCTCAACACAAACTATGAAAGCTAAAAGAATGTGGACCAAAGTATTCCCAGTACTAAAAGACTTTAGATGCCAACCCAGACTAATATACCCAGCAAAAATGTCAACCATAGTTGAAGGAGAAAGAAGAATCTTTCACAACATGAAAAAGATGAAAGAATACATGTCTAAGAAACCAACACTTCAGAAAATCTTCAAAGCAATCCAAAGAACAGAGGAAAAAGGCAACTATCCCTAAGCAATTAAAGAGAGAAAGGAACAAAATCATAACAGAGTAAATATACTCTTTCTGGGGCTGCAGCTAGGAGGTCGTGTCTCTGAGGCCTTTTGGGCAGGACTCGGGCACTGGGCCAGAGGGTCGGCAGATTTGGGCCAGGGCCAGTGGCTCTGCACATTTGTGTGGTCTGCCGGGGCACAGGCTAGATCAGGCATATAACCCCCCACCCAGATCGGTGGGAATCCAAGTGGACTTTTTTTTGGAGAACCTTCAGAACAAGAAGAGAAGAGTGCTTTGGCTTCCAATATCCAATATATAAACAAAATTGAAAAGTAGACAAGTCAAGACTCCATAAACAAGGAGGAAGAAAGGGAAAAAAAAGCATCTGAAGGAGGAAAGCAAAACCATCCGCTATTTGTGATCTGAACCACAAAAAGGAAGCCCACATGCCAGGGACATGACGAAGGGACAACATGGGAAAGGCACAGAATAATCTTGCACCAAGATCTACCAAACATGTAGGAGATAGCTACAATGGGAACCCCTTTGAGGAGACCCAAGGAACAGATCTTAGAGGAATAATTGCAGACCTATGCAGAGAAAGTAAAGAATATAAAGAGGAATTCAGAGAACTAAAGAGAGAGAATGAAAAACTCAAAAAGGACCTAGAGGGATACAATGACAAACATCAGAAAGAACCAAAGGAACAGATCGACAAACTCTGGAAAGAACTAGAGGGAGAAAAAAATAAAGAATATAGAGAACTAAAGAGAGAGAATGAAAAACTCAAAAAGGACCTAGAGGGATACAATGACAAACTTCAGAAAGAACTAAAGGAACAGACCAACAAGCTCCAGAAAGAACTAGAGGGAGAAAAAAACAAACTCCGAAAGGAAGTAGAAACACTGAAAAAGGAAGCCAACCAACGAAGTAAGGAGCACCAAGAAGAGATTGAGAAGCACCAAGAAGAGATTGAGGAGCTCAAAAAGGAAATGGAAGTACTAAAAAAACGGAACATTGCACATGAGTACTCGAACACAAGCTCCAATACACACCATGTTAAAAATAAATTAATGTAGAAGCACATTTTTACTTAAAAAAATATTAGTCTTAATACATGTCAAATGCTATAAAACAGGACAGTTTTAAAAAAAGGAATTTCGTTTCTTTTAATCCCACTACCTTCTGTAAGATTTTGTTTAAGAAAAGACCCTGATGCGCTTTCCTGCATTCCTGAGCCTGATGGCCTGGAGAGTGGGAGCTCTTCTCCCTTCATGCTGATTCTTTGAAACTAGCCAAATCAGGAAAGACTGTGAGGTCAATTCAGGCATGAGGAAAAGGAGCCAGTTATATTGCATAAGAATAAAGCCCACCAGGTTTCCAGACCTGTGTGTACCTGCTGAGTCTGACTGATCCCATATGATATCCTCTTGCAAAAGTAAAATTTGCTTTAGAGAGTTACATTTTTTGTGTCAATAATTTTTGGGGCATATTGATGAGGTCCTTATTTATTTGTAACAATTGGGGGTTCATCCAGGATTCTAACCCCATCTAGGAAGACATCTAGAACCCTAACTTTGGGGAGACATGTCCCACTGCCTTGTTGTAGTGGTTCCAAAGCTTGGGTATTTGAAGCTTCCTGGATCAGTAATAATCCTGAGATAACAAAGTCTCTCAGAAATGTAGAAGGGCCCAAGGGACCATCGCAGAGACTAGTTAAGTCTGTGCACAGACCAGGGTAGCAAGAGTCATGAGGATGACAAAATAGTTATTTGGTGTTCAAAGGGTATTCCAGAGGTTGGTGGAGCCCTGATCTGCAGTTCCTTCAATCTGAAATTTTTGTCAGAGTGTGGCAAAAGGGTAGACTTAGATGTAAGAAACATGCCTCCTTAGTAATGAGAGTTGGATTTGCTAAGGGATCTCAGTTTAAGATGCAAGAAATTGTCATTGATATAGAAGTGAGAACTCTCAGATACAAATAGATGGGAAATAAAAACTGAGTTCTAATAAAATGAGAGAAAATAAAGGAAAGAAAAGAAATAGATTTTCACAGGTGTGAATTATTCTCTGGCTACTCCAAGGTTTTTCCAACCACGCTTCAAAAGATTTTTTTTCTCTGCCCTAGCTTAGGAAAAACCTAACATTCCAAAAGAAACCTCCACAATGTCCATTTTACCTCTGACTCCATAGGCAGAAGGTCGAGACTTTGATTTCCGAATTCCAGAGGGGAAGAAACATTACTATATTTTTCATGCTCTACGCTAAGTAGCACTGAGGGCAGTCTTCTAAAAGGAAAACTTAAAAGTTCTTTATACCTGGGTGAATTGATGTGTGTGTTCAGCATTCTATTCATGTGAGGAGGCAGATAATGATCATGAGGACCGCATTGGTTATTTTGGAAATCATCCAACATGTGGGGGCTGAGGGGACTGGCACAGCAGAGGTTAAATTACCCACAAATCCCAGATGGGACCAGCATTACTGAGGTCCACGGCGGAACATGTACAGGGGGTGGAGAGATGAAATGCCAGCCATTAAAGACCAAGTGTGAAAACCAACAACCTCCAAAGTTTTGCTTCCCAGCACCATAGTACTTTACCTTTGCTCTAAAGCTTTTACCCCACAGTTGCTACGCTAGTCTACCCCTGTTGACCTACATTCACTCAACAATGCAGTGTCCATGTTCGTTTTCCTTCTCCTCCGTTTTTTTTTTTCCTCTGCTTCCTCAGCAATTCTTCCACCTATGGCTGCCCTGACGGATTTTTCTTTAAATTCTAACAAATACATTGCACTTCTTTTGAATGTGAGAACACTCGAGGGTATGCTGTTTCTTCTCGCCCTTTATCATCTCTTGGAGATGATAAAGGGACCCCTAAAATTCTAGTAACTTATTTTATAGGTGGCCACACAGGGAAATGGTAATAGGGTTTCGAGATGGTGGTGTTAGCAGGTCAGCGTCCCTTAGTTATCTGGCTATCGAACGGGGACTTTGGAACCCAAGAAGGGCTGTCAAGAAACGGGAATGAGGAGAAAGGAGAATAAGTCTCCAGCCCTTGCTGAGCACCAAACAATGGGGGGAATATTCTTTAAGTGAAAATTCATCCACTGAGACTGAATCGGCCTATTGCAAAAAGATCAAAATGCTTGTGGTGCCAATCTGGGTAACTGAGTTCAGTACTTGGAACTCACCTCCATGGTGAAAGAGAGCAGTTACTCTGGCTTAGTCATGTGGTGCCTCATGTAAATAAACAAAACAAAGTCAAGAAATCAAGAACAGAAAGTAAAACAAAATATTTCCTTGTCCAAATAGAAACAATCAGCAAGTACATGTACATATTGAGGGAACTTACTTGGAAAATTAATCTATTTATTTTAATTAGAAGCCCATGCCTGTCTTTTGCCTCTTGTACATGCAAGCACAGCAATTTTAAAAAAGGCTCAAAACATTCACTCTGCACAATTTGAAACATGAAGATACAAAATTATACTCAATTGACTCAAGCTGAATTTCTTGATTTGATTCTGTTCATTTACTATGGCTACACAAACTGTGGGGGTTGTACACTAGCATCTCAAAATCATTCAAAGGACTTAGTAAAGGAAAATCAAAGTCTTACAACAAATAGACAAAGAACTATAACAAGACCCCATTCACACTGTTGTTTGAATAAAGTTCAGCAGAAAGACCTTTTCTCTTTTAAAAAAAAAAACAAAGACCAAATTGTTACTACTTTTGAATTTGATAACCAATAATTTATCCTTACTAATGACTGACCTTTGGGGTTAAAACCAACGGAGCTACACTATATTAAGGGATAAAGGAATTTTTTTGTCTCTTGTCCTCCAAAGTCAACTAAGTCTCATGGAATTATAAGCATCTCTAAAAATGTCCTGTAACTGTGTGAGTCACCTGTCTTCATAATTATTGACACTATGGAGACCCCAACAGATGGAACTTGAACCATGTTCAGTTCTAAAAACAGGAGGGTAAACACAGAGATGGTCCAAAACTAAGGATATCTGCACAGCAGGATTTGAACTCAGAGAAGCCTAAGGCCAAGTCAGGCACTCTCATGCCATATCAGAAGGATGGATCCAAAGCCCAGGAAGAGATAAAGAGGATGTGTTGTGCTGGCCTCTAATAGCCTGCAGGGAAGCTGAACCCAGAGTAGACGTGGTCCCAAAGCAAGGGGAAAGGGCACAGAAGGACTTGATCTACTCCTCCCCTCTATAGTCAGGGCCAAGCAGGTACCCCCGAGCACTGCGAGGCCAACTCAAAGAGGAAGGTCCAAGGAACCTTTAAAAATTAAAAAGGAGCCCACTGTATGATCCTTAACATATACAAAAGGACTCATCTACTGCAGAGAAACGTGCAACCATGTTTGTCGCTATTCTTTTCACCATAGCTAAGAAAGAAATAGTCTAATGTCCCTCAACTGAAAGCAGATCATCAAAATGTGGGCATATTTACAGAATGGAAATTACTATCAGTGTGAAAAACCAAATCCTGATATTTGAAGATAAATGGATAGAACTAGAAATCTTATTCTAAGTGAAGTAACATGACTCGAAAACAAACAGTAATGGGGTCTTCTCTCATTTATGTTCTCAGCTCTAAATCCTTATATGTGAGCATATATCCTGATAAAATTGCAAGAAAATGAAAAGGAACCAGGGGGTAAAGGGAAGAGCTTGAGAGATGGGGATAGAAGGAAGATAACTGTTGTCAAAGGGAAATGGGAAAAATTCATGTATTTTTAACCTGGGGAGGAAGAGGGAAAGGTTATACAGGAGAACAGATAAATGGAGAAGCATAGTATTCAGGGAGGAGGCAATTCGGGTAAGTTAAAACTCCATTGCTCCAAGCCTAGTCCAAAGTACGTCCTGTCCTCAGCAATAGGGTCTTACCAACCTTCAAATAATGTTTGGGTAGTGTGAAAAACCAGAGGGGAATTGTATTGGGTTCAAAAGTCAAGCCTTATGTATCAAAAGATACTATGTAATTGTTTAGGGAGAAACCAATCAACGGACCAACTGTTCTAAGTCTAAGAAGCACAACAATGGCTGGTGCTGGTACTTAAACCCAGGTCTCTGAGAGAGAACCCAGTGGCTCTTAACCACTGAGCCATGCCTCTCTATCACACATATAGTATAGTTTTTTTTAGTAGATTATGAAATACTAAATTCACTTTGGTTTTTCATACCACCTAAACATTATTTACCTGTTTGTTCTCTTTCCACCATGCATATCCTTTCCTTCTTCCTCCCCAGTTAATTATCCCATCATTTTCCTTTTCTTCCTCACTGAAGATGCCTGTGTCCTACTAGGCCTTTGTAGTCATTTGAATGTGAGAGTCCCCCTAGGCTTCAAGAATTCATACATTTTTGTCCTCAGTAGGTGGTGGTGTTTGGGAGGTCATAGAAGGTATGGCCATGCTAGAGGAAATAAAATACTGGGGGCAGGCTTAAGAAAGTTTAACAAACATGCCAGTCTCCAGTGTCGCTCTTCTCAGCTTCCTGTGCTCATTGGAAATCGTGAACCTGGCTTCTGCTCTCACGCCCTGGCCACCATGCTCCCACGCACAATGGACTCTTAATTCCTGGAAACTGTCAATCATAACTCAAATAAACTCTTCCTTTATAAGTTCTCTTGGTCATGGTGGTTTTATCACAGCAACAGAAAAATTGACTAGTACAGTTTTTTGGTACCAAGATGGGCTGTTGGCTGTGAAGAACCTGATTACGTAGGTGTTTGGAGAAATGTGGAAAACTTAGGGATTTTGGGCTAGAAAAGTTGTTGACTACTGTAAGCAGAGCTTAATGGCCATTCTAGTAAAAGCCTGAAAGAAAGCATTGTGCAAAAAATGTAGTTCTGGGGCGACAGGGACCACATGGACTCAGTGAGTGCCATAAGCAAGGCAGAACTGCCTTCCCTTGGGGGCCTACCAGCTTGGGGTCAAAAGAGCACGAATTTCTCATCCACCTGTGCCCCTTTTCTAAGCCTAGGGAACAATCTGTGGAAGAGGGGGCATGGTAGAATGTAAGGGCTGCGATTGGGGTGAATGGTGAAAGTACAGCAATGTAGTCTGGACACTCATTTGATCAACTTGATTGAACATACAACCCCTCACCCCCCACTGGATGGTGGGGCTGTGGGGGTTTGGGCACAACAGCCTGCAAATTGGTTTTACATGAAGGATGGATTATCACTTATAGCTAAAAAATGAAAAAAAACTGAGAGAAAGTTGCAGGACAGTTATGGCAGAATGCATGATCTGGAATGGGGTGGGGGCGGGGGGGGAAGAGAAAGGGAAATATGCCTGAACTGAATTGGAAAATGATGTATGAAATGCACAAAGCATCAATAAAAAAATAAAATAAAAAAGTAAATATAAAGCTAGACCAAGAATGCAAACAAAAAATAAGGTAAAAATAAGAAACACATATCTCTCAATAATAACCTTAAATACTAATGTCCTTAACTCCCCAATCAAAAGGCATAGATTGAGAGAATGGATTAAGAAACTGAACCCTTCTATATGCTGTCTACGAGAAACCCATCTCACCCTCAAAGACAGACACCACCTTAGAGTGAAAGGATGAAAAAAAATATTCCAAGCAAATGATACCAAGAAACAAGCTGGAGTGTCTATTCTAAAATCAGAAAAAATAGAACTCAATGTAAAATTAATCAGAAAAGACATAGAGGGCCATTACATCCTTGTCAAAGGAACAAGGAACCATGAAGACTTCACAATCGTAAATGTCTATGCACCAAACTCTGGTGCACCTAACTTTATAAACACAATGCTACAGGACCTCAAGACACAGATTAATAATAAAACGCTAATAGTGGGAGACTTCAATACCCCACTGAGCCACTTGGATAGATCGACAGGACAAAACATAGAGAGAAATCAGAATTGAACAATACAATGCACCAAATGGACCTCACAGACATCTACAGAATATTCCACCCAAATATCAGAAAATATACTTTCTACTCAACACCTCAGAGAACCTTCTCCAAATTTGACTACATACAGGGGCACGAATGCAACCTCAATAAATACAAAAGGATAAAATTATTCCATGCATTCTATCAGACCACAGTGCAGTAAATTTCAATATGAACCCCAGAATAAGTCCAACTAGCTAAAAGGACACCTAGAGACTAAACAACACAATCTTGAACAATGAATGGGTCAGGGAAGAAATAAAGAGTGAAATAAAAGTATTCATGGAACTGAACGAAAAAGACAATACAACACAACTGTGGGATAATTTAAAGGCAGTCTTAAGAGGGAAATTTATAGCCCTAAGCATCCACATCTAAAAACAGAAAGGGAACAAATAAACGACTGCAGCTGAAAACGCTTGAGAGATGATAGCAAATGAACCCTAAACCCAACAGACAGGAAGAAATAACAAAAATCAGAGCAGAAATCAATGAAATATAAACAAAGAAAATAATACATAAAATCAAGGAATCCAAAAGCTGGTTCTTTGAAAAAAATAAACAAAATAGACACATTTCTAGCCCACTTAACCGAGAGAGAGAGAGAGAGAGAGAGAGAGAGAGAGAGAGAGAGAGAAAGAAAGAGAAACTCCAAATCAATAGTATTCGTGATGAAAGGGGAAACATCACAACAATCACAACAGACAAAGAAAAGATCCAGAAAATCATACATGAATACTTCAAAAATCTATACTCCACTAAATTTGAAAACCTAAGAGAAATAGATGAATATCTGAAATCTTGAGAACCAACAAAGCTTAACCAAGAAGAGATTGACAGTTTAAACAGACCCATAATATATGATGAAATTGAAGATTTAATTAAAAAACCTTCCAACTAAAAAAAGCCCCGGTCCAGGTAGTTTCATGGCAGTATTCTATAAAACATTTAAAGAGATTCTACAACCATTGCTACTCAAACTGTTTAGAAGGATACAAACAGAGGGACTTCTCCCAAACTCCTTCTATGAAGCCAGCATCACTCTAATACCAAAGCCAGGCAAAGATGCAAGCAAAAAAGAAAGCTATAGACCCAACTCACTAATGAACATAGATGCAAAAATTCTCAACAAAATACTTGCAAATTGCATACAGACCCACATCAAAAAGATCATCCATCATGATCAAGTTGGATTTATACCAGAGATTCAGGGATGGCTCAACATATGTAAATCAATAAATATCATAAAGCATATAAAAGGTCTGAAAGACAAAAACCACAAGATCATCTCAATTGATGCAGAAAAAGCCTTTGACAAGATCTAGTATCCCGTCATGTTTAAAGTCCTAGAGGGAATCGGACTGAAAGGAACATTCCTCAACATGATCAAAGCCATATGTAGCAAACCCACTGCCAACATCATCCTAAATGGAGAAAAATTGGAACCATTTCCCTTAAAGGCAGGAACCAGGAAAGGCTGCCCTCTATTGGCACTCCTCTTCAACATAGTGCTTGAAACACTTGCTAGGGCAATAAGACAAGTGAAGGATATTAAAGGAGTATTAATCGGAAAAGCAGAAGTTACGCTATCCCTTTCTTGCAGATGATATGATAGTTTACCTAAGGGATGCTGAAAACTCCACACAAAATTTCTAGAAATGATTAAGAGTTTTAGTAAAGTGTCAGGCTGCAAAATTAACCTGGAAAAATCAGTAGCCTTTCTTTACACCAACAATAAACAAGTGGAGAAAGAATATAAGAAGACCTCCCCACTCACAATAGCCTAAAAAATAATATGATACCTGGGAGCAAACCTAACCAAAGACACCAAAGACCTCTACAACAAAAATTTTAAACCCCTGAAGAAGGAGATTGAAAATGACATCAAAAGATGGAAAGATCTCCCATGCTCATGGATTAGAAAAGTTAATGTAGTAAAAATGTCCATTTACCCCAATTAATATACAGATTCAATGCAATCCCAATAAAAATCCCCATGAGCTTCTTCACAGACTTGGAAAAAATCATTAAATTCATATGGAAAAACAAAAGACCCCAAATAGATAAAGCAACCCTGAATGAAAAATGCAATACAGGGGCAATTGCTCTACCATACTTCAAGCTATATTATAAAGTTATAGTCATAAAGACAGCCTGGTACTGGCACAAAAAGGGCCCATTGATCAATGGAACAAAATTGAAAATCCAAACTGGAGCTCATACAATTTGAGCCACCTCATATTTGCCAAAAAACCTCAATGAGAAAGGATAGCATCTTCAGCAAATGGTGCTGGCAAAACTGGATCACGATTTGTTAGAAGAACAAAAATTAAATCCCTACCTCTCATTCTGAAAAAAAGTCAACTCCAAGTGGATCAAAGATCTCAACCTGAAGCCCTGAAGATGATAGAAGTAAAAGTTGGTACCAACCTACAAGACATAGGTGTAGGAAAAGACTTTCCAAATCAGACAGCAGCTGCAAAGGAAGTAAGGTCAACAGTCGACAAATAGGACCTCATCAAACTGAAAAGCTTTGGTACAGTGAAAGAAAAAATCAAGGAAATGAAGAGAAAACCCACAGAGTGGGAGGAAATCTTCACCAGTGAATCATCTGATAGAGCATTAATGTCACGAATATGTAGAGTAATCAAAAAACAAAGAAGAAAACAAATGCCCTATTCAAAAGATGGAGTAAAGAGCTGAACAGAGAGTTCACCAGTGAAGAAGTAAAGATGGCTGAGAAACATTTTAAAAACTGTTCAACATCATTAATAATTAAGAAAATGCAAATTAAAACCATTCTCAAATATGATCGCACTCTGATACTACTGGCTAAGATCAAGAACACAAAAGAAACCAAATGCTGTAGAGGTTGTGGAGAAAGAGGAACACTCATCCAGTGCTGGTGGGAATGTAAACTTGTACAACCATTATGGAAAGCAGTGTGGAGAACCCTTAAAAGACTCAAAATGAGCCTACCACCTGACCTAGCCATACCACTCCTGGGTATATACCCACAAGACTCATCCTACCACAAAGATACATGCACATCCATGTTTATTGCAGCTCTCTTCACAATAGCGAAGACCTGGAACTAACCCAAATGCCCCTTAACTGATGAGTGGATGACAAAAATATGGTTCATCTACACAATGGAGAACTACTCAGTGGTAAAGAAGGATGACATCATGAACTTTGCAGGCAAATGAATGGAACTCGAAGCCATTATGCTAAGTGAAGTAACACAGTCCCAGAAAAACAAATGGCAAATGATCTCCCTCATTTGTGGATGCTAACACCAAATCCCCAGAAGAAAGGCAAACTGAACAACATTATTGCTGTATTTCTACTTATCTAAAAGCAACTATGTCTTTATAATGTAAATCTCTTGATGGGCTCTAGAATCAATCCACCACTTACTTTCATATTCTGTAATTACTGTATATGAGTAGAAAGTATGTATTCATATTTTAGAGTAATATAAAATTAAAGGAAGATAATGTGAATTCCTAAACACAAAAAAGGCTGAGAAAAAGATTCAAGATAGTCACGGCAGAGTGCTTGATCTGGGGTAGGAGGAAGGGAAAGGGGAATATGTCTAAACTGAACTGAGAAATTATATCTGAAATACACCAAACATCAATTAAAGCATTATTGAAAAATAAAGATCAAAGTAATCATTCTTATCTTATCACAATCTACATAGAATACTTCTCTATGTGTGAATACAAGAATTTTATAATAAAAAATGTAGTTCCAGAGGAAAATAAAGACTTAAGCAGCAACTCAGATATTTTGACAAAGAGTCTGTCTGCAGTTTGCCCACAGCCCAAATGCTTTCCTGAGGCTAACTTGAAAAGCAATGGACGATGGGGCTGGAGAGATGGCTCAGTGGTTAAGAGAAGAGACTGCTCTTGCAGAGGACCTGGGTTTAATTCCCAGCACCCACATGGTGGCTAAGAACCAACTTTAGCTCCAGTTCCAGGGGAATTCTACTCCCTCTTCTGATTCCATGGCATTGCATGACACGTGTGCACCAACCTACATGCACACAGTACACTCATATACATAAAATTAATAAATAAAGAAATTGAAAAAAAGAAAATCAATGGACTAATTTCTTTGGCGGAGTATATTTCAAGACAGCCTAACATAGAAATGGTGGTGTGCCTGTTAATGGTGACTATTATACAGATCTACAATGAAAAATAGCAAATGGGGCAGAAAGAAGTGCAGAATGTACAGTTTGGATTGGAAAAGTGCAAGAGAGAGATTAATGTTGGAGCCAAGGCATGTGAAGGAGAGGCCCCTTTGATAAGGAGATTAAAGTGATTAAGGAGAGGCCTAGATATTTACAAGTAAACAATGGAAAAAGTGAGATTAAAGTGATTAAGGAGGGGCCTCAAGATTTACAAGTAAACAACAGAAACAGTACTTTCAGGGCAAGACCACACCCAGCTAAGCCTCTAGCTTTTGAAAGGAAAATACTGAAAGGGCAGAGAAAAGTTGCAAATGTGGTTGAAGTAGGACAGAGTCCATCCCATACTTGCAGCCAAACTTGGCACTTTCATTCATGTCATGGTTGCATTAGAGGCATGAAGGATGGAAGAGTGAGGGGTCATCAGTTCTTCCTCCTTGGTTTCAGAGAGCCACTGAGGCAGAGTGCAGCAGGGGCGTCCCTGCATAAAGAAGCCCTGATAGGCCATTGTGTGAAGCTGTGAAGCCTGGTTGGCAGTGGAAACACCAAAAAGACATTCAAGATGCCAGAGCTGTGAGATATGTGCCAATGAGAGCTACATACAGGGAGTGGTTCCAGCCTAAGGAAGAGATGTATGTTGCGCACAAAGCTAAGAAGAGCTAAGCTGTCTAAACCCTTTGGATGTAAAGTCCCAGAAGTCGCACATGGAGCTACTGGACTTGGCGTTTGCCCTGATGGTTTTTGTCCTGCTTTGGTCCAGTATTTCCTCACTATGCCTCTATTCCTCCTTTTTGGAATGGGAATGTGTATTTGTTTCCACTGTATGTTGGGAGTGTGTAATTTGTCTTTTGATTTTACAGGAGCTTACAATTAAGAGATTGGCCTTGGTCTCAGAAGAGACTTTACACTGTAGACTTTTGAATAGAATTGAGACTGGTAAACACTGGGAACTTTAAAAGTTGGACTAAATGCACTTTGCATTTTATATTGTCATGAGCCTATGGGGGCTAGGGAGTGGAATGTGGTGGTATCCCATAGACTTGAAGTATTCAGACATTTTGTCCCTAGTTGGTGGTGCTGTTATGGGAAGTCTTAGAAGGTGTGGCAATGCTAGAGGAAATATGTCACTGGGGGTGGGCTTAGAGAGTTTAACAAGCCTTGCCAGTCTCCAGTGTATCTCTCTCTGTTTCCTGTGCTCATTGGAAAATGTGAACCTCGGCTTTCTGCTCCAGCCCTGGCCACCATGCCTCCCCGCCACAATGGACTCTTAATTCCCTGGAACTGTCAATCATAAGCTCAAATAAGCTCTTCCTTTTATAAGTTCTCTTGGTCATGGTGGTTTTATCACAGCAACAGGAAAAGTGACTAATACAGCCTTTTTGAACTCCTTCCACTATAACCCATGATTTCTTTCTGTTTTCCTGGCTCTTCCACTTTCATTATGACATATACTCACATTTAAAGATTTGGAAGTAATACCAACAAATAAGGGAGAACATACATTGCTACTTTTTCTTCACCTTTCTTACCTCACTTTGAATAACATTTTCTAGTGCCATCCATTTACCTGAAATTTCATGTTTGTATTTTTCTTTACCACTGAATAGAACTCCATTGTGTAATTGTACCACATTTTAATTATCCATTCATAGGTCGAAGGCATTTAGATTATTTCGATTTCCTAGCTATCATTTTTTTTAATAAAAGCAGCAATAAACATGGTTAAGCAAGTATCTCTGTAGTATGATGTTGTATCGTTTTGGTATATGAAAAGGAGTGGTATAGCTGGATCACATAGTTCTATTTTTAGCTTCTTAAGAATTTTCCACACTTAATACCATACTAGCTACACCAGTTTGCAACCCAACCAGTAACAGGTAAGGGTTTCCCTTTCCCCACCTCCTCACCAGTGTTTGTTATCAATTGTTTCCTTAGCCAAAGCCACTGTGATTGGAGTAAGATGAAATCTTAAAGTAGTTTTAATTTTCATTTCCCTAATTACTAAAGATGAACATTTTAAGATGTGTTTCTTTGCCATTTTTATTTCTTCTTTTGAGAACTTCCTGTTCAGGTCTGTAACCCATGTTTTAATTGGGTCACATGTCTTCTTGATTCTTTGTCTTTTAAGTGCTTTGAATATATAGGAAATTAACTATCAGATGTATAGCTGCAAAGATTCTTTCCCACTCTCTGGGATTTCTCTTCACTCTACTTGTTATTTCCTTGTTGGGAAGAGCCTTTTTGTTTAATGAGGTCCAGTTTGTCAATTAACCTATGTTCCTTGGTGAATGAAATTCAATTTAGAAGGTTCTTCCTTGTACATATATTGTGTGTGATACTGCTTATGTTTTCTTCCAACTGTTTCAGTGTTTCATGTTTCACACTGAGGTCTTTGATCCAATTAGAGCTGATTTTTTATAGGGTAATGAATATTGGTCTTATTTCTTTCTTCTACACATGGAGATCCAGGTTTCACAGCACCAATTGTTGAAGATGCTTTCTTTCCTCTAGTGTGTATTTTTGGCATATTTGTCAAATTCCATGTGGCTTAAATGGCATGTATTTATGTTTGAGTCTTTTATTTTGTTACATGCATTATTTTGTGCCAATGTCATAAATTTTATGATTATATCTCTGTAATATCATTTGAAATCTGGTATGGTAATCCCTCCAAAATTGCTTTAGGTACTCAGGATCATTTTGGCTATCTGGGATCTTTTGTGGGTCCATGTGTATTTTATGATTTTTTTTTTTTAGCTTTTTCTTTTTTTAATTGTTTTTTGACCTTTTCTTTTTTTTTAATTTATTTTTATTGATGCTTTGTGTATTTCATACATCATTTTCCAATTCAGTTCAGGCATATATCCCCTTCCCTTCCCCCCCACCCCACCCCTACCCATCGCAGATCATGCATTCTGCTGTAAGTTTTCTGCATCTTTCTCTGCTTTTTTGTTTTGTTTTGTTTTCATTTTTTTTAACAATAGGTGATAATTTGTGAGTACAAGCATCCTTCATGTAAAACCAATTTGCAAGCAGTTGTGCCCAAACCCACACAGCTCATGGGTCCCACCATCCTGAAAGGGGGGGCTTGTATGTTCAATCAAGTTGATCAAATGAGTGTCCAGTCTATATTGTTGTAGTTTCACCATTAACCCCAATCGAAGCCCTTACATTCTACCACGCCCCCTCTTCCGCAGATTGTTCCCTAGGCTTAGAAAAGGGGCACAGGTGGATGAGAAGCAAAACACTCTACTTTCTCTGGAGCTGATGTCTTGGTCTCTAGTCAGTTCTGGCTGTTTTCTTTCATGGGCTGCCAGCTTGTCCAGGCTTAACCTTTCGATCCTACTAATGAAGCACATGCAATTAGATATTTAGGTACTGAAATAGTGACTCAGGAGGGGTGGGAGGGGTGGGAGAGATTTTTTAAATTTTTCTATGAAAAATGTCATGGAGATTTTGATTGGAATAATTTGATCTGTAAATTGCTTTTGGTAGGATGGTAATTTTCACAATATTAATTCTAACAATCCATGACACAGGAGGTTTTTCCATCTTCTAGTGTCTTTCTCAATCTCTTTGTTCAAAGATTTAAAGTTCTTTTTGATGATCTTTAACTGGGTTTATTGCTAGATATTGTATTTTTTGAGGCTGTTGTGAATTAGAGTGTTTCCATGATTGCTTTCTCTACTTGTTATTGGTTTATAAAAAGAATAGTTATTTTTGTAAATTGTTTTTTTATCATGTCACTTTGTTCAAAGTGGTGATGGGTTCTAGAAGTTCTCTGGTGAAATTTCTGGGATTTCGTATGTATCATCCCATCTGCAAATAGGGATAATCTGACATCTTTTCAAATTAAGACATAACATACTTCAGACATAGAACTTGAAGCTACTAAACTGGAGCTGACATGGAAGCCTCCTCCCTGAAGATTCACTCTCATATTATCAGAAACTTTTCTACCTTTCTCCCAAGAGTGGAAATCCAGTGATACTACCCAAGAACAAACCCTATGAACCACAATGATCATCTCAGCAAATTCTCTCTATTGGTACAATAGTGACACTTTTATCTAAGTGGCAATCAACAGCAACAATTGGACTTAAGGCCCACTAAAGGGAAAGAAATTCATGTATGGTACTGTAAACATAGACAACTATATATTATTAGAGTAGTCATAGACCATAGACTCTAGAAAAGATTCTACATCTGCCATTTTTCTAGACCAACGTAATTTCTTACCATATTCTAAGTAGGTATTATTATATTTACAGACAAGTATGTTCTCACTACTCATCAAAGAAGCTTGTTTTTATTTCCAAAGCCAATTTTTATTGAAGTTTTGTGGATTTGTACATTTGTACATTTCTTAATCAAGTTTAGACACATTCCCCCTTCTTTGCCCCCCACCCCACCAGAGCTCATGCATTCTGCCATACATGTCTTTCATCTTTTTCTCAGTCTTTTTTTTTAATTTTCAATGCAGAAGTTTACTGTTTTGGGCAGAAGTTTACTGTTTCAGTCAGTTCTTGACTCAGTCTCTTTTATTGTTCTTCCTTCCAACTTGTATCACTCCAAAAGAAGATTCTTTTTTAATGTGTGGAGATTATCACACTGTTCCACAGATGTTTAAAATACAGAGAATATGTGACTGTGAGTTACCAAGCCCTAAATGATATACCTATATTGCAACCTCTATCTAAAACTAAGCGTAAGATAACATCATAGAAGAGGGTGGGGAAAGGATATTAGAACCAGAGGAACAAGACATGTTCTGTTTGTTAATGCATTCTAGACATATGGGGAAGCTGTACCAATGCAATCTCCAGAATATGGGAGTCTAACAAGATCTGCTTAAAGACAAAGCCAGTTGACATACCAAGTTGGACAGGTAAGATTTCATTGGGTCCCAGCTCAAAATGAAAGGCTACAGGCAAGCATGTATACAGAAGCAGAGAATCCTTTTGTCCAGAGCCCAACTCCCTGAGAGGCAATTATATGATCCATTTATATGATGTATATTATATAATGTTTACTTCGTATAATAAATGTATTTATATATTCCTTTATCAATGTATGTATGTATGTATATGTAACAATGAAAACGAAAGAAGAGGGCAAGAAATTCTGAGAGAGTAGAAAGGGCCTGTGGGAGGAGTTGAGGGGGACCGGGAGGAGTGGAATAATGTAAATATAATATTCATATATGAAACTAAAAAAATATCTACTGATTTCCCTCTAATAAAATACCTTCATGGACCATTAATTTTTAACAAAAATTCTAATTTGGATAGAAATGTTAGAAGTTATCTTTAAACATTCAGAAATGGACTATGTATTTAAAATATAAACAAGATTTATTATGTCAGCCCAAGTTAAAAAGAAACACTTTTTTTCCTTTTCCTCTGTTAGAAACTGAAGAAAACTAAAATAATTTGTTAAGGTGGTCAGATACTTTCTTCAAAAACAAAACAAAACAAAATAATCTGGAGGAAAAGGAACATGTGTGTAAAGTAGCCAGATGTTTATGATTAATTACTAGTTAACATCACCCAGATGGTTCAAGACGATTTTTATGGAGGGAGAACACTGTTGAATGCCATATGTTTATATAAATTATGAGTGTAGCCATTATGATCCTGGGGCAAAAGATCTACACATCCCATTTTAAGAAAACTCTTCACATCACACCACATAACATGAGAAGAGCTATTCCTTCAGAGAACAGTATCTGTTTCCAGTTTCCTTCTACATTTTGATGGGTGTCGGTATGTGTCAGCCTGTAGCCTGTTTTCCAACGTTGTGACATACTGTACGCACTTTACTCCAGGTGAATCTCATTACAATATTTTATATTAGTATCACTTGGTTGTGAAAACATTATTTTACCGTACATGTTTCCTTTGGAAATACGTTGTTGATATATCAAGATACTTGCAGCAAAGTTTAAGTATGAATTTTAGTTGTAAAGGCATTTACAACTAAATAGTTTAAATACAATTTTACATTTTAATTTCATTTAAAATACGAATGTGGTTATTTGTGCAAAAATATGAAGGTACAATAAAGAAGAAAGAATCCAGTTTCTATATCATACCAGATGCATTTTATCATGACCACATATTTCATTCCAAAAATTAGGCACAACTAAAGAAATCTGAATAAAGAGATTTTAGTATAGTCATTCTTAATTGTAACAAATCTACATATAATGCTGTAGAGAGAAACTGTGTGCAGAATCCACTGGAAATTATATATATATATATANCTAACAGATTTTAAAACAGGAATTCATATGAAATCTCGATGGGGGAATATGTGAGGTATAGAATCAGAGAAGTGAGATAAAGATGACTAAGGATGAATTCGTATAGAAGTGCAGCAGAAAATTCGATAACTAGTATACATTGAAGAAAAAAGAAGTTAGTTGTGGAAGTCCTCCTGTAACCCTGGTGCTGTGGGAGTCAGCGACAGGGAGGATGGCAGTGCTTCCAGCCTAGCTGCAGCTTCAGTGGGAGACATCATAAAGTAACAAGCAGCTAGTGTTTGGAGCAGGACTCAAGAAAGGGCCAGGCTCTCACTCCTTCTCCTCTTCTCACTTCTTCTCCTTTCTCCTTCTCCTTCTCCTTCCTCCTCCTCCTCCTCCTCCTCCTGCCTCACTCCTCCTCCTCCTCCTCTTCCCTCCTCCTCCTCCGTTTTAACTTCTTTGAGTCACCCTGGATGCTTTGCACAGACGGCACATCCCCTTGCACACCTTTACCCACACACACCTCAGCCACCCACACTATGACCCCTCGAGAATTGTCTCTTCCCACTCACTTTTCTTAAGGATAATCAAGACCCAAAGAAATGAAGAGCCTGTATCTCAAATCACACAGCAAAGTGGGAATCAGATGGCCACAGTGTTCACTAGATCCTAGCAACTGACAGAAGCTGAAGTGTCTGCACGTTCAACAGGCTGCACAGGCTGAGTGAAGGGGGCTGGACCGAGGATAAGAGAAACAACTGCGTAACTGAGGGTCTTTCTGTGCTCCCCAAGGTCCCTTGTTTGGTTTCTAATGGTGAAGAATCAAGAGGCAGGGAGGCAGCTGTCTGCCATGTGTCTAGCTCCAAACCACACCTCCTTTCTGAGCTTTGTTTTCATTAACACATGAAAAGAGAAGCTTAACTTAAGATCTTAAATGCCCACTTTGTTGTTAAAGTGAATGCTTCTTTCCGGACATTCCTTTTGTCTCAGCACTTTCCCATCAGTGTCCTGCTTCTTACATTGGCTAGAACTTAACCAGGCCTGGTGAGGGAAGGACCCAGAGTGCAATCCCTGGGGTGTCTCCCACCACATTTCTCTATGTTAACCTAGAACTCTTACCTTACCTACTGCTCTGAGCACCCCAGGAAAACTGGTCACCTCATTGCTCATTGGGCCCAGTTTTGATTTCCAGAATAGAGCTGCCAGGTGCTCACTTCCATGTTTGCCCACTCAGTGGTTTTTTGTGTAGATTTCTCTCTACCTAGGTTCTCCACCTCTAAGTGAACTTCATAGCAAGTGTTTTTATGTGCATGGATATATCTTGGATACACACATTGCTACCACACATTGGCACCTATTTTTGTCAAGGATGTAACACTGTGCTGCTGCATTTTGGTTGATCCAGGAAAGAGTTTGCAAACCTGGTTTCAAATCCCTAAGGCATTAGAACGCACATAAACATCCTCAGACAAATGTCATAACTTTTCGCCCAGATTCTCAACTAAGTGACAGGGAAGAAGGTCTCCGTGTTTTCTTCCACAACCTCCTGTAACTGTTCTGCACTCTGGGTCTACATGGAAACAGTCTGAGAAGCAACAGCCTGAGGTCATCCCTAGATCCACTGAATTGGAATTCTGGAGTGGTGTTTAGGCATAAAGGCTTTCCAAGTACTCCAAGTGATCTGTGTTTTTGTTGTTGTTGTTTATGTATGTGTGTGCATGTGTATATATATATATATATATATATATATATACTGTGATAGTGGTACAAATGTCATATGATTAGCCAACCACTTTATGATTGGATTTAAGGCCTGCTTCACAAAATGAAGTCCATATAGGGGCCAAAAACCTGTGGCTAGAAAAGCCATAGGTTATAGGGTAAAACCTACTAATATTCTTCTACTAAATGAGCACAGTATTAAACGTATTAAACTGACTCCTAATGACCTTTTACTATACCCATAGATTAGTGCATCTCTCAACTATTCTCAGAGACACTACTTTCAACAGAGGGTGATTAACACAGAGACTCGCAATGCTCAAAAAATAAGGGAGTCCAGAGTGCTCAGTCCTGAATGGAGCATCTGCATCACACCCTCTCTTCCCAAGGCTCAGGAATCTTTGAAGAAGAAGGACCATAAAGATTGTAAGATCCAGAACTGGTTGATGACTGTAGGAAGCTTCTCTTGCTACAAGCAGGTACAGCACAGTCCTGCTAAAGGAATGGGAGCACAATGGCCTCCTGTAGCCACTGTGAGGAACTGACCTCTCAGCGCAGACATCAGTTGGTTACTTTCTTGTTTTGTTTTGTTTTGTTTTGTTTTATTGATGCTTTGTGCAATTCTTACATTATTTTCCAATTCAGTTCAGGCACTTAACCCAAACTGACAGGTACTTCCAACTCAGGTCCTTAGCCTGGGCAGCAGAAAGCCTCCCTTCTGGCCATGCTTTCCCACCTGCTTTAAGACTGCTTGTCCCTGGACAGGATTTCAGGCTGATGGTTGATGGCCTGTCTTCAGCCTACACCCACTCACAGTTCACTCACCAGACTTGATTGGTCTCAGTCCAACCCTTCGCTAGCTTGCCAAGTTGGTAATCTGACAGATCCCTGTCCAACCCACTAGCCACTAACACTAGAAATCCAGGCCTGTTTCAGCCTGTATACACACAAAATAACGGACCCAGGAATTCTGTGTCATGGAGAATTTGATTAATTGCCTGCTGCGAGTCACCTTTATAAGCGAAATGATGTCATATCCCAAAGCCAATCACAGACACCCCCCCCAGTCTCACGCCACTGTATACTGCTGCTCCGCTTAGCATCATGTACCTGGGCCACGTCGCTCCCTCTTGGGTGGGGTCAGAGGAATCCCATGATTTCTACGATGTGCCCTGAGGTATGCTAGCTGAGAACTAGCCCCTAATTCAAACTGGATCATCCCACAGATGACCACAAAGAAAGCATATTTTCCAGATACAATAGAGTAGGTAGTTACACATATGAACACACAAAGCTTGTGACAATATGCACAAGAGCTGTGTAAGCTCAAATCAGACAAAAATCACAGCATAGATAGGGAAGGATAACATGAATTCTTACTCTCAGCTGAGGAATTATTGGCAGTTGATAGCTGTTGGGAGAGCCAGTTTCCTTTAAGGGTATGATGCTGATTAGATGGACCCCAATCCCAGGGATGAACCCACATGCAACATCATTTGGGGAACAGAAATTAGACTCAATAAACTTTAAAAATGAATAGAGGACATGAAGTGAGTGTGGGCAGAGAGATGGGGGTGGATCCGAAAGGAGATGGAGGAGAGGGTCTGAGTTTGGTCACAATACATTGTAAGAAATTCTCTAAGAATCAATAAAAATATAAATAAGGCAAATGACTAGACATTATTTTTCTTTTGTTTAAATATTTTTTAATTGTATTCATTTTTTTATGTGTATGAATGTACTGTCTGCATGCAGGTTTGTGTACCCCTGTGGTGCAAGGCCATGGAGGTCAGAAGAGGGTGTCAGATTCCCCCTGGAACTGGAGTTAAAGACAGTTCTCAGCCGTCATGTGGGTGATGGGGATTGAACCCGGGTCCTCTGAAAGAGCAGTCGGTGCTCTTAACCACTAGGCCATCCCTCCAGCCCTAGACATTCTTTTTCTTTTTTTTTATTTTTTATTTTTTAAATTTATATTCATATATCTATATATATATATATATAATATATACTAAATGTAGACCCGTGTCCCCGCCCAGCCCTATCCCCACCCTACCAGAACATGCATTCGGCCCACAACATGCTTTTCATCTCTTTTTCAGTCTTCTCAATATTCTCCCTGTGGAAGTTGACTGTTTGAGCAGAAGTTCCTGTTTCAGTCAGTTCTTTGGATGCAGTCCTTTCTGTTTTTGTTGCTGTTGTTTGTTGTTGTTGTTCTCCACATACTGCCATCACTTCCGACAACTGCTTGGAAAAAAGCCAAGGAGCTGTGCAAGCCAAGAATATACTTACAAACTAGGGTACTGGCACTAGCATCCAAACATGAGGGATACCATTTCTCGATTTGTTTTTCTGGAACCGTGTTATTCAGCCCAGCCTGAATGTCAATCTAGCTCCAGCCTTATTTTTCCTGCGAAAGGCTTCATGATGTCATCTTTCTTTACTGCTGCATAGACCCCATTGTGTAGATGTACACCATTTTCCTCTTCCACTCATCAGTTGAGGGGCTTTGGTTGTGTTCCAGCTCCTTGCTATTGTGAAGACGAGCGAACACTGAAAACATGGCTGGGCATTGTAATCTCTGTGGTGGGGTGAGTCTTAAGGTACATGGCCCATTTGGTATGTGCGTTGCTGGGTCAGGTGCCTAAGTCATTCCAGTCTTCCAAGGGTCTCTACAGTGCATGGATGTAGTTACATTCCAAGACCAGCTCAGTTGGCATGAGTGGTTTCTCCTTTCCCCAATAACCTCTCCAGGCACTATGGTATCATTTGTTGTTCTTCATCTTAGGCCAGTCGTTATTTTTGGAGTAACCAATGATATCTTAAGATTAGATTTTATGATTTGCAATTTTCCTTAATGATTAGCTCGATGTTGAACACTTCTAAGGTGTTTCTCAGCCATCTCTAATCCTCACCTGTGAAGTCTCATATGACGATCTTTGCCTCCATTACTCTAGACGTGGGTCATTTGTTTCTTTTTGCTTTCGTTTTTTTGAGTAGTTATATATTCTGGAAATCTAATCTTTGTCAGATGTATCTGCAGTGAGGTTTCCTCCCACTCATCTGGGAATTTCCTTCACTTCTTGATTTTTTCATTTTGAAATGCTACACAGAAAGCTTATGAGTTTATGATGTCCCATGTTTACAATTGGTCGACCTCTAAGTCCTTGCACGCGAGCTTGCTGTCCTGATTTTTAGGACAAGTCTTATTCTCTACACCTATGTCTGTGTCTATCGCTGTCCCCAGTTTTTCTTCTATATGCCTTCAAAGAGTTTGTGTTTTCACGTTGAGGTCTTTGATCCATCTGGAGTTGACTTTTTTTACAGCATGAGAGGTAGGGGTTTAATTTCATTCTTCTACAAGTGGTGATCCAGTTTTGCCAACACCACTTGCTGAAGATGCTGTCTTTTCTCCAAAGTGGCTTCTTGGCCCCGTTGTCAAATATTAGATGGCTGAAATTGTATGTGCTCACGTTTGGATACTCAATTTTGTTCCATTGGTCAACAGGTCTGTTTTTGTGCCAGTACCAGGCTGTTTTTATGACTATAGCCCTGTAGTGTAGTTTGAAGTCTGGTATAGAGATCCCCCCTGTGTAGCTCTTTTCAGTCAGTGTTGTTTTGGCTATTCAGGGTCTTTTGTTTTTCCAAATGAATTTAAGGACTTTTTTTTTCCAAGCCTGTGAAGAAACTCTTGGGGATTTTGATTGGGATTGCATTAAATCTATACAAGAGTTTCGGTAGAATGGACATTTTTGCAATGTTAATTTTCCCAATCCATGAGCATGGGAAGTTTTTCCATCTTCTGATGTCTTCTTCAATTTTTTTCTTTAAGCGTTTAAAATTTTTGTTGTAGAGACATTATTTTTCTAAAAATATAGTTTACCACAAACTACTCGACCATTCTTAACACTTTGAATTTTCTTCTAAAACACCCTGTGTAAATTAAACTGCAATTTATTATTTCTGATCACGTATTTTTGGAGTATTTCTTGGCAAATACTATGTCAAAACACAAATATTATAATATTATTTTTATTTATTTATATTTTAATTTTAATTTTAATTTTTTTTTATTTTTGAGACAGAGTCTCCCTTTAGTCCCAGCTGGCTTGGAGCTCACTCTGTAGACCAGGCTGGCCTTGAACTCACAGAGATCTACTGCCTCCACCTCCTGAGTGCTGGGATTAAAGGCATGTGCCACCACACCCAGCTTAAAGATATTTCTTTTTTTTTCTTAATTAATTTATTTTTATTTTTTTTTATTTTTTTTGGATATCTATTTATTTTTTATTTTTATTATACTTTTTCCATAAATCATACATCCTTTCTCAATTGAATTTAGAGTCATTTCCCTTTCCATGCCCCCCACCCCACCTGAGTGCCTGCACTCTGCCATAAATGAAAGACACTTCTTAGCTGCCATGTGGGTGCGTGGAATTGAATCCAGGTCCTCTGCAGGAGCAGTTGGTGCTCTTTACCGTTGAGCCATCTCTCCAGACCCTTAAAAGATTATTTAAAAGTTGAATATGCCTTCATTTCAAACAGAGGTATAGAAGGATTACTATTATATTATTCTCCTCAATTTACTGTGAAAATTGTTCATAATTTAAAGAATATTATATTGAGCACTGACTATCCATCAGGTAAGCATTATCATTTGATCACATTTACTCTGGACATCTACCAACAAACACACCATATCTCTCTGATTTTAGTGTAACATTTGAATTCCTATGCTTTCTGATAAATTCTTCTCCATGTAGATCAATAGCCAGAGTTTACTACCTATGAAATATTTTATATAAAATTTAAATTAAATCCACAATTATGTGCACTTGACAAATATATACATCTGGGTCACCAAGAACTTCCCCAAATAAAAGCCCAGAATCTGAAATATTCACTGATGAAATCTACCAAACCTTTAAAGAAAAGCTATTACCAACTGCTCCCCAAACCATTCCATACATCAAAAAAGAATCACTTACATAACTCATTCTATGAAGCCACTATTACCCTGATAACAAACTGAATATTGACAGAAAAAGGAAAACTCTAGACCAATTTCTCTGATGAATAGAACTACAAAAAAAATCTCAATAAAATTCTTGAAATTTAAATTTAAGAATACAATATGAAGATCAACCTCACAACTAAATTGGTTTCATATCAGGGATACAAGTTTGATTCAACCTATGTAAATCAAAAGATAATAATGTAAATAAATTTAAGGACATAGATCACTAGATAATTTCAATAGATATGGGAAAAATCTTTGAGAAAGTTCAATATACCTTTATTATAAAAGTCCTGAAGAGGGCTGGAGAGATGGCCTAGCGGTTAAGAGCGCCTACCGCTCTTACAGAGGACCCGGGTTCGATCCCCAGCACCCACATGGCAGCCGAGAGCCGTCTGAAACTCCAATTCCAGGAGAACTCCAGCTCCAGGGGAATCCGAGACCCTCTTCTGACCTCCGCGACATTGCACGACACCGGTGCACAGACCTGCATGTAGACAGTACATTGATACACATACAGAAATAAATTTAAAAAAATTAAATAAAAAAATAAAAGTCCTGAAGAAACTAGTAATAAAAGGAACTTATTTCAACATAATAAATACTATACACATTAATAACCCCTTCATTACAAATATCCCGGAAGAAACTAGGAATAGAAGGAACACACTTCAATATAATAAAGAGTATATATACCAAAATTATAGCCAAAGCTATGAAAAATGGGGAATGCCTGAAGCATTTCCTACAAAATTATGAGTGAGCAATATGCCTATTTTCACTGTTCTTATTCAATATACTGTTCCAGTCTTAGTTAAAGTAATACGAGGAAGAAATTAAAGCCATTTAAGCATGAAGTCAAAGCGTTGTTCCTATTTGCAGAGGGAATAATCCTACATTTAAACACCCTAATGACACTAACAAGAAAGTCTTATATGTAACAAACACTGTCATCACATTGGCAGGAAATAAAATAAATATGTAAAAATTACTATATTTTCTGTAAGCCAATGCCAAACATGCTGAAAAGGAAATGGGGTGGGGGGGAGTTAGCATCCCAATAGCTGCAATAAAAATAAAGTAGCTATGAACAAACTTAATCAATTCAAGGATGTGATGGACCTCTACAATGAAATTTCAACTCACTAAGGAAATAAAGACACTAAGAGTGAGAAAAAAGTCCTATATTAATGAACTGGAAGAATCAACACTATAAAATTGCTGTATCACCCAAAGCAAAGATTCAACATAATCCTCATTAAACTCACTGACATTCTTCACAGAAATAGAAAAATCCTAAAATCTACACAGAAACATGAAAGACTCTGAAGACTAAACAATCTCAAGCTGAACAGTAGTGCTGGAAGCATCACAACACCTCAGACTATACTACAGAAACATAGTAACAAAAGCAGCATGTTACTGACACAAAACCAGAAGGTAGAGCAATGGAATAGAATAATGGATGCTTGGGGTAGAAAAGATGACTCAGCAGTTAAGAGCACACACTACTCTTCCACAGGATCTGAGTTCAATTCCTAGCATCCACGCCAGGTAGCTCAGCTTACAACAGTTGTTAAGTCCAGCACTGCACACACAAGGAGAAACCTGCACATGAACACACACAAGCACAACTTTAAAAACAATAATAATAAAATAAAGAACAGAATAATGAACCAAACATAAACCTACATAGCTGTTACTTAATTTTCAACAAATAGTTTACTTTGAAAAAAATAGTCTTCTTTTTTATAATTATTTTTATTTTGACAGGAAAACAGAAACAATACAAAGTGGTAATAACAAAACAAAGCAAAAAAATAAGCACACACACACACACACACACACACACACACCGAAAAGTTGAGGGGGATTTCCATTTCTTATTCTGGCGAAATAATCAGTCTGCAGGCCTTGGTATGTACTTCTCTCTCTTTTTTTTATTTCTTTTCTTCTTTTCCTGCTCTTTCAGGGCAACCAGAAAGATATGTGTTTACTGGCTAGTCCAGGAAGGCTTGAGTCTTGAGCTGAGAAAGAGTCTGGTTAATTTGGAGGGCCTCATCCCCAGACTGCCTAGTCAATTTCTAGCTCCTGTTTAGTTGACCTCTGAAAAGGGTCACCCCAATTGCTCTGATTTCTCCCATGCTGAAAAGAGACGTTGGGTGTGCAACTGAGTTTCCCCCATTAAGAGGGTCAAACTAAAAGACCCCAAAGCATAACCATAGAAGGAAAAAAATACTTGTCTGGTGTCCATGAAAGTGAAATGAAGGCAGATGTACTTAGGTACACGATCCAGGCAGGGGACCAGGAGAAGTAAGAACAGGGTGAATTCAAATGTTCAACTTAAAAGTCCATTAGAATTTCTTGAAAAGGGATTTCAAAGCATCCATTTATCGGGTTTCTCCTTCTGTTCATTTGGCCATGATTTCTGGACTCAGGATACACTTTTCAGGCATTTTAATAGTCAGGATATGAGTTTCCACTTACACAGGTGCTAGAAAGAAAGAGGAAATTTTATTATTGAGTATCAATTAACAAGAGTGAGCTTGTCCTTTGGCGGCAGGTGACCTTATTCTGTTAATCAAGGCCAAGATCTAAGGTTTTTTTACCCGTTTAACATTATTTCATATAACTTTATGCCCAGTATGTGGATGGACAGTTTTTTAGGCTTTAAAAGCAATATATTGACTATCTTTTGGTTATACGTTTTTGGGGTGCTTAACTCCACACAATTAGTCCAGACTAATCAAACTTTGTTTTCTCAAGGTCATTTGAGGTTCTGGTCTTCAGTGGGCACTGGGTTTTCAGGGGAGGTGGGGAGCACCTGGCTCCTTATGACCATTCTTAACCAGTTCCATCTACTGAGGACAAGTTCAGGTCTTGCTAGACCAGGCTTCCCCTTGGAGCAAGAGGTGAATTTCCTCTATATTGACCTTTCTGTTTATAGACTGGACACTGGCTAGAGTTCTGTTGGTGGATCTCTAAGACCTCCCTGCACAGGAAGCCGAGTGAGTCACAGTTGCAAAATCCCCTGGGAGCAATGGACCTCAGGAGGCAAGGAACAAAATTGTTCCTTAAATACCTTGACCAAACTGATATGGGCCTTAGGTATGGGCATTAAGCATCCAAAAAAGTTAAGTTACACCAATCTGGTACTTTTAATTACTGTATCATATTTAGATAAAGGTTGAATAAAAGCCTAAGAAGCCTGGTATAAACATTGACTAGAAGAAATTTAACCCCATAGGATAAGCAAGCAAAGCCGATAAGAGAAGTTTAAACAATTTTAGGCATATCTTAAATATAAACAATTTACTACAAACAGAAGTAATCTCTTTACTTTCCCAAATCCCATATCCTGGTTTGTAACTTTCCAATAACAGAGAACATACCTATTGACCAGAATTAAGCTCAAAAATTTACCAAGTCCATCCAAACTGTCTCCTTCTGGGCTGCATGCTGCTAGTACAGGGAAGTAAACCTAGTTTTCCTTGAGTCAAGTTATCTTGAAATGGGCAGAACAGATATCAAAGTAACATTTGTGTAATAGACAGATACAAAAAAAAATTTTTGCAGTGGTCAAAGGTAACCCATTACTTGTCTATGCCCCTTTAATCCAAATCTACAACTGGAAGTCCAGTACAAGCCAGCAATGGACCCTAAACTAACCACAACCTTGAGTGGTTATAATCCCATTTAGACCATTAGTAAACTGGTTTTAATGTTTACACAATTCCACTCTAGAAACATTTAACTACTTCAATTCCAGTACAAGTATTTTGTTTTCTACCAAACTTTGCAATATTAATGTCCATCCAGCCAAACAGGGCAGTTACTCCAAACACATCACCACAAAATAAAAACCTTAAGGTGACTCTAGAAATCCTGGGACCAGTCCCAACCAACCAAAACTTTCTAAGTATTCAGAAATGCATCACATAGGCCTGGCAAAAAGCTTGTCTATTGGCCCCAAAGATGTTCCACCTAGTGATCAAATATCCCATACACAAAACACAACCAAAGGCCTTGAATTCTATTTTATCTAGTATTAACATAGAAACTCCACCTTCTTTCTTAGTGCCATTTACTTGTATTACTTTTTTACCCTCCTTTCACCTTGGGATAATATCTATCTTTAAAGGTGAGGTAAGTTTCTTGGAGACAAGAAAAAAAGAAAGGATGGGTTTTGTTTCTTAATCCATTCTACTAGTCTATGTATCTTAATTGGAGACTTCAGTCCATTGATATTTAAAACAGTTGTTGAATTAAGTTGCTTCCAATCATTTTGGTTACTAGTACATTCTTAAGCTAGGTTTTTATTTCCATAGTGGTAGTATCACTTGTTTTCTGCTGTTGGTTGTTGTTATCCCTGTCCTCTGCAATTTGTATTGCTTGAAGTATTCTCTGCAGGGACAGCTTATTGGAGAGGAATTCTTTCAACTTATTTATATCATGGAACATTTTCCTTTCTCCTTCAATTATAATAGACATTTTTGCTGGATAAAGTACTCTGGGTTGGCATTTATAGTCTGTTAAAACCAGGAATATTTTAGACCAGGCTCTTTTGGCTTTCATCATCTGCGTTGAGAAATCAGCTGTAATTCTGATAGGTTTACCTTTGTAGGTAACTTGCTGTTTTTCTTTTTTTTTTTTTTTTTTTTT
>VZQC01004283.1:463180-615759 GCA_009823505.1 Rhizomys pruinosus
AAGAGAGAGAGAGAGAGAGAGAGAGAGAGAGAGAGAGAGAGAATTTTGTGGAGGCCTGCGGATTGCCAGGATTTGCATTTCCTTTCCCCTGTGATTTCTGTTTGCTGACTTATGCCTCATTCATGTAGTTCTCTAGGTGTCTATACTTTCCTCCCTGTGTCCACCAACGACCGTCATATTTCTTGCAGTAATCTTTCCACTACTCACTTCTGTCAGATGACAAAGCAATACCACACTTCCTAATCAACAGATCCCTTCTAAGTTTCTTTCAGGGCTGGTCTTCTTTTTTTTTTTTATTGATGCTTTGTGTATTTCATACATCATTTTCCAATTCAGTTCAGGCATATATCCCCTTCCCTTCACCCCACCCCACCCCTACCCATCCCAGATCATGCATTCTGCTGTAACTTTTCTTCATCTTTCTGGGTTTTTTGTTGTTGTTGTTGTTTTGTTTTCATTTTTTTTAACAATAAGTGATAATTTGTGAGTACAAGCATCCTTCATGTAAAACCAATTTGCGAGCAGTTGCGCCCAAACCCATACAGCTCATGGGTCCCACCATCCAGCAGGGGGGGCTTGTATGTTCAATCAAGTTGATCAAATGAGTGTCCAGTCTATATTGTAGTTTCACCATTCACCCCAATCAGAGCCCTTACATTCTACCGCGCCTCCTCTTCCACAGATTGTTCCCTAGGCTTAGAAAAGGGGCACAGGTGGATGAGATGCAAAACAGTCTACTTTCAGGGCTGGTCTTCTAATCGTGCTTGGATTGCTTAGTCCTACTTCTTGCATTGTATCCTTTATCTTATAGAACTTTTTTTTTCTTCATTTTTCTACTAAATTTTTCATTTCTAAGATTCCATAGAAGATGAAATATTCTTTAACCAATTCTCAGGTCCATTTTCTCCTCTGAGTACAACTT
Organism: Rhizomys pruinosus; assembly: GCA_009823505.1. Lineage (NCBI taxonomy): Eukaryota > Metazoa > Chordata > Mammalia > Rodentia > Spalacidae > Rhizomys > Rhizomys pruinosus. The sequence continues at coordinate 464,103 of VZQC01004283.1, forward strand.
TGGCTCTTTCAGCTGACTCATTTTTAATAATTTACATTTATATAATTTCTCTAATAGTACAACATTGTCTCATATGTGATTAATTTTTAATCATTTAGTTTTTTATATTATTTCTCTACTGTTTCTGTTCATAGCATAATTCATTGGGCTCTCTGTCGTTGCCTCTCTTTCTCACATTCTCAGTCTTTTCAATTCTAACTTGTTTGTTTGGTTTCCTTATTTTGGGAGTTTCTTTAAGCATCTGGAGGCTTCAAATATGTTTGTAATTAAGAGTAAGCAAATTACAATGGCACACATGTATTAAATGACAGAGTGACACTATTATTGCTTACATTCATATAAAATGAATAGTTAATACAGGGAGATCTCAAAATCCTCTGCAGGAGAGAGTGGACATCTCTGACTCTCACTCCTCTGTGTGTGGGAGTCTCAGCACCTATCTGCCCAGGCTTGTCACTGAGGCACTTCACTATCTTGGAGAAGTCGGCTGCCTCATACTTGGATGCTGTCTACAAAGGAGTGGGAGAGAACAGACTGCAGGTTTCCCACTAGTCAGCATTCAGTCTTCCACATAATCCTTCTAGTGTCAGCTCTTTGTCCCAACTCTAGCTTCAAATATCTTTATGTTTCAACTCTGCAAAGAGCATGCCTATGTCATGCTGTTTGGGTCTGAGTAGGTCAGGTTAGTAGAGAGGGCAACTGGAGGCAGTAGTGCTATCTGGAGACCCGAACTCCTTTGCTCTTTCTAACCCAATGATCTGCCTGAACTCTAGGCTAACTCCTGCCCCTTCTCAGGGTCTGGTTCCTCAGAGATTCTTCCAGGCCACTTGGTCCTGAGTCATATGTGCCAGCCTTCTGTAGGCTCTTAGTTGTGACTAGACTTGCTCTCATAAATCACTTACAACTCTCTATCACCCTCCCATTTTTCCAACCTTTCTCATTTTTAAATTTTATTGATTCTGTGAGAATTTTATACAATGTATGTTAATTATATTCAACCTCTCCCCCATATCCATTCCCACCTCCTTACCCCACCCCAAATTTCATATCCTCTTTCTTTTTAAGTTCACTGAATCCAATTTATGTTCCCTTAATACTCTGGAGTGTGGGTCTACCCACCACGGGTCACACTCTTAAGTAAAACTAATTCTCCCCATCCCAGCAGCAATTTATAGAAACTCTTCAGATAGGGGTGGGACTTGTTATCTACTGAGGTCTTGTCTAGCTTAAGCTTCCACAAGTCTTGTGCATGGTATCATAACTGCCGTGAATTCAGATATGCAACTGCCTTCCTGTCCATAAAGCACTGGCTCTTGCAAATTTGCAGCCCCCTTTTCCTTCATGTGCCTGAGCCTTAAGAGGTGATGATGCAGGTGCGCCAGACATTTAAGGCTGAGACAACCACCATCTCCTATTCTCTATCTATTGACCAGTTGTGGGTGTCTTTGTTAATCTCCATCTACTACCAAACATCTTTGATGAGATTTGAGAGATCCACTAATCTATGTTTGTAATGAGAAATCATAGGAGTTAATTTACTATGACATCTACTTAGCACAGTAATAGAAGTAGGCTGTCCTCTAGGGCCTATGATTTGTCTAACCACAGTTATTTGGCCCCAGAAACAATAGCAATTATGGGCTTCATCTTGTGAAGCAGGCCTTAAATCCATAGCACCATCTAGCTCTATGAAAGCTAGCCAGTAGGGATGTAGATTTGATCTAGCTCTATGAAAGCTAGCCAGTAGGGATGTAGATTTGATTTCACTACCAGCATGATTTCTCCATGTTTGTTCCATGAATCACATGTGCACTGTCTTCAGCAATAGAATCCTAACACGAAGTTCTGTAGGTTACTCAGGAACAATGTTTGGAGCCGGGCGTGGTGGTGCACGCCTTTAAACCTAGCACTTGGGAGGCAGAGGCAGGAAGATCTTTGTGAGTNAAAGAGGTAGCCCATTCTTGGCACTAGGCTTTTTATTTGATAGCTTATGCTGTCTTTTAAGGTCATTTCCCCACTGCTATAAGGTAACACCATTTAAATTACACACACACACACACACACACACACACACACGTACACAGGGACCGGGTTCAATTCCCAACACCCACATGGTTGCTAAGAACTGTCTTTAACTCCAGTTCCAGGGGAATCTGACGCCCTCTTCTGACCTCTATGGCATTGCATGACACAGGTGCACCAACCTACATGCAGACAGTATACTCATACACATAAAAAATAATAAATAAAAAATATTTTAAAAAATATATATTTCTTCTGCCAGGTGTGGTGGCACATGCCTTTAATCCTAGCACTTGAGAGGCAGAGGCAGGCAGATCTTTGTGAGTTCAAGGCTAGCCTGGTCTACATAGTGAGTTCCAGGACAGCTGGGGCTACAGGGAGATCATCTTGAAAAGATACATAAATAGATATAAAATATATATATTTTTAAAGATATATATATAAAAGATACATATATCTTTTTATATCTATCTATCTTTTAAAAAGATATATATATATATATTTTTAAAAAAAGAATTATCTATAGAAATAGGTTTCCACATGACATTTTCAAGTCTTTGGTGTTAATTACCCCTCCCCGAACTCCATCCTCTAGCCTGTCTTCCCTTTTCACACCCAATTTAACCCTCTTGTCCCATTATCTCCCTTTCTTCCTTAATATCATTGCACTCTATCTCTTCTCCCTTCAAAGCACCCTCCCCACATTGGCCATTTACTAGCATCCTGAGTTCTATGTGTTTTCAAAATGAAAGTGTACATAAAGCCTCAAAATTAACATCAGCATATGGGAGAAAATATTGACTGTTTTGTTTGTTTGTGTGTGTGTGTGTGTGTGTGTGTGTGTGTGTGTGTGTGTCTGGGTTACCTTGCTGGGGATGACTGTGCCCATCTCTATCCATTCACCTCTGAATTTCATAATTTACTTTTCCCAGCAGCTAAATATGGGAAAAATATTTACCGGTTCTATGTCTGACAGAAGGCTAACATCTAGAATATACAATAACTCAAAAATAGCAAACATCAAGAAGAAAGTCAAATTAAATATAAGAAAAAGGGATTAAACATTGAGTTCTCAAAAGACAAAATACAAATGGCTGAGAAATGATTTTTGTGCTTTTATTGATTTTTGTGTATTTCAGACATCCTTTTTCTTTTTTNTCTGCCTCCCAAGTGCTAGGATTAAAGGCGTGCACCACCACGCCCGGCATTTATTTATTTCTGTATGTGTATCAATGTACTGCCTGCATGCAAGTTTGTGCACTCGTGTCGTGCAATGCCGCGGAGGTCAGAAGAGGGTGTCAGATTCCCCTGGAACTGGAATTCTCCGACGGTTTTCGGCCGCCATGTGGGTGCTGGGGATCGAACCCGGGTCCTCTGTAAGAGCGGTCGGCGCTCTTAACCACTAGGCCATCTCTCCAGCCCCCACAGACATCCTTTTTCAATTCAGCTCAGGCATATTCCCTTCCCTTCCACCCATCCCGCTGCAGAGCATGCATTCTGCCATAAGAAGAAAGATGATATCATGAAATTTGCAAGTAAATGGATGGAACTAGAAGATTTTAATGCTAGGTAAAGTAACACAATTCCAGAAAAACAAAAAGCGAATGGTATCCCTCATTTGTGGATGCTAGTACCAAGTACCTATTTGTAAGACAAACTGAACAACGTTAATGTTATATTGCTCATGATCTAAAGACAACTGTGCTCTTGCACTGTAAATCCCTAAATAGGTTCTAGAGCTGACCTAACATTTACTTTCAGACCTTGGGTTTTTGATACATGATGGAGTGCATCTTTTAGAGTATTATGGGATTAAAATTGAAAGATGCAAATCAAGAAATATGCTATGGAAATAACATACAGTTTGTTTCCAAAGGATACAATCTTAATATAGTTGCAATGTAATAAGCTGGTGCAACTTAGCCTTTCTGGGTGCTTAACAACCATACTTAATGCCCATATCAGTTTGGCCGAGGGACCTAAAGGATAACTTTGTTCCTTGCCCTCAGAGGTCAACCAAGTCTTAGGAGATTGTGCATGGGGGCACCTCTTGAAATGTCCTACAGATGTGGGTCATCAGTCTTCCTGTTCAGGGAGGTCTTGGAGAGCCACTGATGGAACTTCAGCCAGTGTCCAGTCTAAAGAGAGGAAAATCTGCTCATGCTTCAGAAAAGGAAGCCTGGCCTAGCAAGACCTGCTTTTGTCCTCGAGTGGATGGAACTGCTGAATGAAAAGCTGAAAGGAACAAGGGGCTCCCAACCTTCTCCCCTCCAAAATATAAACCCCGACAGACCCCCGAGGACCAGATCCTCAACTGACCTTGAGAAAACAAAAACCTTGGTTAATCTGGGCTAACTGTGTGGCCTTAAGCATCCAAAAGGAAAGTACAACCAGATACAAATAATCAGTAAGACTAGAGAAACTGTACTGCAGACATAGAACTTGAGATCTTAGTAAAAAAGACAAAAAGAAAAAAGAGAGAGTATTGTTGTTTGGCCTATCTCTAATTCTTACTGGCAAGTGCATCTACTCTGTGGATGCCACCACTTTTGGCACTCTTCAAAGACATGAGACACAGCTTTTTAATCTCCTAATATGGACTGAGGACACATGTCTCTCCAAGAATCCTCCAAACCTTCAATGCGAGGTGGGGACTACTGAAATACTCAGCTTGTGAACTAAATAGCTAAGGGGATGTCAGCCTCATCAGAGTATAGACTGCCATTGTTGGACTACCTAGGCTGTATCATGGAGGCCAGTGCAGGGGGGATCAAGACAGGATGCATGCTTACTGGACTTCATTTTGGGGGACCATGGGAGGGAAAGACCCCAATGTGGAGCAAAAGTGCAGGATTGATGGTTGTTTGGGGTTGCCAAGGAGGAACCTCGAGCACTTCCTTAAGGAAAACATGACATCTTTTAAGAAAGAAAAAAAAAATCCTCCAATTCAAGTGATATGTGTATGTATGTATGTATGTATGTATATATTTATGTATATATAACTATATATATATATATATATGTATATATAACTATATATATTTATGTATATATAACTATATATGTATATATACATATATAACTATACATATACATATATAATTATATATACATAAATATATTTTCTTATATATTTCTTATTGTTGAGAACTGAAAAAAAACTCAAACAAAAACAAAAGAACTGAAAAAAAACCTCTAGAGAGACCCCAAGAGAGATGCAGGACATATATGGTGGAGTGAAGGGACTTGGGTAGGATTGGGGGCATGGAAAGGGAAGTGACTCTAGATTCAACCGAGAAATGATGTGTGACCTATGGAAAAAGTTTAATAATGGTAATAATAAAAAAAATGGAAAAAAGTTTTTTAAAGCAAAAAAATACAAAAGAAGAAAAATTTGGCAACAACCTATAAGTCATAGGTGTAGGAAAAGACTTTATAAATCAGACAGCAGCTGCACAGGAAATAAGGTCAACAGTTGACAAATGGGACCTCATAAAACTCAAAAGTTTCTGTACAGTGAAAGCAACAATCAAAGAGGTGAAGAGAAAACCCACAGAGAAATAATTGTTAAAATGTTCAGTATCCTTGCCAGGCATGGTGGTGCATGCCTTTAATCCCAGTACTTGGGAGGCAGATGCAGGTGGATCTCTGTAAGTTCAAGACCAGCATGGTCTACAGAGTGAGTTCCAGGCCAGCTGGGGCTACAGGGAGACCTCGTCTCAAAAAGACCAAAAAAATGTTCAATATCTTTAGCCATAAAGGAAATCCAAATTAAAATTACCTTAAGATTTAATCTAATCCTGGTATTAATTTCCAGTATGTGTTCCATCCTAGGAAGCAGAACTTAAATGAGGATAGAGATGACAGAACATAGGGAACAATGTAAAGCTGGGTTTCTACTAAATAGTTATTACATTAAACTTACTCTTTTTGACTTATTGCTATACCAAATAAATATATTCAATTCTCATCAAAGAAATTTCCTTATGCAGCAGATAGTGATTAACACAGAAATAAATAAGTATCCAGTGTATAGAAAAGAAGAAGCTGCCAGAATGCTTATCCCTGAGTAGAACACCTATATCAAATTTCTGCCTCCCAAGGCTCGGGGATCATTGCAGAAGAAGAGGCAGAAAGATTGTAACAACCAGAGGAGGTGGATGATCACAAGGAAACAGAGTTTTCCAGGCAAGCTGGTCAGTAATTTGTATGAACCTACAGCAATGATAACAGCATACACAAGTCTTATGCAAGCTCAAACCAGACATAATTTCAGTATAGACATAGGAGGAAGTGAGTAAAAATCTACAATTCACCCTAAAAATTTATGGGAACAGATGTTGCTGGAGGGGTAGAGATAGACTCTTTCAAGCATGGGACTCTTAATGAATTAACCAGGCTCCAGTGGATGGACCCACACTGAAGGACATTTAGAGACACAAATTAGACTCTATATACCATACATATATATGCATATATGTTTCAACAGAGGTCAGGGGAGGGGACCTAAATACCATCAAATTATATTGTATGAAAATCACAAAAATTCAATAAAAATTCTAAAGAGACTTAATCTTATTCTAGTCTGAATGGCTAAGATAAAACAAAATAATAATAATAAATGCAAATGATAACATGAGTATGGGAAACGGGGGGAAGGGCAATACCTATTTATGCCAGTGGGAATGCAAACTGGGGTGGCCAGTATAGAAATCAGTGTGGAGGGTCCTCAAAAAAAAAAAACCTAGATCCCACCATACCACTGTTGGTCATATACCCAAAGGACTCTGTATAGAGATACTTGTTTTATAGAGATACTCTGTATAGAGATACTTGATCTATAGAGATTGTTCACCCATGCTCACTGATTCTCTATTTACAACAGAAAATGGAAACAATCTAGATGTCTATCGACTGATGAATGGATAATAAAAATGTGGTACATTTATATATTGGAACATTATTCATATGTTGAGAAGAATGAAATCATGAAATTTCTAGGTTAACTGAATGGAGCTGGAAACCATCATCCTGAGTGAAATTACCCAAAAGAATGTTTTCTTTTATAGGTAGATGCTAACTTTGATTTTGTATATATGTGTGTTTCATTAAAATTTATATAAAATACAAACAGTTGTTACCTAAAATTCATCATGGTCAATGGATAATACTTTTCCTTTACTAATTTGCTATTGTTTAATGGTATTTTAGGAGACAGAGAAGCTAACTATAAATGTACTCTGTTTGTAAACAAATGTTTTCTAATTTATTTTGATGGTGGAAAATTAAACACTTTCCAATAACCATAATAAGCAAAGAGAAAGATTCTGTCCATCTCCAGACCCTAACAAAGGCATTAGCACCTCACTGGACATAATGTGCTACAGCCACTGCATACTAAATCAGGGCTCTTTATCTGTCCCTATTTATTTGCCAACATCTGTTCCATAATTATGACTGAACTGATTGTAATCACAATATAAGGAAACATTTGGCTTTCTAAGCACTTACTCACTTTTAAAAAAGAATAAGATAAAATATAAGATGTATTTTACTACTAATACACAAATTAATATACATTTTATTAAGCATTAAGTTTATAATTCTTTCATTTTTCTAATTTATGGAAAATATAATCATTAGACATTCAGCATATAAAATACTTTTACTTGCTATAAATGAGCATTCATTTATTTATATTTGTGTTTGTGTGTATGAATGCTTTGCTTGAATGTGTATAAGGGCACCAGATGCATTCAGTACCCACAGAGGCTAGAAGAGGGCATTGGATACTCTGGAACTGGAGTTATGGATGGTTGTGAGACACAATGTGGGTGCTGACAACTGAACAAGGACCTCTGCAAGAACAACCAGTGTTCTTAACCACTGAGCTATTTCTCCCCATCCCCTTGAGCATCATTTTTCAAATTAACATTGGCTGAAATGCTTTACAAGCCAAATTCAAGAATCCAAATAAATATTTGTACATTTTAAGAACTATCAATTTCAAATTATGTCTATTGGTACAATAGTGGCACTGTTATCTCGGGGATAACCAAGAACAATATAGTTAGACTTAAAGCCCAATCAGCGAGAGGGAATATATGTGTGGTACTGTAAGCATAACCAAATACACTTGGCCGGAGAGGTGGTAGACCCTAGGGAAACCCTGTCTGTCACACCCCTAGGCAGATATTAATTTCATGCTGTATGCTAAATATGTATCCTTATATTTACAGACAAGTATACCTGTCACCACTCATCAAAGATGTGTCTTTGTGCAACAGATGGAACTATTACAGAGTTCCACAGCTAGTCAACCAAAGAGAAAAGGAGTCTGTGAGATAGCCATCCCTAAATGTCACACCAACTTTGGAGGACTCTTACAATGGGATCTCCCTAGAAGTTACCCAGGACACAGACTGTAGAATAATAATCACAGATATATTCAAAGAAATCATAGCACCTAAGGGAGAGAATGAAAAACTCAGAAAGGACCTAGAGGGACACAAGGACAAACTTCAGAATGAACTAAAAAGAGAAAATGACAGACTCCAGAAAGAGCTAGAGGAAAAAAAATGACAAACTCCAGAAGGAAGTGGAAACACTAAAAAGATCCAATGCTGAAATGAAAAACAAAACCAACGAGTGAAACATGGAGCTACAAGAAAAGATTGAGAAGCTCCAAGGGGAAGTGGAAATAGTAAAGAAAACACAGGAAGAAATGAAAAAAGAAATTGAACAGGCATCCAATCAGAAGGAAAGAATGGGAAAAAGCCTCAGAAACAGAATGGAAGAAGCAGAAAAAAATATCAGACCTAGAAGATAATACAGAACAACTAAAAAGCTCAAGTAAAGACTACGAAAATTTTTTAAATCCACAAAAGTGTAACAACCAGGAAGTATGGGACACTATGAAAAGATCAAGCCTCTGCATCATAGGAATAGGGGAAGGAGAAGAATCCCAAGAGAATGGTCAGATTGTCAACAGAGTAATAGATGAAAATTTCCCCAAATTAAAAAAAAAAAAGACAAACCCATACAAATATAAGAAGCACATAGAACACCAAATAGACTAGACCAGAAAAGAAACTCCCCCCGCCATATCATAGTTAAAACGCTAGATGCCAAAAAGAAAGACAAAATTCTGAAAGCCGCAAAAGAAAAACGACAAGTTACATATAAGGGGAAACCTATCATAATTACAGTGGATTTTTCAGTGCAAACTATGAAAGCAAGAAGAACATGGACCACAGCATTCCCAGTGCTAAATGACTACAAATGCCAACCCAGGTTACTATACCCAGCAAAACTGTCAATTCTAGTTGAAGGAAAGAGAAAAATCTTCCATGACATAAACAAGATGAAAGAATACATGTCCTGAAAACCAACCTTTCAGAGAATACTCGAAGCAATTCAAAGGACAAAGAGGGGAGTAACTACCCCCAGTCACCTTTAATAAAAGCAGAAATGCAATAGTAGAAACCTAGATGAAAAATGAAAATGGATAATAAGGTGAAAGGAAGCAACACACACCTCTCAATTATAACCTTAAATATTAATGGACTAAACTCCCCAATCAAAAAGCATAGACTGGGAGAATGGATTAGGAAACAGAATCCATTGATATGCTGTCTACAAGAAACTCATCTCACCCTCAAGGATAGGCACCAACTTAAAGTGAAAGGATGGAAAAAAAATATTCCAAGCAAATGGTGCCAAAAAGAAAGCAGGAGTTGCTATTTTAATATCAGACAAAATAGACTTCAAAGTAAAAGCAATTAGAAGAGACAAAGAGGGCCATTACATCCTATCAAAGGGAAAATTAACCATGAAGACCTCACAATCATGAATATATATGCACCAAACTCTGATGCACCAACCTTTATAAATACAACTCTACAGGACATCAAGGTACAGATTAACCCCAAAACACTCATAGTAGGGGACTTCAATACCCCACTCAGTCCTTTGGACAGATCAACTAGACAAAGAATAAACAGAGAGACATCTGAACTGAACAATACAATACAGGAAATGGACCTCACAGACATCTTCCTAATATTCCACTCAAGCACCAGAGAATATACTTTCTACTCAGCACCCCACGGAACATTCTCCAGAATCAACCACATATTTGGATACAGAAAAAAACACTCAAGAAATACAAAAAAAAATTGAAATAATTTCATGCATTCTATCAGACCATAGTGCAATAAAGCTCAATATCAACACCAGGATAAACCCTGTTACCTACGTGAACACATGGAAACTAAACAGCACACTCCTGAATAATGAATGGATCAAGGAGGAAATAAAGAAAGGAATAAAAGTATTCCTGGAGCTAAACGACAATGACAGTACAACACAACAAAACCTATGGGACACCTTAAAAGCAGTCCTAAGAGGGAAGTTATAGCCCTGGGTGCCCACATTTAAAAAAACAGAAAGAGCACAGATGAATGAGCTAACACTGAAGCTAAAAACACTTGAAAGACAACAACAAATAACCCCTAAATGTAACAGACAGGAAGAAATAACAAAAATCAGAGCAGAAATCAATGAAATAGAAACAAAGTAAACAATACAAAAACTCAATGAATCCAAAAGTTGGTACTTTGAGAGATTAAATAAGATAGTCAGACCCCTAGCCCAGTTAAGCAAAAGAAAGAAGGAACAACTCCAAATCTAGAATCTGTGATGAAAGGGGAAAATTTAACAACAAACAATGAAAAGATCCAAATAATCATACAGGAATACTTCAAAAACCTATACTCTACTAAATTTGAAAACCTAAGTGAAATGGATGAATATCTGCAATCCGAGGAATCACCAAAGCTAAACCAAGAAGAGATTGACAGCTTAAACAGATCCATAATATATGAAGAAATTGAAATGTAATAAGAGACTCCCCAACTAAAAATCGCCCAGGTCCAAATGGTTTCACAGAAGAATTCTATAAAACATTTAAAGAGGACTTACGACCATCATCACTCAACCTGTTCGGAAAGATACAAGCAGAGGGAAAGCTCCCAAATTCCTTCTCTGAAGCCTTCATCACTCTAATACCAAAACCAGGCAAGGATGCATCCAAAAAAGAGAACTACAGGCCAATCTCATTAATGAACTCAGATGCAAAAATTCTCAACAAAATACTAGCAAACCATATACAGACCCAATCAAAAAGATCATTCACCACGATCAAGTTGGATTCATACCAGAGATGCAGGGATGGTTCAACATACGAAAATCAGTAAATATCATAAAACATATAAATGGACTGAAGGACAAAAACCACACAATCATCTCAATAGATGCAGAAAAAGCCTTTGACAAAATCTAGCATCCATTCATAATTAAAGTACTAGAGGAAACTGGACTGGAAGGATCATTGCTCAACATAATCAAAGCCATATATAAGAGACCCACAACCAGAATCATCCTAAACAGAGAAAAGTTAGAAGGATTCCCCATAAAGGTAGGAACCCGACAAGACTGCCCCTTGTTGCCACTCCTCTTCAATATAGTGCTTGAAACACTGGCTAGGACAATAAGGTAAGAAAAGGAAATTAAAGGAATACTAATTGGAAAAGAGGATGTAAACCTATCCCTTTTTGTGGACGATATGATAGTTTACCTAAAGGATGCTAAAATCTCCACCAGAAAACTCCTAGAAATGATTGTTTCAGTAAAGTGGCGGGATACAAAATCAACCTAGAAAAATCAGTAGCATTTCTTTACACCAACAACAAGCAACTGAAGAAGGAATACAAGGAGACCTTCCCAATCACAATAGCCTCAAAAACAATTAAAATACCTAGGAACAAATCTAACCAAAAACCCCAAAGATCTCTACAACAAAAATTATAAACTCCTGAAGAAGGAGATTGATGAAGACATCAGAAGATGGAAAGACCTCCTATACTCATGGATTGGAAAAATTAATATAGTAAAAATGTCCATTCTACCCAAACTAATATACCTGTTCAACACAATTCCAATTAAAATCCCATGACGTTCTTCACAGGCTTGGAAAAAAATCTTAAATTCATATGGAACAACAAAAGACCCCTAATAGCCAAAACAACCCTGAGTGAAAAGAGAAATACAGGGGGAATTTCTATACCAGGCATCAAACTATACTACAGGGCTATACTCATAAAAACAGCCTGGTACTGGCACAAAAACAGACCTGTATACCAATGGAACAAAAATGAAGATCCAAACTTGAGCACATACAATTTCAGCCACCTCATATTTAAACAAGGAAGTCAAAAAGACTCAATGGAGGAAAGACAGCATCTGCAGCAAATGGTGTTGGCAAAACTGGATCACCACTTGTAGAAGAATAAAATTAAACCCCTACCTCTCACCCTGTACAAAAACAACTCCAAATAGATCAAAGACCTCTATGTCTTGGGACTCTGAAGGTGATAGAAGAAAAAGTTGGTGGCAACTTACAAGACATAGGTATAGGAAAACACTTTCTTAATCAGACAGTAGCTGCACAGGAAATAAGGTTGACAGTTGACAAGTGAGACCTTATTAAACTCAAAAGTTTCTGTACAGCAAAAGAAACAATCAGGGAAGTGAAGAGAAAACCCTCAGAGTGGGAGAAAACCCTCACCACTGATACATCTGACAGAGCATTAACTTCCAGAATATATAAACTACTCAAAAAACAAACAAGAAAACTAATGACTCACTTAAAAGATGGAATAAAGAGCTGAACAGAGACTTCACAAGTGAGGAAATAAAGATGGCTGAGAAACATCTTAAAAAGTGTTTAACATCATTAATAATTAAGGAAATGCAAATTAAAACCACTTTAAGATATCATCTCGCCCCAATAAGGCTGGCAAGGATCAAGAGAACAAATGATATTAAATGCTGGAGAGGGTGTGGAGAAAGGGGAACCCTCATCCACTGCTGGTGGGAATGCAAACTTGTACAACCACTATGGAAAGCAATAAGAAGAATCCTTAAAAGACTCAAAATGAGCCTACCACCTGACCCAGCCATATCACTTCTGGCAATATATCCATCAGACTCTTCCTACCACAGAGATACATATACAGCCATTTTATTGCAGCTCTTTTCACAATAGTAAAGAGCTGGAACCAACCTAGGTGCCCCTCAACCAACAAGTGGATAGAGAAAATATGGTGCATCTACACAATGCAGTTCTATGCAGCAGTAAAGAAAGATGACATCATGAAATTTGGAGGTAAATGGATGGAACCAGAGGATTTTATGCTAAGTGAAGTAACACAACCCTGGAAAAACAAAAGACAAATGGTATCCCTCATCTGTGGATGCTAATACCAAGTACCTAGTTGTAAGACAAAGTGAACAACATTAATGTTATATTCATCATGATCTAAAGATAACTGTGCTCTTGCATTGTGAATCACTAAACAGGTTATAGAGATGACCTAACATTTATTTTCAGTCCTTGGGTTTTTGGTAAATGACAGAGGATATGTGTGCATCATTTAGAGTAATATGGGATTAAAATGGAAATAGGTAAATCAGGAAATATGCTATGGAAATAACATACAGTTTGTTTCCAAAGGATACAATTTTAATATAGGTGCAATGTAATAGGCTGGTGCAACTTGGCCTTTCTGGGTGCTTAATGACTATGCTTGACACCCATGCCAATTTGGTAGAGGGACCCAGGGGATGACTTTGTTCCTTGCCATCAGAGGTCTGCTAGGTCTTAGGGGATTGTGCATGGGGGCATCTTTTGAAATGTGCTGCAGGTGTGGGTCACCAGTCTTCCTGTTCAGGGAAGTCTTGGAGAGCCACTGGTGAGACTTCAGCCAGTGTCCAGTCTATAGGGAGGAGGGTCTGCTCATGCTTTGGAAGGGGTGGCCTGGTCTGGCAGGATTTTGTCCTCGAGTGGATGAAGCTGGTGGATGATAAGCTGAAGGGAGCAAGGCCCCCCTCCTCCCCCCACAAAAAAACCAATTGACCCCTGTGGACCAGATCCTCTACTGACCTTGAGAGGACAAGAACCTTGGTTAATCTGGGCTATGTGGCCTTGGGTATCTAGGAGGAAAGCACAACCAGATATAAATAATCAGTAAGACTAGAGAAACTGTACTGCAGACATAGAACTTGAGATCTTAGTAAAGAGACAGAAAGAAAAAAGAGAGAGTACTGTTGTTTGGCCTGTCTTCAATTCTTACTGGCAAGTGCATCAACTCTGTTGTTGCCACAGCTTTTGGCACTCTTCAAAGACATGAGACACAGCTTTGTAACCTTCCATTGTGGACTGAGGACTCATGTCTCTCCAAGAGTCCTCCAAGCCTTCAGTGCCAGGTGGGAACTGCTGAGATACCCAGCTTGTGGATTGAACAGCTAAGGGGATGTCAGCCTCGTCAGAATGTAGACTGCTATTGTTGTATCATGGAGGCCAGTGCAAGGGGATTGAGACAGGATGTATGCTTACTGGACTTCATTTGGGGGACCATGGGAGGAAGAGACCCCCCATTGATAGTTGTTTGGGATTGCCAAGGAGGAACTTTTGAGCATCTCCTTAAGTGAAACGACATCTTTTAGGAAAAATAATCCTACAATTCAAGTGATATGTGTATGTATATATATATATATATATATATATATATATATATATATCAATCACTTGAATTGTAGCACTACAAGTTGGAGAGAACAACAACAAAAGAATGGAAAACAAACAAATAAAAAAACACCTCTGGAAAGACTCAGAAAAAGACATGGGACATGCCTGGCAGAGTGCAGGGACTCGGGTGGGGTGGGGGGCATGGAAATGGAAGTGATTCTAGATTTGATTGAGAAATGATGTATGATCTATGGAAAAAATTTAATAATAAAAAAATGAAAAAGTAAAATACTAAAGAAAAAGTAAAATACTAAAAAAAAGAAAAGAAAAACAACTTTCTGGGAGATTTCTCATGCCTGGCACTGTGGTTTTTGTTAGATAGTCTATGATTCTTGAGGGCATCATTATCAAGCCATGTGGTGTAATTCCATTTGATATATTTATATATAAAGCATGTTTATAAATATATATGCTTATAAAGTAATGCTCCCTATATTTTTCTCAAACATCATTGGTATTATTTATATGTTTAGGTTTTCTTTTCTCAGGATTGATACCCTCCTACATATCTTGCATTATATATTCATTATATCTCACTGCCTGAAGTTTTTATAGATAAATTACAACTGACTGAATGATATGTATTCAGGAATAAGAAAACTTTGTATTAAAGACTCCAAGTGACAGAGAAATGAACAACTTTCTGAAAGATTCCTTCTCTGATTTTCAACTTCTAGACCAGTGCCTTTTTCGGCTTCTTTTCTAGTTATATGCTCTGTAAACACAACATTCTGAAGCATTCTCCACCAAATCTATAACAAAATATTAAAGAAGTATAATATGCAAGTCAACCAAAATTCAACATACATAATGTTGAATATACATATATACGTATATATACGTATATATGTATATATGCATATATACATATATATGTATATATATACATATATATGACATGATCATCCTGTAAAATTATAAATTCATTATTCAGAAAGTGTATACAATATTTTGATGTTAATTTTGATATATAAACTATATAGATATAGTAAATATAGATTTAAAAAATTTAGTTCTTTATCTAATTGTGAATATTTTTGTTCTTTTAAATTTAAATTCCTGAATAAAATTTTGTGTGTCTGACTTTTAAACTAAAACATAAAATTTTATGGGGAAGAAAATATTTATCTTAAAATGTCTTCTAAATTATAAAATTCTTAAAAGAGAATGCGAAGAATTTTTCTGTACAATTTTCTTACAGCTAAATGTTTTTAAATTTCTCAATATTGATCGTGATGACTATTCAAAATATATCTGGTCATAAATATTTAATTCAAATACCATTTTTAAAACTAATCAAGCTGGGCACTAGAGAGATGGCTCTTGAGAATACTGGAGAGATGCTCTTGAGAAAGACCAGGGTTCACATACCACCACACATATGGTGGTCAACAACCGTCCGTTACTCTTGTTCCAGGGGAATTAGACACCCTCTTCTGACCTCTGCAGGCATTGCACAACATGGTGCACTTATACACATGCAGGCAACATACTCATATACATAAAAGAAAAATAATAAATTTAGAAACAAAGCTGGAGATCTTTGGGAAGTGATACTTAATATTTTGAAGGTGCATTTTGTTAAATAAAAACTCACATCTCTAAAAGTTTGCTGCTAGCACAATATTTCTATTCAGTTGGAGCTTGGCTACAATGATTCTACCAATCTTTAAAGGGCTCAAACTCAAGTTGAAACTATAACTCTATTTGATATTTGCTTTTTTCATTTGTGTCATCCCCCAGACACCCCACTGCACCATTCTGAACATCTGTCTTTTCTTCTTTCTCATACAGCCCTATAATCTTTTTTCCTCTGATAGGCATCTAAATAGTAATTTTTTTTTTTTTAATTTTTATTGATGGTTTGTGCATTTTATACATCATTTTCCAATTCAGATCAGGCATATTTCCCTTTCCCTTCCCCCCCACCCCCACCCCATCCCAGATCATGTATTCTGCCATAACTGTCCTGCATCTTTCAGGTTTATTTTTTTTCATTTTTTAGCTATAAGTGATAATCCATGAGTATAAGCATCCTTCGTGCAAAACCAATCTATAGACTGTTGTGCCCAAACCCCCACAGTCCCACCATTCAGTGGAGGTTGACAGGTTGTTTGTTCAATCAAGTTGATCAAATGAGTGTCCAGACTACATCGCTGTAGTTTCACCGTTCACCCCAATCGCAGCCTTTACATTCTACCACGCCCCCTCTTCCGCAGATTGTTCCCTAGGCTTAGAAAAGGGGCACAGGTGGATGAGAAGTAAAACTGTCCTCTCTCTCTGGAGCTGTTGACTTGGATTCTGGTCAATTCTGGCTGTTTCCTTTCATGGGCTGACAGTTTGTTCAGGAGTAACCTTTCGATCCTACTAATGAAGCACAAGCAATTAGATATATAGGTATTTAAGCAGCACTAATAGTTATGGTAGGTTACTTTGGCATAGACACATATGTTTGGATGATATGTTAATTCATGAATTACATTTTTACCCCCTGATAAATATAACAGGGTCTTACTGTGGCTTATGACATCTCCTAACCTGTAGAGGATGTAGGCTTGTGGCATCAGCCATGGGTTATTCCTCCAAGGAGAGAGCCAACAGCCAATTAGATTTGGGATATACAGGCACATGGCTGCCTCTGCTGCACAGTATTTCCAGGCAGGTGAAGTGTAGCTGGTGCTGATGGTGGAGTCTTGCTTGACTCAGGGAGACCCGTATTTGCTTTATTGGTTTAGTGGCCTTTGGGAACACTCTCTGGCATTCCAGAGGCCATCTGTACCCTTGCATGTGCGGTCTCAATACATCCCTCCCATGTTAACGTCAGGTCTTCGGCAGCAGGGTCTTATCGCCTCTCCTCCTGCAGGTATCCCAACTTAGGGGCAAGGAGCCCTTACCTTTTGTGGGGCCTTGGATCCCCTGGCCAACATCCCCCTGGTAGAACAATCCATTGCTGATGTCAGAGCTCCTGCATTAATATACTTTGCCTAAGTGCATAGCCCAAGGACTTTAGTATTATATTTGGTTCTGAACAGAGTATAATCCTTTTCACAGTTCTTATGTCTATTAGTCAATTAAAGAAGGCATTTTTACCGGTTTTATAAGAGATTACCTCTATAATAGTTGTCTCCAATTTACAGTTGGAGAATGACATCATCATCGTCATATTTCTCCTTGTTCTATGGGGGGGGAGGCAAGAAAGTCATATCAAAACCTTTGTTGCACCTAGAAGGTATAAGTTTCATTAGGACTCATTATAGATAGTTGTTACATGTAGGATCCACAGAAGGGTTCGATGTTTATGGCAATCTGAGGCTTTTCTTCCTTTCAGTGTTCAGACGGGTCAACCTTTCAGTTGCCACTTTTTGGTACATCCTACTCAATGCAAAGCTGTATCTTTTCTTTCTCAGCCGTTAAGTTGGTGACATTTTGTCCTGTTGGAACAAACAAATCTTTTCCCATAGTTAGTTTTAAGATTTGAATTGCAAGGTTTTTGACTAGAAGGTTTCATGTCTGTCTGTACCGCCCCCCCCCTTTTTTTTTAACCCATGAGTCTCCAGAAGACAGTTGTATTATACATAACTATAGGGTGGAATCAAGGCACAGATTTCATCAAATTCACCCATGCTGTTTTGGGTGACTATATATGATTAACTTGGGAAGCAAACTTAATTTTTGCTTTAAATCATCTTAAAGAGAATGCTACAAGGTGATACTGTACAACAGAGAAATTATAGAGAACATTTGTATGTGCCAATCCCAAAGTTATTGCTCTAGAGATTTTGTGTAAAACAAATGTGGACAACAGCAAATTATATCTACATTTAACTCAGATGCATTACCGTTTTTATCAGAGTCTGTAAACCAATGTTGTTTAATATACACATATTTACTTTTACTAAGTCCTAAAACACCATGTATCCTGTAGACAGTGTCTAGGTGAAACTGAGTACTTGCTGAACTCACATCAATTAAATATGCCTTGATTGAATATACATCCGTGTCCCTCTCCCACCCATCCCCCCTTCCCAATTCACCATTTCAGTCCATTTTCTGATGCAGTCTTTCTGTTGTTGTTCTTTTACTATGCATCCCTCTCCATGAGAAATATTTATATCTGGGTTGTTGGTACTAGCATCCACATATGAGGGACACCATTTGTCGTTTGTTTTTCTGGGACTGTGTTACTTCACTTAACATAATGTCTTCCAGCTCCATCCATTTACCTGCAAAGTTCATGATGTTGTCCCTCTTTACTGCTGCATAGAACTCCATTGTATACATGTACCACATTTTCTCTATCCACTCGTCAGTTGAGGGGCACCTGGGCTGGTTCCAGCTTTTTGCTATTGTGAACAGAGCTGCAATAAACATAGCTGTGCATGTATCTTTGCAGTAAGTTGTGTCTTGTGGGTATATACCCAGGAGTGGTATGACTGGGTCAAATGGAAGGCTCATTTTGAGTCTTTTAAGGGTTCTCCACACTGTTTTCCATAGTGGCTGTACTAGTTTACATTCCCACCAGCAATGGATGAGTGTTCCCCTTTCCCCGCAACCTCTCCAGCATTTGGTAACATTCGTGTTCCTGATCCTAGCCAGTCTTATTGGAGTAAGGTGATATCTCAAAGTGGTTTTAATTTGCATTTCCTTAATTATCAGAGATGTTGAACAGTTCTTAAGATGTTTCTCAGCCATCTCTAATTCCTCCTCTGTGAAGTCTCTATTCAGATCTTTGCTCCATCTTTTGAGTGATTCATTTGTTTTCTTTCTTCTTTGTTTTTTGAGTAGCTTGTATACTCTGGAAATTAATGCTTTGTCAGATGTATCTGCTGTGAAGGTTTCCTCCCACTCTGTGGGTCTTCTCCTCACTTCCTTTATTGCTTCCTTTGATGTACAGAAGCTTTTGAGTTTAATGAGGTCCCATTTGTCAATTGTCGATCTTATTTCTTGTGCAGCTGCTGTCTGATTTAGGAAGTCTTTTCCTACACCTATGTCTTGTAGTCTGCTGCCAAGCTTCTCTTCTATCACCTCCAGAGTTTGGGGTTTCACATTGAGGTCTTTGGTCCATCTGGAGTTGACCTTTGTACAAGGTGAGAGGTAGGGGTTTAATTTCATTCTTCTACAAGTGGTGATCCAGTTTTGCCAACACCACTTGCTGAAGATGCTGTCTTTCCTCCATTGTGTATTCTTGGCCCCCTTGTCAAATATGAGGTGGCTGAAATTGTATGAGCTCAGGTTTGGATCTTCAGTTTTATTCCATTGGTCAACTGGTCTGTTTTTGTGCCAGTACCAAGCTGTTTTTATGACTATAGCCCTGTAGTATAGTTTGATGTCTGGTATAGCGATCCCCCCTGTATTGCTCTTTTCACTCAGGATTGCTTTGGCTATTCGGGGTCTTTTGTTTTTCCAAATGAAATTGAGGATTTTTTTTTCCAAGCCTGTGAAGAAACTCTTGGGGATTTTGATTGGGATTGCATTAAATCTGTACACTAGTTTGGGTAGGATGGACATTTTTACTATATTTATTTTCCCAATCCATGAGCATGGGAGGTTTGTCCATCTTCTGATGTCTTCCTCAATTTCCTTTTTCAGGGGTTTAAAATTTTTGTTGTAGAGATCCTTGGTGTCTTTGGTTAGGTTTGTTCCTAGGTATTTTATTGTTTTTGAGGCTATTGTGAGTGGGAAGGTCTCCTTGTAGTCCTTCTTCAGTTGCTTGTTGTTGGTGTAAAGAAAGGCTACTGATTTTTCTAGATTTATTTTGTATCCTGCCACTTTACCAAAGCTCTTAATCATTTCTAGGAGTTTTCTGGTGGAGTTCTTAGCATCCCTTAGGTAGACAATCATATCATCAGCAAAAAGGGATAGCTTGATTTCCTCTTTTCCAATTAGAACTCCTTTAATTTCCTTTTCTTGCCTTATTGCCCTTGCAAGGGTTTCCAGCACTATATTGAAGAGGAGTGGTGACAGGGGGCAGCCTTGCCGAGTTCCTACCTTCAAGGGGAATGCTTCTGTCATTTCCCCATTTAGGATGATATTGGCTGTGGGTTTCCTGTATATGGCTTTGATTACATTGAGGAATGATCCCTCTAGGCCAATTCCCTCCAGGACTTTAAACATGAAAGGATGCTGGATTTTGTCAAAGGCTTTCTCCGCATCAATTGAAATGATGGTGTGGTTTTTGTCCTTCAGTCCATTGATATGTTTGATGATGTTTATTGATTTTCGTATGTTGAACCATCCCTGCATCTCTGGTATGAATCCAACTTGGTCATGGTGGATGATTTTCTTGATGTGAGTCTGTATGCGATTTGCCAGAATCCTGTTTAGAATTTTGGCATCTGTGTTCATTAGGGAGATGGGTCTATAGTTCTCCTTTTTGGTTGTATCTTTCCCTGGTTTTGGTAGTAGCGTAATGCTGGCCTCATAGAAGGATTCTGGGAGAAGTCCCTCCGTTTGTATCCTTCTAAACAATTTAAGTAGTAATGGTTGTATGTCTTTTCGAAATATTTTATAAAATTCTGCCGTGAAACCATCCGGGCCTGGGCATTTTTTGGTTGGGAGGCTACTTATTACATCTTCGATTTCTTCCTGTACTATTGGTCTGTTTAGGCTGTCAATCTCTTCTTGGTTGAGCTTTGGTGATTCCCAGGATTTCAGATATTCATCCATTTCTTCTAGGTTTTCAAACTTAGTAGAGTATAAGTTTTTGAAGTAGTCCCGTATGATTGTCTGGATTTTTTCATTGTCTGTTGTGATGTTTCCCCTTTCATCACTGATTCTGTTGATTTGGAGTTGTTCCCTCTTTCTTTTGGTTAACTGGGCTAGAGGTCTGTCTATCTTGTTTATTCTCTCAAAGAACCAGCTTTTGGATTCATTGATTTTTTGTATGGTTTTCTTTGTTTCTATTTCATTGATCTCTGCTCTGATTTTTGTTATTTCTTCTTGTCTGCTCCGTTTAGGGTTCATTTGTTGTTGTTTCTCAAGTATTTTTAGCTGCAGTGTTAGGTCATTCACTTGTGTTCTTTCTGTTTTTTTAATGTAGGCACTTAGAGCTATAAACTTCCCTCTTAGGACTGCTTTTAAAGTGTCCCATAGATTTTGCTGTGTTGTTTTATCATTGTCATTCAGTTCCAGGAATGTTTTTATTTCTTTCTTTATTTCTTCCTTGACCCACTCATTATTCAGGAGAGTGTTGTTTAGTCTCCATGTGTTCCTGTAGGATGTAGGGTTTATTCTGGTGTTGATATTGAGTTTTATTGCACTGTGGTCTGATAGAATGCATGAGATTATTTCAATCTTTTTATATTTGTTGAGTTTTTCCCTGTGTCCCAGTATATGGTCTATTTTGGAGAATGTTCCATGAGGTGCTGAGTAGAAAGTGTATTCTCTGGTGTTTGGGTGAAATATTCGATAGATGTCTGTGAGGTCCATTTGGTGTATTGTGTCATTTAGTTCGGATGTCTCTCTGTTTATCCTTTGTCCTGTTGACCTGTCTAGGGGACTTAATGGGGTATTGAAGTCCCCTAGTATTAGTGTGCTGGGGTTAATCTGTGCCTTGAGATCCTGAAGAATTGTCTTTATAAAGTTTGGTGCACCGGTGTTTGGTGCATATATATTTATGATTGTGAAATCTTCATCGTCAATTGTTCCTTTAATAAAGATGTAGTGGCCCTCTTTGTCTCTTTTGATTTCTTTTGCTTTGAAGTCTATTTTGTCTGATATTAGAATAGCCACACCTGCTTTCTTTTTGGTACCATTTGCTTGGAATACTTTCTTCCATCCCTTCACCTTAAGTTGGTGCCTATCATTGAAATTGAGATGGGTTTCTTGTAGACAGCATATAGATGGGTTTTGTTTCCTAATCCATTCTCCCAGTCTATGCCTTTTGATTGGGGAGTTTAGCCCATTAATATTTAAGGTTATAATTGAAAGATGGATGTTGCTTCCTTTCACTTTATTATCCATTTGGACTTCTAGCCTCTGATTTTGCTCCTATGGTTATGTTTTTATTAGTTTCTTTTCCTAGGTGTTTGAGGATTGTTGCTCCTCTCTTCTGCCCTTTGAATTGCTTCAAGTATTTTATGAAGAGTTGGTTTTCCAGACATGTATTCCATCATCTTGTTTATGTCATGGAAGATTTTTCTCTCTCCTTCAAGTATAGTCGACATTTTTGCTGGGTAAAGTATTCTGGGTTGGCATCCGTAGTCCCTTAACACTGGGAATGCTTTGCTCCATGTTCTTCTTGCTTTCATGGTTTGAGGCGAGAAGTCAGTTGTAATTCTGATGGGTTTCCCTTTGTATGTGACTTGTTTTTCTTTTGTAGCCCTCAGAATTTTGTCTTTATTTTGGGCATCTAGCATTTTAACTATAATATGGCGTGGGGTGTTTCTTTTCTGATCTTGTCTGTTTGGGGTCCTATGTGCTTCTTGTATTTGTATGGGTTTGTCTATTTTTAGTTTGGGGAAGTTTTCATCTATTATTCTGTTGAAGATCTGATCAATACTATTCTCTTGAGATTCTTCTCCTTCCTCTATTCCTATGATACGGACGTTTGACCTTTTCATAGTGTCCCATATTTCCTGGTTGTTCCACGTTTGTGTATTTTTAAATTTTTCATAGTCTTTATTTGAGCTTTTTAATTGCTCTGTGTTATCTTCCAGATCTGATATTCTTTGTTCTGCTTCCTCCATTCTACTTCTGAGGCTTTTTCCTTTCCTTTCTTCTTGATTGAATGTGTGTTCTAATTCCTTTTTCATTTCATCCTGTGTTTTTTTTAGTACTTCCATTTCCTTTTTGAGCTCCTCAATCTCTTCTTGGTGCTTCTCAATCTCTTCTTGGTGCTCCTTACTTCGTTGGTTGGCTTCCTTTTTCAGTGTTTCTACTTCCTTTCGGAGTTTGTTTTTTTCTCCCTCTAGTTCTTTCTGGAGTTTGTTGGTCTGTTCCTTTAGTTCTTTCTGAAGTTTGTCATTGTATCCCTCTAGGTCCTTTTTGAGTTTTTCATTCTCTCTCTTTAGTTCTCTATATTCTTTATTTTTTTCTCCCTCTAGTTCTTTCCGGAGTTTGTCAATCTGTTCCTTTAGTTCTTTCTGATGTTTGTCATTGTATCCCTCTAGGTCCTTTTTGAGTTTTTCATTCTCTCTCTTTAGTTCTCTGAATTCCTCTTTATGTTCTTTAATTTCTCTGCATAGGTCTGCAATTATTCCTCTAAGATCTGTTCCTTGGTTCTCCTCCAAGGGGTTCCCATTGTAGCTGTCTCCTACAGGTTTGGTAGAGCTTGGTGCAGGATTATCCTGTGTCTTTCCCATGTTGTCCCTTCGTCGTGTCCCTGGCATGTGGGCTTCCCTTTTGTGGTTTAGATCACAAATAGCAGACGGTTTTGCTTTCCTCCTTCAGATAACTTTTTTGTTGTTGTTGTTGTTCCCCTTCCTCCTCCTTGTTTATGGAGTATGGACTTGTCTGCTTTTCAATTTTGTTGCTATATTAGGTATTGGAAGCCAAAGCACTCTTCTCTTCTTGTTCTGAAGGTTCTCCAACGGGGGGGGGGGGTTTGCCTGATCTAGCCCGCGCCCCGGCAGCCTGCTCAAAGGCGCAGCCGCCCTGGCCGCCGGACTCTCCGGACCCTCTGGCCCAGCGCCCGGGTCCCGCCCTCAAGGCCCCAGCAACCCAAGCTACTCGCCCAGGTGGCTTCTGGGTATCCTGCCCAAAGGCGCAGCCGCCCTGGCCGCCGGACTCTCCGGACCCTCTGGCCCAGCGCCCGGGTCCCGCCCTCAAGGCCCCAGCAACCCAAGCTACTCGCCCAGGTGGCTTCTGGGTATCCTGCTCAAAGGCGCAGCCGCCCTGGCCGCCGGACTCTCCGGACCCTCTAAATAGTAATTTTTATAGATATATTTTAATGAGTTATCCTAGAAGGCAGCATTATATAGACACACACTCTCTTGAGTTAATAGAATTGGATTTAGCAATATAGAATATAATGCTAAGAGAGAGAAAGGAGACTCGGATGTACTGATGTGATAACAAGCCATTATTCCCTGTACTGGCTTGTATTGCAATTCATCTGGAGTCTTACAAGTTTGTCTCTGTGGTTGCCAAGGAGCATGCAGGTGTAAACAAAGAAAGCCTCAGCCTGAAAGCCATTCTAAGGATTATAGGACTTATTAGAACATTAATAAAGGAGAGACATATTAGGCATGTATGAACACATCAAAATTGATTAAAGTATGTCCAATTGCTTCTGCAAGCCAAAAAATTTAGGGAAAAAAAAGAAGTAACTTTACAGTGATTATGCTATGAATCCCCAGGTTCAGAAATGATTTATAGCTTGTTTTATATCTGGTTTAACTGGATGAAGTTAAATAATAAAAGACTTCCTTTGAAATTTTCTTCAATAATAATATACATAAAGCTTTCCAGTAAATAAATCAGCTTTATAGACCCTTAAAATTAAAAAGGCATTATTCAAATGTATTTTAAATCACAAATATAAAATAATCATCATAAAAATTAGGGAAAATTGAAGAATCATTTGTTTATCCTATAATTAATAAATCTGATTAAGTGTCGCCTATTCCATGTTAATGAATACTATTTTTTAGGACTTTACAGTTTGCATGAGTAAGCAAGTCATTCTCATGGGGAAATTGAAAATCAACCTAGAGAAACATTAATTTCTTCTTCTCAGTTATAAAACAATATGAGAATTATCTATATGTCTCACTTTTCACAGTCAGGATATTTTCAAAATATTGCATAAAAATTTAAAACTCTGATTAGTTGTTTTTGTTTTGTCTTAAGATTTTATTTTACTTATCTGTGTCAGTGTACCTGAGTGTACATGGCTACAAAGGCCAGAGATGTCAGATCCCCCCGGAGCTGGAGTTACAAAGGGTTGTGAACCACCTGACTTGGACACTGAGAACTGGACTGGGGTCCTCTGTAAGAGCAGTGCAGGTTCTTAACTGTGAAACCAACTCTCTACCCCAAATATTTCTAAACTTTGAAACTTTAGTTACTTTTTCCACATCACCAAAATCTAAATGATGTTTAAAGAAAAATTAGAGCCTACAATACTCAATTCATTCTTTCTGAAATGTGAAAATTTCTCCTCAATTAGAATAGATAACTAGGGACCCGGAGAGATAGCTCAGGTGGTAAGAGCATGAGTTTGACTCCTAGTACCCCCACATGGAGGCTAACTAACAACGGTCATAACTCTGGTTCCAGAGAAACCAACACTTTCTTCTGACCTCCTTGGGCATTATTTTAATTTTATGTGTGTGAGTTTATTGCCTCCATGCGTGTTAGTGCGCCCATGTTACACAATGCCTGTGGAGGTCAGAAGAGGGTTTTTAATCTCTTGAAAATAGAGTTAAAGACAGTTGTTGGCTGCCATGTGGGTGCTGGGAATCAAACACAGGTCCTTTGCAAGAACAGTCAGTGCTCTTATCTGCTGAGCCATCTCTCCAGCCCCATAAAATATGTTTTAAATAGATATTTAGTAATAACTGTTAATTTGAATAATTATGAGTTTCCTAAAAAAGTAAACAAGTTAATACTTTATATGTGCTCCAAAAATAAAGTGAACAACTTCCCTATACCTTTAAAATTTAATCATTCATTTGATCTATCAAAACATGTAACAAATTATTGATAATAAAATCTTTTCTCTCAATTACATGATATTTACTTATACTTTAAGTGTAATATAACTATAATCTATATGGTCAAATTTATTGTTTCCAAACATCCATAAGCTTTAATTTGCAAATATGAGCACCATCTTTACATTCTCATACATGACAGTACATTTTGTTGAGATATCAAGTATGAAGAATTGTGAATTATAAGATATATATGATAGTTTTATTCATTTTTCTAATAATTACTGGGGAATATGGATCAGAAAATAGATTTAACAATCACTAAATATTTTGTGCCAGAGGGGGTAAGTGGAACTATAAATCCTAAATATGACCCATGACATTAATCTAACTTTTTTGAAATTGAAGAAGACATCAGAAGATGGAAAAACCTCCCATGCTCATGGATCGGAAAAATTAACATTGTAAAAATGTCCATTTTACTGAAACTCTTGTATAGATTTAATGCAATCCCAATCAAAATCCCCAAGAGTTTCTTCACAGGCTTGGAAACAAACGTTCTTAAATTCATTTGGAAAAACAAAAGACCCCAAATAGCCAAAACAACCCTGAGTGAAAAGAGCTACACAGGGGGGATCTCTATACCAGACTTCAAACTATACTACAGGGCTATAGTCATAAAAACAATACTGTACTGCACAAAACCAACCAGTGACCAATGGGAACAAAATGAAGATCCAAATTGAGCACCATAAAATTTCAGCCATCTCCATATTGGACAAGGGGGCCAAGAAGACCCAATGGAGAAAAGACAGCAAACGCTCTTCAGCAAGTGGGTTGGCAACACGGGAGTCACCACGTAGAAGATGAATGAAATTAAACCTCCTACTCTTGCCCTGTACAAAGTGAATTCCAGATGGATAAAAGCTCAAGTGAAACCCAAATCGAAGGTGATAGAAGAAAAAGTTGGCAGCAGGACTACAAGACATGGCCATAGAAAAGACTTCCTAAATCAGACAGCAGCTACACAAATTAAGGTTCGACCATTGAAAATGGGACGTCATCCACTCAAAAGCTTCTGTACACATCAAAAAAAAATCAAGTGAAGTGCAGAAAAGATCCCCAGAGTGGGGGAGGAAACTTCACTGCAGATACACTGACAAAGCATGATTTCCAGACATATAACTACTCAAAAAACAAAGAAAAAAGAAAACAAATGCCCACTCAATAGAATGGAGCAAAGAGCTGAACAGAGAAGCTTCACAAGTGAGGAATAGGATGTCTGAGAAACGCCTCAGATAAGTGTTCAACATCACTAAGCATTAGGAAATGCAAACAAAACACTTAATACATTTAACTACAATCAAGCTGTCAGCTAGGCCAAAACACTACAAAAAATAAAAACAAATGGATACCAAGTGCTGGAGAGGGTGTGTGGGAAAGGGGAACACTCATCCACTGACGTGGTGGAATGTAAACTCATACAGCCACTATGGGAAGCCATTGTGGAGAACCTCTTGGAAGACAGTTGGAAGTAACTTGCAACCCGACCCGCCATTACACTCCTGGGCATGTACCCTCAAGGACTTAGGACCACCACAGAGATACATGTACGGCCTTGTTTTTGGCAAGCTCTCTTCACAATATCAAGGACTGGAATCAACCTAATGCCCTCAACTGACAAGTGGATAGAGAAAATGTGGTAATCTACCAATGGAGTTCTATTGCAGCAGTAAAGAAGGACGCCATCACGAGCTTTGCAGAAAAATGGCTGGAGCTGAGGACATCATGCTGAGTGAAGGAAACACAGTCCCAAAAAACAAACAACGATGGTAATCCCTCCAGCTAAGGGATGGCTAGTGCCAATTACCCAGTTGTTAGGACAAAAGGTTATGCCTGGACAAGCTGGCAGCCCATGAAAGAAAACAGCCAGAATTGACTAGAGACCAAGACAACAGCTCCAGAGAAAGTAGACTGTTTTGCTTCTCATCCACCTGTGCCCCTTTTCTAAGCCTAGGGAACAATCTGTGGAAGACGGGGTGCGGTAGAATGTAAGGGCTGTGACTGGGGTGAATGGTGAAACTACAACAAAATAGACTGGACACACATTTTATCAACTTGATTGAACATACAAGCCCCCCCTGCTGGATGGTGGGACCCATGAGCTGTGTGGGTTTGGGCACAACTGCTTGCAAATTGATTTTACATGAAGGATGCTTGTACTCACAAATTATCACTTATTGTTAAAAAAAATGAAAACAAAACACAACAAAACAAAAAAACAGAGAAAGATGCAGAAATGTTACGGCAGAATGCATGATCTGGGATGGGTAGGGGCGGGGTGGGGGGAAGGGAAAGGGATATATGCCTGAACTGAATTGGAAAATGATGTATGAAATACACAAAGCATCAATAAAAAAAATATTAAAAAATCTAACTTTTTTAATTATTAACAAATTTTAATCAAACAGGAGGAAAAATAGTGTAGCTCCTTTTCCTGCTTAAATAAAACCAGCTGTCATAAGTCCATTTCAGAGGTGGTGTGGTTATAACAATAGTGCAGAAGTGGTGTTGTTATAGCAATAGTGCAGAGGTAGTATGGTTATAGCAATAGTGCAGAGGTGGTGTAGTTAGAGCAATATTGCAGAGGTGGCATGGTTATAGCAATAGTGCAGAGGTGGTGTGATTATAGCAATAGTGCAGAGGTGGTGTGGTTATAGCAATAGTGCAGAGGTGGCATGGTTATAGCAACAGTCCAGAGGTGGTGTGATTATAGCAATAGTGCAGAGGTGGTGTGGTTAGAGCAATAGTGCAGAGGTGGTGTGATTATAGCAATAGTACAGAGGTGGTGTTGTTAGGGCAATAGTGCAGAGGTGGTGTGATTATAGCAATAGTCCAGAGGTAGTGTGGTTAGATCAATAGTGCAGAGGTGGTGTGATTATTAGCAATAGTGCAGAGGTGGTGTGGTTAGAGCAATAGTGCTCTGACCTCACCTATTAAGGTGCATTTTCTGATGGATCAAAGCGCATTCCCATAATTTCTATGGGGAGAGGAAGAACTGAGCTCAAACAGCACAGAGTTTAGAAGGAAAACCATCTAAAATAGTAATTCTAAAATGTAACAGACATATTAGTTACCCAGAGGAGTGCAAATCTGTTCATTTTGAAAGAGTAGATCGGCAGTTGGACTTGAACTCTCCATTTTTCATAAACTCCAAATGATGCAGATAAGTTCCTTGGCCATGCTTTAGGTATGCCACATTATTTTAGAAATGAGGAATCTAAGAACCAAAATCTAAATTTCAATTCTGGTCTTTCTATTTATGTGGGTATAAGTCCACCATAACCAGAATTACACCCTGCAGTGACACTTCCTAGACCTTGAAGAACACCAATCAAATATGGAACATATTTTGGTCAGCAACAACCTGCCAGAAAGTTTTACGACAGTGGCATTGTCAAACAACAAACAAAAAACTTGAAAGAACCAACTTCACAGTCCTTGTTTTCACATTCATCTGAGGAATTAGCTGCCCTCCAGCAGGGATCTTGCCTGGTGGACTCTTGCCATGCCACAAGAATGCCACATTGGCCATGCTGCTTTGCAGGATGGCCACTTGGAAGTCGTGGCTGAATACCCTTACTTACACATACCAATCAAAATACCTGTTGCTTGTGTACAGAAGTACCTTAGGATTGTTGACAGCTCCTTTGTCCAAACAACCTTCCCTACTCAAGACTTTCCATCTCACTTCCACACATCCCCCCAAATTTTCACTCTCCATAACCCCAAGTTTCTTTGCTTCATTTTTCAATCTATCTATACAAAGACAACCAAACTATTTATTCATTACTATTTGACCCCCTCCCCATCAGCTTTCCTGAAGCCATTCAGGAGATTGCTGAGCGACTCCACTGGACCCAGCACACACCTACATCTCATCTGCCTATTCTTCCCAGAGGAGGTCTTTCACTTCTTTTGTGAACACTCATGATACTTTGCATTGAAGAAATTATGGAGGGAAAATGGCTGTTTATTCCCAGCCAAAATGCATTTCTTAGGGACAGGGGAGATGTCTCAGTCAATACGGTACCTTCCATTCAAACATGAGAATGAGTTTAGGTATGTAACACTCTTCTAAGTCTTGGGCATACATCTGTAACCACAGCACACAGCAGACATAGAATGGTTGGTACTGGTTAGGTGGCTGGCTTAGTCAATTAATGATCTTCAGGTTTAGTGAGGGACCATACCTTGAACAAACATGTTTGAGAGCAATAGAGTAAGATACTAAAAATCTACCTCTGTGCTATTCAAACATGTACATATGTACAAACATACATACACATCTCACACATGCATGCATATCTGCATACACATTTATATATACACAGAGAATTTAAATAAAAATGTATTTCTTTTATTACTGACTGGCTTATACAAACTATAATCACTATAGTTTGCCCTATTTAAGAATATGTTGCCAGGTGTGGCGGCGCAAGCCTTTAATCCTAGCACTCAGGAGGCAGAGGCAGGAGGATCTCTATGAGTTCAAGGCCAGCTTTGTCTACATAGCAAACTCCAGGCCAGCTGGGACTAAAGGGAGCCCTTGTCTCAAAAATAGCAAAAAAAAAAATAGCAAAAAAAGAATATGTACCTAGATAGTTAAATATCAGAAAACAACACGGAGCTCTGAAGCATCCCTTGATTTAGGGCACCTGCATCTTCAAAGTGCATATAATCTCCTAGGAATCTTACTGACATGCAAACTGAAACCTTGAATGTGTCCAAGAGTCTACACAGCTAGCCCCAGGAAGTACCAGGTAATCTGGATCTCACACCACTTTTATGCACAAAAGGGAGTATCGCCCTGCTAATTCAGTATAGACAATGCACATACAAGCATAGTAGCCATGGTACCCAACATTAACCATTTCTCACTGTCTCTGCTGAAACTGGCAATAAGGTCTTCTAATTTGAAGGAAGCTTCCCTGGAGCCTTCTAGTCTAGAACAAGTAGTGAGCAGAGGCTGGAAGCATACGCTCCTCAGGGTCTGTGGGGCTGACAGAAGCCAGGCTTGTTTTATCTTCCATTAGTCTTGTTAGGTTAGTGCTTACAGTTGATCTGTATCTCTGTCAAGACAATTGTTGCTGATTAAAGATAATTACTAGTTGCCAGCATTCTTGTAAACACTAATGTCTCTAGTTCATCCATGCATTGTTTTGTCATAAAAGGCCCAGCAGCTACTCATTGGATTGCTTCTTTGAAACAGGCTACTTCATTTGTGTGCTTTTAAATATCAACCACTGTTCCAAGGATTTAGTCTATCGTTCATGTTTCCTCTCTCTCTGCTTCTCCCTCTCATTTTCTTTTCTTCTTTTGTTCCAATTTAAGAGCAGGTGAATGATTTTTTTTTATTTGTTTTTCTCTTCTTTTCTTTTTAGACAGGATCTCGTGTAGTCCAGGCTGACTTGAAACTCACTATGCAGGCAAAGCTGAATTTCTGATCCTCCTGTCTTCATCTTTCACTGACTGATTTATGTTGAAATTAAAATGATACATGGCACTTAAGTTAGGTTCTAGAAGCAAAGAAGAGGCATCAAAGTATAATTAATGGTATCCTAAAACATTTGTGAGACTCTGTCTCCAAACATTTTCAGATCTTAATAGTTTAGAATACCTTAAAATTTTAGAAACTAAAAATAGTAAGCAAATAAATACAAACTACTGACATCATCTATTAAAAGTTTATAGAATATAATTCATTTTACTCACATGTCAATAAAGATATGATCATTCATTTAATTTTTTAAACTTTCCTTATACAATAAATGTGGTCAGTCCATAAGATCCTAGATAGACATTCTAATCCATTGCTTCTTACAAGCAATTCTATATTCTTTTAATATGTATGAGTATATTGCCTGCATGCATGTGTATGGGTATATTGCCAGCACCAGTGTCGGGCAATGACTGGGTAGTCAGAAGAAGGTGTCAGATTCCCCTGGAACTGGAGTTATGGGCATGTTGTCAGCTGCCACGTGGGTGCTGGGAATCTAACCTGGGTCATGTGCAAGAGCAGCCAGTGCACTTAATCTCTGAGTCATCTCTCCAGCCCCTACAAACAATTCTAAATAGTAAGCAGACAATACTGAATAAAAAAAAGTTCTAAATTTGATCGTTTTTTAAATTCACTCTTTTTAAAATTTTTATGTAATTTTTATTGTGGGCTGGGAGTGTACATGTCACAGCATGCATGCGGAAGTCAGAAGACAAAGGGCAGCAGTCAATTCTCTCCTTCCACCATGTGGGTTCCAACGATTAAATTCAGGTGGTCAGGGTTGTCATCAAGTACTTTTCACCACCGAGCCTTCTCACCAGCCCCTGATTTTACTCTTCAGTGAGGTTCCAAGCATGGACCCTTGCCAATGCAAAGCCAATGAGTGTTGAAACAGACTTTGGCAAAGTTTGTGTTCGTGAAAACAGCATGAAAATATAATCTTTGTGACAATCATAATAGGAAGCAATAAAAAGCAGATGAGGCTTGGGAAACATTCAGGAAAGTATAGTTGTAACGCATTAAGTGGTCCCAAGCATGTGGTCCTGATAGCTAAGTGTATTTTTGAAAACAAATGAACTAAGAATGTGGCTGAGAATGGTCTACTATCAGGGAACCACAAGGGCTGACTTGAAGGACAGCTGTACAGCTCAACACTGTCTAGTGCTACCGGAGATTTTTCCACAAGAAAGTAATAAATGTCTTGGGTGCCATCAAAACAAAATAAACAATAAAATTAAATTTAATAATATATGTGGGAATAGTAACACTAGAAAATGTTGATAGTGTGTTATATGAGTTAAATGATGTTACATTATCTTCCAGAAAATTCTAGTTTGAGTAAAAGTCAAATAAAGCCGGGCGTGGTGGCGCACGCCTTTAATCCTAGCACTTGGGAGGCAGAGGCATGCGGATCTCTGTGAGTTTGAGGCCAGCCTGGTCTACAGAGTGAGTTCCAGGACAGCCAGAGCTACAGGGAGACCCTGTCTCAAAAAGACCAAAAAATAAATAAATAAATAAATAAATAAAAGTCAAATAAAATGATTTGTTCTTTTTTACAGGCCTTCAAAGCTATTCATTTCTTCCAAGCTGGGAATAGGACTTTTTGTATCATTTAATATCTGATACTGGAAAACTATTTCAATATCACTTCCAATACATGCAGCCGGCTGGTTCTGAACAACTTGACAATAAATAGCCTGAGTGGAATGAAAGACTTTTACAGTGAGTATACTTTAAAAATAGCCATTTATATGAAATGGTTTTGAAATATAAGGCAGCCTTATAATTTATCATCTGTGAATTAATAGTTTTGAACTATGTTTTTATTACTCTATTACTTTAGTCTATCATTTTGTAGGATTATTTTTATTTTTATTTTTTTTTTTTGGTCTTTTTTGAGACAGGGTCTCCCTGTAGCTCTGGCTGTCCTGGAACTCACTCTGTAGAACAGGCTGGCCTTGAACTCACAGAGATCCGCCTACCTCTGCCTCCCAAGTGCTAGGATTAAAGGAGGGATTATTTTTAGAATATTTGAGCTTCATAGCAACACTGAGTACAGATACAGAGATTTCTCATACCCCTCCCAGTCCCACAGATTCATAGCTCATTTCATTATCAGCATCTTCCCTTTCCAGAGTGGTACATTCTCTAGTCAATGAGTCCACAGTTACCTTCAATATCAACAAGTCCATAGTTTGTAGCAGAGTTCATCCTTGTGCAGTCCATGACTGAGCAAATTGACAATCACATGAATCTAACATTACAGAAACATGCAATCTAGCATTTTTACACTAAAGAATTTTCCAGTCCTTTTATATACCAATAACAAGCAGTCAGAGAACGAGATCATGGAAACACTCCCATTCACAATAGCCTCAAAAATATCTAGGAATAAACCTAATCAAAAAAAATTAAAGGCCTGTTCAATAAAAACTCTAAATCTTTGGAGAAAAATATTGAGGAAGACACTTGAAGGTAAAAGACCTCCTGTGTTCATAATGGTTAAATACTGGGAAAATGGCCATCCTTCCAAAAACAATTTATTGAATGTGATTCCCATAATATTCCCCATGACATTTTTCACAGAGCTAGAAAAAGTCCTAAAACTCATTAGAACTAGAAAAGACCTTGAATAGTCAAAGCAATTCTAAGCAGAAAGAACAGTGCTGAAGGACTTACCATACCAGATTTCAAACTAAATTACAGGGGTATAATCATAAAAACACTATGGTATTGGCATAGGTACAGACATGTAGATGAATGAGAATAAAAAAGATCTAAGCATGAATGCACACAATTACAACCACCTGATATTTGACAAAGATGTGGAATTACACACTGGAGGAAAGATAGCATCTTCAGCAAAGGTGCTGGAAAAATTAAATCTCTGTGTATAGAAAGATAGGATTAGACCTATGTCTATCACCCTGCACAAAAATCAACTTCAAAGGGATCAAAGATCTCAATGTGAAACTTGAAATACTGAAACTGTTAGAAGGAAACATAGGCAGTACCCTACAAGATATAGGTGCAGGATAATACTTTATAAATCAGACATCAGACATCAGGAATTAAAGTCAACAATCAATAAATGGGACCTCATTAAAGAAAAAAGCTTCTGTACAGCAAAGGAAAGAACTAATCAAGTGACAGGAAAGCTGATGGAGTGGAAGAAATTATTCTCCAGAAGTAATCATCTGACAGAGGATTAATAGCCAGAATACACAAAGAACTCAAAAAGAAAAAAGAAGCAAGAAAACAAATGACGTAATTTAAAAAAAATTGGCTCTCAAAAGTAAAAATAACAATGGCTAAAAAATACATTTAAAAGTATTCAACATTCTGGGCTGGAGAGATGGCCTAGCGGTTAAGAGCACCGACCGCTCTTGCAGAGGACCCGGGTTCGATCCCCAGCACCCACATGGCGGTGGAGAACTGTCTGAAACTCCAATTCCAGGAGAACTCCAGTTCCAGGGGAATCCGACACCCTCTTCTGACCTCTGCGGCATTGCATGACACGGGTGCACACACCTGCATGCAGACAGTACATTCATACACATACCGAAATAAATAAAAACTAAAAAAAAAAAAAGTATTCAACATTCTTAGTAATTAGGGAAATGCAAATCCTCTAACACTAGACAGAATGGCTAAGATTAAGAGAATAAATGTAACCAAATACTGGTATGGATTCTGGGAAAGGGAACACTCATCCACTCCCAGTGACACTGCAAACTGGTGCAGCCAGTATGGAAATCCATCTGGAGAACTCTTTTAAAAAAATAATGCTTTTATTGATGTTTTGTATATTTTGTACATCATTTTTCAGTTCAATTTAGACATATTCTCCTTTCCCTTACCCCAGATCATACATTCTGCCATAACTGTTCTGCATCTTTCTCTCAGTCTTTTTTTTTATGTTTAAGAATTCACATTTTCCTCCTTTAATGTTATATTACTCTAAAATATGCATACATACTTTCTACCCAGGACATTCACACATACAGATTCAGGGGTGGCGGGAAGATTCAGAAATGAGAGTGGAAGAAGTTTTTCTGAGTCTGTGGTACTACACTTAGAATGACATTTTCTAGCTCCATCCACTTACCTGCAAATATTATGGTTCAGCTTTTTTTCCCCACCGAGTACAACGCAGTTGTGTAAATGAACTATATTTTCATTATCCAGTCATTAGTAGAGTGACATATAAGTTATTTGCATTTTTTAGCTATTGTGAAAAGAGCATCAACAAATATGGCTGTGCAATTATCTCTGTTGTAGAATGAGTCCATTGGGTTTATGTCAAGGAATGGTAAGACACAATCACATGGTAGATTTATTTTTAGTTTTTTAAGAGTTCTCTTCTTGATAGACTCTAGAATTGACCCATAACTGATTTTCAGACTGGTATGGATTTTTTGTTATGAATATATATTTCACATATACAGTTATGAATATATATTCACATATACAGATATACATGTGAATATATTCACATACAGATATAAATATATTCACATATATCCTGATGTAACTGCAGGAGCCAGTAAAATGGAAAAGAACCATGCAGATAAAGGGAGAGAAGGAGCTTGAGAGAGAGGGGTAGCAGGAGATAAGTGTTATTAAGGGGGAAATGGGGAAAGGGAATGCTACCTTTACATGTGAAGAAGTAAGGAGTGTTATACAGGGAGACTGAGAAGAGAGATAAATAAGGCTTAGATGCTGTGAAAAACCAGAGGGACATATACCAATTGAAAGTCCTATAGAAGAAAATATACATAT
This sequence comes from Rhizomys pruinosus, assembly GCA_009823505.1. Taxonomy (NCBI): domain Eukaryota; kingdom Metazoa; phylum Chordata; class Mammalia; order Rodentia; family Spalacidae; genus Rhizomys; species Rhizomys pruinosus. The sequence goes on from VZQC01004283.1 coordinate 500,713, forward strand.
GACTAATATACAAGTGCATGTGTGTAATTGAAGGCTATAAAACAAAAAATAAAACCCTGTACCAAGTACAAGATACTTCCCTTTGAGTTGTTAGTCATGGTAGTCCAACAGACTCCCAAAATAATATAGGCTATTTCCATGCACTTCTTTGCCTCCAAGAACTTGAAGTTAAAACCTACTATTGAACTCAAGCCCCACTTCAGACACAGGATTGGAGCATTGGAGTTCGAACTGTCCTGGAAGCCCTCTCCTTGATGGCTAGCTCTCACCATATCAGAGGAGACTATATAAGCTGCCAAAGGAGAAAACCAATCAATACCCTACTGTAATGCCTAATAAGCAGCCATGACTGGCCCATTAAACTAGTGCTATTGGTGCATTAGCAGCACTTTTATCTTGGAGTTAATCAACAGGAAAGAACTTATTTATGGTACTATATACATAACAAATATATATATATAGCTAGAGAAGTCACAGATCCTAGAGTAAAACCGACTTTTGCCACATCCCTAGACCAATGGAATTTCTTACTTTATTCTAAATATACATCCTCATATTTAAAGAGAAGTGTACATTTTACCTTCTCATCGGAGAATCTTTTTTTATTTATTTTTTTATGTTTTTTATTTATTATTTTTATATGTATGAGTACACTGTCTCATGTAGGTTGGTGCACCTGTGTCATGCAATGCCGTGGAGGTCAGAAATGGGCATCAGATTCCCCTGGAACTGGAGTCAAAGACGGTTCTTAGCCGCCATGTGTGTGCTGGGAATTGAACCTGGGTCCTCTGCAAGAGCAGTCGTTGGTGCTTTTAACCGCTAAGCCATCTCTCCAGGCCCATGAATCTTATTTTTACAATAGATGGAGACATCACAGAAGTGGTCAAATGTAGAGAATAAGTGACTATGAGACACTTAGCCCTAAGTGACATATCATCAATGCAACCTTTACACATAGGATGAATGTAAATCTCAACTCTCACTGGAGTAGTTTCCCTAAGCAGATAGTCATCAGCACAGAAACCCACAACAGGCCAATGTGCAAAGAACAAAGGGTACAGAATGCTTATCACTGGATAGAACAGCTATTTAAAGCCACTCCCCCAAGGCTTTGGGCTGGAGAGATGACCTAGCGGTTAAGGGCGCCGACCGCTCTTGCAGAGGATCCCCAGAACCCACATGGTGGCAGAGAACCGTCTGAAACTCCAATTCCAGGAGAACTCCAGTTCCAGGGGAATCCGACACCCTCTTCTGACCTCCGTGGCATTGCACAGCGCGGGTGCACAGAATTGCATGCAGATAGTACATTCGTACACATACAGAAATAAATTAAAAATAAATAAATAAATAAAGCCACTCCCCCCAAGGCTCAGAGATCATTGTAGAAGGGGATGTGGAAAGATTGTAAGATGGGGGGGGGGACAGGATGAGCACAAGGAAAAAGAATCTTCCTGACAGCTGGCCAACCACTCATATGAGTTCATGGCAATGGTGACAGGATGTCCAAGTCAAAGCAGACGAAACCCCAACATAGAAAAGAGGAAGTAGGTAGGAAATTCCAACCAAAACCTAGGAACCTTTGGCAATTGATAGCTACTGGGAGGGGGAAAGAATGTGTCTTACAGGGAAAAGACTCATGTTAGGCCCATTGGATGAACCCACATGAAAGGACATTGGGAGACACAAATCAGACTCTATACATTATATTATATAACAGATTACATTACATTGGCTGGAGAGCAATGTAGGGAGGTGCAGATAAAGAAAAAGAAGTGGAATCTAAATACCATAAAACTGTATTGTATAAAAATCACAAAACTTCAGTAAAAATGTGAAAGTAAAAATACATTTAAAAATAAAATATTTTTATAATTCCAGTTTTCTTTTTTAACTAAATTTTCAGCATTTTCTTCTTCTTGCCTCTGAATCTTTAGTGAATTTATTACATATTTTAAATGTAGCTTCCATTCTGAATGTCAAAACTGTATAATTCTAATATTTCAAGAAAAATTTAGCTTTAACATAACAAAGTACTTATGCAAATAAGCTCACAAAAAGTATAGGTTGATTATAATTATTAATATAAAATTTTTCGAGTAAGAGAAAATATTAATAATTTTTTTATGAATAACTACAATAAGTGTAATGCTTCCTCAGAGGTTTTCTTCTTGTCTTTTGGGTTCGGGTTTAATTTGTTGTTGTCTTTCAAGTGTCTTGTGTTGCAAATTTAAGTCATTTATTTGTGCACTTTTAAATACCCACATCAATGACCAGCACAGGATATGACATCAGTGCAGTAGTGGCACATTTATCTTGGGGGCAATCAATAGCTAACTAATTGGATCTAATACCCACTCAGTGGGAAGAAAGTCATGTGGTATTGTAAACATAGCCAGATACACACAAATGTAAAGGTCGTAGATCTTAGAGTAATCCTCAAGGTTGACACATCCCTAGGCTAAGGTAACATCTTACTAGTTGCAAAATAAGTATCCTTATATTTACAGACAAATATCCCAGACACCACTCAGAAAAGAAGACTCTTTTTCACCAGATGAAGAGTAGTACAGAGTCCTACAACTGGACACACCCATACATGGTCTGTGAATAACTCATGCCTAGGCAGCACATCTATAATGCAACCTCTACACATAAGCCCCAAGAATCATATAACAGGTACTCAAGAAGGCATTAACTACCTCTTAACTTTCTTTAAGGAAGCTCCTACATTCAACAGGAGGCCAGGAATCCAAAAGGGCATTAATAGCCAAACTGTAGACATTAGGAGTCTACAGAGTGTGGTTCCATGAACAGGCAGTCTATATTCTGCTGCATCCACCCAGGACTCACAGAATATTTCAGAAGATGAGGCAGAAAGATTGTAAGAGCCAGGGAGGTGATTCAATATCAAATGGAAATGAATCCTACAAGCTTCTGGGACCCTGTTCATATGAACCTTCAGCATTGGCATCAGCATGTGTAAGACCCATGCAAGCTCAACCAGACAAAAACCCAGCATGGAACTGCAGAAATGTGTAACAGGACCCAATTTTACCTGAAGAAATATTGGCAGCTGATTATTGTTGGATGAAGAACTGGCTTTTAAGAGAGGGACTCCAGATAGGCTGACTAGAGCTCAGAGAATGAACTGGGACTGAAGAATGGCTGGGGAGAGTAATTTGGCACAAATGACCCTAACGCAAATGACAGAATGTATGGACTCTGGGGGGAGTGTGGCTGTGGGGGGTGCCAGGCTGTGGGAGGGTGCCAGTGGAGAAGGAGGTATAAAGGTGATTAAGACTGATTGAAAAATTATGTATGAAGTGCACAGAAATTGAATAAAAATGTATAATAAAAAATAAGATTATTTGTGAGCATTGCATGGTATGGCAAATTTTGCAGACCAAATGAAAAGTAGACATAGTTAAAAATGTCAACTTCTTTTTCTAAAAAAAATTAACTTCAATGTTAGTTTTATGTGACAAACTACACAATATTTGAGACATTTATCTTCAAGGTCTGAGCTGTTGGCTAGTTCCTCCATTGTGTTTGTGGAAAGGATAAGTTAAAATGTACTATAAAATGCATAGTTAATAAAAAGTAGAATAGAAAAAAATTAGCATTGGATGAAGTAGAATTATAGGCACATTTGCCTCCAGAAATTCTCCATAAATCTGAGATAAAAATTTATACTAATACAAAGCTCTTCAAAAAAGTTGCAGAATATAGTCCATTTAAGTTTTAAAAAGGCAAAACATCTAAATAATATGTGAATCTTAAAACCATATAGCTTCAAACTGTTTCCTGCACATACACAGAAAAAAGAAAAATGTAACAGTAATAGAAAAAATTCTTGTCCAGGGACCCAGACTCTTATTCTCTACACTTTGGCCATTTGTTGTCTTTTGTGTCCATTGATTGCCCTCTGTTTCATGGAAGAGGAACAGAACTATTGTAAGACCCAGGGCAGAAGGCGCATGACCACATAGAAACATGCTCCTGTGACCTTGATCATATGAATATACAGCAATGGAGTCAGCATGCACAAGACCCATGTAAACTCAAACAGACAAAAACCCAGCATAGAACTGAGGAAATGGGCATCAGGTCCCAAACTTAGCTGAAGAACTATTGGCAGCTGAATACTATTGGGTAAAGGAGAGTTGATCTTCTTTAAGGGAGAGACACTAGAAAGGCTGACTAAACCTCAGTGGATGAACTTGCACTGAGAGATACCTGAGTACACATACTTGACTGAATAGGCTTTAACGTAGATGACAGAATACATGAAATCTGGTGACGGGGCTATGGAGGTGTGGTTGGAGGAAGGGGTATAAAGAAGATTAAGATGTTTTGCATGAAATGCTTAAAATTCAATAAAAATATACATTAAGAAAGGAAAATTCATTTTGCAGCAGAGGTTTCTACAAAGATCTGTAACTGGTCAAATGTGAGGACTAAGTGACAATGGGGTGCCCAGCCACAAGTGATGAATCTACAACATGTGCCCAGCCACAAATGATACATCTACTCTAGATGCAAGGAGCTCACAGAAGAGGACAGAAAGACTGTAAGAGTCAGCGGAACAGGATGTCTGCTGTTAGAAAGTGTCTTCTAGATATGACAGGGTAGCTGCACCCATTAAATCTAACCAATATGATTGCCTAAAGAAGACCTGTGTAATTACACAAGTCAATATGCCAACATAGATGGAGGAAATTTTACATGATCCCTCCTGTAGATGAAGAGCTACAGGCAATCAATGACTACAATCAGCTTTCTCCAGGGACAAGGCCCCGATAGATTATCCAATCTAAAGTGGTTGGCCCTAAACACATAGATATCTGAAGAATACTAAGTAGACTCATTGGAATTTTGGTGGTGGTGGTGTGTGTGTGTGTGTGTGTGTGTGTGTGTAAAAGTAATTAAGAAGAGGTCATGAATTTCAGGGGGATTATGGGGAGAGAGAAAGGGGGTTGGAAAGGGAAAAAGGAGGAGTAAAAATGATTTAGTACTTATGTATGAATTTCTTTAAAATTATTAAATTAAAATAAATAACACCCTCCCCCCCACACACAATTGTTGGGATATAAATAGAAAGTTATTTTGTTATTCAAATAATGGTGGAATTGATGATGGCAGAGCTTTAGTATATGCCACTCCCATGAATTTTTAATCATAGGGGGAGACTAATTTTACTTTTGCCTGATGAAAACTTGTATATTTCTACTAAAGGTCAAGTGACACTTGCTCTAAGAATGTATGTCTGTGACCCTCAAAGCACCAAGCTGATGAGCTCATTTCAACAGAACCATATTTCATGTTGGTTATGTTTCGTAGTTAACTCATTTAGGGTAGAAACATGTCATATTAAGTTTTAAAAAGAGTATATGGCACATACCACATATATAATAAAATTCCGATAATTTGTCCATTACATATTCCTATTATTTTCCTTAAAATGAACAAATAATTATAATTATTTATGTAAAGTTAAATGCTCACTGTTCCTCTAAAGTATTGATGACATAGTTCTTATATTTATTTTTTGATATTTTATTTCTTATTTTTATTTTATGTTTATGAGTGTATTTCCTGCATGTATGTAAGTTTAAGTGTACCTGTGTCCTTGCAATTCCCAACCGTGGGGGTCAGAAAAGGTTGTCATACCCCCTGGAGCTAGAGTTATGGGAACTGAACCCAAGTCCTCTGGTAGACCAGCCAGCCAGTGCTCTTAGCTGCTAAGCCATCTCTCGAGCCCCTATTTCTTACATTCCTAAACTACCAAAATGTCACCTTTTTAAAATCATATGATTATTCTTTTAAAAACACATGTTCTCTACCTTATGAGTATTAACATTTTTTATATTACATGGCTCAGCATATGAAGGGAGTAAGTAATATAAACACTTTCCCATTTTAAAATTCAATTTTTGCATATTTCATACAGAACACCCCAATCAATCTTAATTCCCTTTAATACCCCATCCTCACCAGCATCCTTCCACAATGCCCCCCCATTGGAATTCATAGACTCTCATTTGTGTGAAGTCCCATTGTGTCAAGTTAGATGTTCCTCGGTGCAAATTCACCCTTTGAGGTCTAGTCAGCTCTTTCTCATCCAGCAGTAATCAGCTGCAAATATTTCTTGTACTAAGATTGGGGTCTGCAGCCCATGTCCACAGTTCTATGCTGAGTTTTGTCTACTTAAGTTTGCATAGTTCTTGTGCATGCTGACACCACTGCTACAGGATCAGATGAACAGGTTCCCCAGAGCTAGTATGATTCTATTTCTATATGGTCATGCAACTCTTCTCTGGCTCTTACAATCTTTCTGCCCCCTCCTGCAATGGTCCCTGAGGTCTGGGTGAGTAAAGCTTAATATAGTGTCCTGTCCAAGGACACACATTTTGCAGATTTCCAATCTCCATGCTTTGACCATGTGTGCCCTTTTGTGTTCCTGGTGCTCTATTGTATGAAGAAGCTTAATTAGTGACAATTCAGGGATTCATTAGTAGCGTCTTTATCTCTTGTTCTAAGTTGAGTGACCCTGGTATATAGAGGTTGCATTCCAGACACTTCGGTTTGAGCAAGTCACAAACAATGTTTGTGTGTGACCAGTTGTGGTACACTGTATTAAGTCTCTGGTACAAAGAAGTTTCTTTCCTGAGTGGTGACTGGGATACTTAATTTTAAACATGAGGATATATATTTTGTATTTAGTAAGAAATTACATTGGTCTAGGGATATGACAGACTTTTTAAAAATTTTCTCTAAGATCTATTATCTCTCCATCCATGTGTATTTGGCTGTTTTTATGGTATCACACATGAGTTTCCTCCAATTGAGTGGGTATTAAGTCTAATTAGGTAATCATTGATTGCCCCAAGATAAAACTGCTACTACTGCACCAGTGTCCTATTCTGTGCCTGACACTGATGTGGTTTTTTGGTATTAAACCTGGTGTTGGACCACAGATTGATGTTCTCCCTTAGCAGGTTGCCTATTACTCTCCAAAGCTATGAGGGGAAATTACTTCAAGGTCGGTTCCAGCTCCATTGCTTGAAATCCACTCTCCCAAGTAAGCCCTGTCTTCAGAAATAGGGTTTTATATTGAAGTTCTGGGAGCCAATCAAGAGCCATGGCAATAGCCTTTGTAATTCTTGGGACTACCCTGGCCAATAACTCAAAGGAAGGTTTCTCCTGTCTGGCACTGTTTCTTGCTATGTAGCCTTCAGCTATACACATGGGATTATGTAGGGATATTACAAGTATAACTTGTCATTAAGTTATTAGACTAATAGGATTCCCTCTGGATTTTCACACTAGCTAGGCATTAGTTCCCCACATGGCTTTCAATAGTGGTTGCATGAGCTTGCAATCCCAGCAGCAGTGAATGAGTGTTCCCCTTTCTCACATCCTCTCCAGCATGTGGTATCATGTATTCTCTTAATCTTGGCCAATCTGAGTGGGGTAAGATGAAATCTTAAAGAAGTTTTAATTTGAATTTCCCTAAATAGTAATGATGTTGTACACTTTTTAAGGTGTTTCTTAGCCATCTTTATTTCTTATTTTGAGAAATCTCTGTTCAGATCCTTAACCCATCTTTTAATTGGGTCACTTGTTTTCTTGATTCTTTGCTTTTTGAGTTATTTGTATATTCTGGATGTTAAACCTCTATTGGATCTGTTGCTGGTGAGGATTTTCTCCCACTCTGTTTTTTCTTCACTTTATTGGTTGTTTCTTTTGCTGTACAGAAGATTTTTAGTTTAATGAGGTCTCACTTGCTGATTGTTGACCTGAATTTCTATGCAACTGAAGTCCCATTTAGAAAGTCCTTTCCTACACTTATATATTGTAGGTTGCAGTCAATGTTTTCTTCTAACAGCTTCAGAATTTCAGATTTCACATTTAGGTCTGTGTTCAATTTGGTGCTGACTTTTGTGCAAGATGAAAGGGTCTAGTTTCATTCATCTAAAATTGGAGATACACTTTGCCAGCACCATTTGCTGAAAATGCATCTTTCCTCCATTGGGTGTTCTTGGTCCCATTATCAAATATTAGGTAGTTCAAATTGCATGTACTCAATCAAGTTTAGGCCTTCAATTATGTTTCATTGATCTACAGGTCTATTTTTGTGCCAGTACCATGTTGTTTTTATGAATATGGCTCAGAAATATTGTTTGAAATCTGGTATAGTAATCCCCCTGCATTGCTCTTTGTGCTCAGGGTTGCTTTGGATACCTAGAGTCTTTTTTGTTTTCATATGATTTTAGGATGTTTTTTCCTAATTCCATGAAGAATGTGCTGGGGATTTTGATTGGTATTGCATTCAATCTCTATATGGCTTTTGTAGGCTAGACATTTTAACAATGTTAATTCTTACAACCCATGTGCACAGGAGGTCCTTCCATCTTCTGGTGTCTTCTTCAATTTCTTTCCTTAAAGATTTAAAAATTTCATTGTAGAGATCTTTAATGTCTTTATTCAGGTATATTCCAAGGTGTTTTTAAGCTATTGTTAATGGGATGGTTTCCATGTATGCTTTCTCTCCCTTGCTATTGAATTTGGAGATTAATTTTATAACCTACCACTTTACTGAAAGTGTTAATCATTTCTAGGAGTTTGCTCATGAAATTTTTGGCATCTCTTAGGAATACTATCATATCATCTGAAATAAGGGATAATTTGATAACTTCTTTTCCAGTTTGTAATCATTTAATTTCCTTCTCTTGTCTTACTGCTCTAGCAAGTGTTTCAAGCACTCTGTGAAAAAGGAATGGAAACAGTGGATAGCCTTGTCTGGTTCCTGATGTTTAGGAGAATGCTACCAGTACTGTTTTTCCATTTGGAATGATGTTGGCCATGTGTGTGTTATATATAAGTTTAATTATGTTGAGCTACGTACCTTCAAGCCAATTCCCTGAATGACTTTTACATAAATGCATGCTAAATTATATCAAAGGATTTCTGTTTCTATTGAGATGACCATGTGATTTTTGTCATGAGTATATATGATTCTTGACATTTATTTTTTCTCTTTCTATTTCCTTTTAATTTATATTTTTATTGTTATTAAACTTTCTCCATACATCATACATCATTTCTCAATCGATTTTAGAGTCACTTCCCTTTCCATGCCCCCCACCCCACCTGAGTTCCTGCACTCTGACATATATGTCTTGCATCTTTTTCTGAGTCTTTCCAGAGTTTTTTTTCCAGTTCTTTTGTTGTTGTTGTTCTAACTTGTATTGCTTCAATATATACACATATAGATACATAATTATATATATGTATATATATACGTATATATATGTATATATATACATATATATACATATATATATATATATACATAAATATATACATACATACACATATCACCTGAATTGGAGGATTTTCTTTCTTTCTTTCTTTCTTTTCTTTTTACTAAAAGATGTCATTTTTCCTTAAGGAAGTGTTTGAAGGTTCCTCCTTGGCAAGCCCAAACAACCTTCAATCTTGCCCTTGTCCTCCACACTGGGGTCTTTCCCTCCCATGGTCCCCCAAATGAGGTCCAATAAGCATGCATCCTGTCTCAATCTTCCTGTACTGGCCTCCATGATACAGCCTGGATAGTCCAACAATGGCAGTCTATTCTCTGACAAGGCCGAAATCCCTGTAGCTGCTCAGTCCACAAGCTGGATATCTCAGTAGTCCCCATCTGGCATTCAAGTTTTGGAGGATTCTTGGAGAGACATGAGTCTTCAGTCCATATTGGATGGTTAAAAAGCTGTGTCTCATGTCTTTGAAGAATGGCAAAAGCAGTGGCAGCCAGAGTAGATGTACTTGCCACTAACAATTGAAGACAGATACAATGAAATATAATAATAAAGTTGCTCAGTTTGCCTAACAACTGGGGATTTGGTGTTAGCATCCACAAATTAGGGAAACCATTCACCTTTTATTTTTTCCTGGGACTGTGTTACTTCACTTAGTATAATCACTTCAAGTTCCATCCATTTACCAGCAAAGTTAAAATATGAATCTCTAAATGTGCTTAGGAATCAACCTACAGTTAATTTTCAGAATTTTAAATTTTGACTTATGTATGGAGCATATATGCATATTTTGGAATAATATAAAATTTTTTTAAGTATTGATAATAAAAAAAGAGAGAGAGAAAAAGAATTAAGACAGGCCAAACAACAGTGCTCTCTTTTTTTCTTTTGGACTTTTTACTAAGATCTCAAGTTTTATATCTGAAGTACAATTTCAGGCCTTACTGATTATTTATTTCTTCTTTTACTTTCCTTTTGGATGCTTAAGGCTGCACAGTTAGCCCAGATTAACCAAGGTTTTTTGTTTCTTAAGGTCAGTTGAGGATCTGGTCCTCAGGATCTCTCAGGGGTTATTTTAGAGGGAGGCTGGGAGCCCCTGGGTCCTTTCAGCTTTTCATTTACCAGTTCCATCTACTTGAGGACAAAATCAAGTCTTGCTAGACCAGGCTTCCCTTTTTGAAGCATGAGCAGACTTTCCTTTTTATAGACTGCACACTGGCTGAAGTCCCATTAGTGGATCTCCAAGACCTCCCTGAACAGGAAGACTAGTGACCCACATTTGCAGGACACTTCAAGAGATGACCCCATGCATAGTCTCCTAAGACTTGGTTGACCTCTGAGGGCAAGGAATAATTATCCCTTAGGTCCCTCGCCCAGATTGGTATGGGTGTTAAGTATGGTCCTTAAGCATCCAGAAAGGCTAAGATACACCAGCCTGATACATCACACCTATATTAAAACTGTATCTTCTGAAAACAAAGTGTATGTGATTTCCATATCATATTTCTTGATTCGCATTTTTCCATTTTAATTATTTAATTATTTATTTATTTATTTTTATGTGTATGAGCATACTGTCTGTATGTAGGTTGGTGCACCCATGTCATGCAATGCAGTGGAGGTCAGAAGAGGGTGTCAGATTCCCCTGGAACTGGGGTTAAAGATGGTTCTTAGCCGCCATGTGGGTGCTGGGAATAGAACCCGGGTCCTCTGCAAGAGCCGTCAGTGCTCTTAATCACTGAGAAATCTCTCCAGCCCCCCCCCCATTTTAAGATGCATACATACCCACCATCATATACCAAAAATCCAAAGTCTGAAAATAAATGATAGGTTAGTTCTGGAACCTGTTTAGAGATTCACAATATAAGGGCACAGTTATTTTCAGATCATGAGGAATATAACATTAGTCTTGCTCAGTTTGCCTTACACTTAGGTACTTGGTACTAACATCCACAGATAAGGGATACCATTCATCTTTTGTTTTAATGGGACTGTGATACATCACTTAACATAAAATCTTCTAGTTCTGTCCATTTACCTGCAAATTTCATGATGTCATCTTTCTTTACCACTACATAGAACTCCATGGTGCAGATGTACTATATTTCCTCTATCCACTCCTTGGTTGAGTGGCACTTGGGCTGGTTCCAGCTCTTTGCTATTATGAAGAGAGCTGCAATAAGCATGGCCGTACATGTACCTCTGTGGTAGGAAGAGCCTGGTGGATATATACCCAGAAGAGGTATGGCTGAGTCAAGTGGTAGGCTCATTTTGAGTCTTTTTTTTTTTTTTTTTGGTCTTTTCAAGACAGGGACTCCCTGTAGCCCCAGCTGTCCTGGAACTCACTTTGTAGACCAGGCTGGCCTTGAACTCACAAAGATCTGCCTGCCTCTGCCTCCCAAGTGCTAGGAATAAAGGCATGAGCCACCATGCCCGGCTTCATTTTGAGTCTTTTAAGGGTTCTCCACACTGCTTTCCATAGTGGTTGTACAAGTTTGTATTCCCACCAGCAGTGGATGGGTGTTCCCTTTTCCCCTTACAATCTCTCCAGCATGTGGTATTTTTTTTCTTGATCCTAGCATGATATCTTAAAGTGATTTTGATTTGCATTTCCTTAGTTATTAATGATGTTGAACACTTTTTAAGATGTTTCTCAGCCATCTCTATTTCCGCGCTTGTTAAGTCACTGTTCAGCTCTTTACTCAACCTTTTGAGTGAGTCATTTGTTTTCTTACTTTGTTTTTTGAGTAGTTTATATATTCTGGAAGTTAATGACATTTATTGACTTAAATATGTTAACCCTTCCCTGTATCACTAGAATAAAGTCAACTTGATCATAGTGGATGATATTTTTGATATGTGCTTGTATACAGTTTGCAAGTATTTTGTTGACAATTTTTGCATCTATGTTCATTAAGGATATGGGTCCACAGTTTTGTTTTTTAAATGCTTTTATTGATGTTTTGTGTATTTTGGGCATCATTTTTGGTTCAGTTTAGGCATATTCCCATATTCCCTTTTCCTTTCCCCCACCCCACCACAGATCGTGTATTCTGCCATAATGGTCCTGCATCTTTCTCTCAGTCTTTCTTTATGTTTAGGAATTCATATTTTCCTCCATTAATTTCATATTACCCTAAAATATGGATACATACTCTCCACCCATATACAGTAATTACAGACTCTGAAAATAAATAGTTGGTGGATTCTAGAGCCTGTTGAGAAATTCACATTATAGCAACATAGTTGCTTTCATATAAACAGAAATATAACAATAATGTTGTTCAGCTTCCTTTCATCTGGGGGATTTGGTGTTAGCAACCACAAATGAGGGAAACCATTCACCATTTGTTTTTCAGGGATTGTGTTACTCCACTTAGCATAATGGCTTCAAGCTCCATCCATTTACCTGAAAAGTTTCCAATGCCATCTTTCTTTACTACTGAATAGTTCTCCATTGTGTAGATGTGCCACATTTTTGTCATCTACTCGTCTGTTTAGGGGCATTTGGGTTGGTTCCAGATCTTTGCTATCGTGAAGAGAGCTGCAATAAACATGGATGTGCATGTATCTTTGCAGTAGGATGAGTCTTTTTGGTATATACCCAGGAGTGGTATGACTGGGTCAGGTGCTAGGCTCATGAGTCTTTTAACGGTTCTCCACACTGCTTTCCATAATGGTTATACAAGTTTACATTCCCACCAGCACTGGATGAGTGTTCCCCTTTCCCCACAATCTCTCCAGTATTTGGTGTCTTTTGTTTTCTTGATCTTAGTCCTATGAAAGGGAGATGATATGTGAGAGTGGTTTTAATTTGCATGTCCTTAATTATTAATGATGTTGAACACTTAAGATCTTTCTCAGCCATCTTTAATTCCTCACTGGTGAACTCTCTGTTCATCTCTTTACTCCATCCATGAGTAGGCCGTTTGTTTTCTTCTTTGCTTTTGGATGTTAATGCTCTGTCAGATGTATCACTGGTGAAGATTTCCTCCCACTCTGTGGGTTTTCTCTTCAGCTCTTTGATTTTTTTCTTTTGCTGTACAGAAGCTTTTGAGTTTTATGAGGTCCCATTTGTCAACTGTTGACCCTACTTCCTGTGCAGCTGCTGTCGGATTTAGAAAGACTTTTCCTATGCCTATGTCTTGTAGGTTGTTGCCAATTTTTCTTCTATCACCTTCAGGGTTTCAGGCTTTACGTTGAGATCTTTGATCCATTTGGAGTTTATTTTTGTACAGGGTGAGATGTAGGGGTTTAATTTTGTCCTGAAAATGGTGATACAATTTTGCCAGCGCCATTTGCTGAAGATGCTATCCTTCCTCCATTGAGGGTTTTTTGCCCCTCAAATATGAGGTGGCTGAAATTGTATGAGCTCAAGTTTGGAACTTCAATTTTGTTCCATTGGTCAATGGGTCTGTTTTTGTGCCAGTACCAGGCTGTCTTTATGACTATGGCCCTGTAATATAGTTTGAAGTCTGGTAGAGCAATCCCCTATATTGCATTTTCACTAAGAGTTGCTTTAGCAATTTGGGGTCTTTTGATTTTCTATATGAATTTAAGGATTTTTTTCCAAGTCTGTGAAGAAACTCGTGGAGATTTTGATTGGGATTGCATTGAATCTGTTTATCAATTTGGGTAAAATGGACATTTTTCCTATGTTAATTTTTCCAATCCATGAGCATGGGAGATCTTTCCATCTTTTGATGTCATTTTCAATCTCCTTCTTCAGGGGTTTAAAATTTTTGTTGTAGAGGTCTTTCATATCTTTGGTTACGTTTGTTCCCAAGTATTTTATTATTTTTGAGGCTACTGTGAGTCGGAAGGTCTTCTTATATTCCTTCTCCACGTGTTCATTGTTGGTATAAAGAAAAGCTACTGATTTTTCTAGGTTAATTTTGTAGCCCAACAGTTTACTAAAATGCTTAATCATTTCTAGAAGTTTTCTGGTGGAGTTTTTAGCATCCCTTAGTTAAACTATCATATCATCTGCAAAAAGGGATAGCTTAACTTATTTTCATATTAGTACTCCTTTAATTGCCTTCCCTTGTCTTATTGCCCTAGCAAGTGTTTCAAGCACCATGTTGAAGACGAATGGAGACAGGGGGCAGCCTTGCTGGGTTCCCACCTTTAAGGGAAATGGTTCCAATTTTTCTCCATTTAGGATGATGTTGGCAGTGAGTTTGCTATATATGGCTTTGATCATGTTGAGGAATGTTCCTTTCAGTCCTATTCCCTCTAGGTCTTTAAACATGAAGGGATGCTGGATCTTATCAAAGGCTTTTTCTGCATCAATTGAGATGATCCTATGATTTTTGTCCTTCAGTCCATTTATGTGTTTTATGATATTTATTGATTTACATATGTTGAAACATCCCTGCATCTCTGGTATGAATCCAGCTTGATCATGATGGATTATATTTTTGATGTAGGTCTGTATGTGATTTGCAAGTATTTTTTTTATTGATGCTTTGTGTATTTCATACATCATTTTCCAATTCAGTTCAGGTATATATCCCCTTCCCTTCACCCCGCCCCACCCCTACCCATCCCAGATCATGCATTCTGCCGTAACTTTTCTGCATCTTTCTGGGGTTTTTTTTGTTGTTGTTGTTTTGTTTTCATTTTTTTTAACAATAAGTGATAATTTGTGAGTACAAGCATCCTTCATGTCAAACCAATTTGCGAACAGTTGTGCCCAAACCCATACAGCTCATGGGTCCCACCATCCAGGGGGGGGGGGGGGGGCTTGTATGTTCAATCAAGTTGATCAAATGAGTGTCCAGTCTATATTGTTGTAGTTTCACCTTTCACCCCAATCGCAGCCCTTACATTCTACCGCGCCTCCTCTTCCGCAGATTGTTCCCTAGGCTTAGAAAAGGGGCACAGGTGGATGAGATGCAAAACAGTCTACTTTCTCTGGAGCTGTTGTCTTGGTCTCTAGTCAATTCTGGCTGTTTTCTTTCATGGGCTGCCAGCTTGTCCAGGCATAACCTTTCAATCCTACTAATGAAGCACATGCAATTAGATATATAGGTATTTAAACAGTATAATATATAGCCTTTCGGTCCTACTAATGAAGCACTCGCAATTGGATATATATGTATTTAAACATTACTAGTTGTTATGGTAGGTTACATTGGTATAGACACAGATGTTTGGATGGTATGTTAATCCATGAATTACATTTTCTTCTGTTAAGTATGACAGGGTCATCGTGTGGTTTATAACATCTCCTAACCATTATTTTGTTGAGAATTTTTGCATCTATGTTCGTTAGTGAGAGGGATTTATAGCTTTATTTTTTGCTCGTATCTTTCCCTGGTTTTGGTATTAAAGTGATGCTGGCTTCATAGAAGGAGTTTGGGAGAATTCCCTCTGCTTATATCCTTCCTTCTAAATAGTTTGAGTAGCAATGGTTGTCAGACCTCTTTAAATGTTTTATAGATTCTTCCCTGAAACCATCTGGACTGGGTCTTTTTTTAATTGGGAGGTTTTTAATTACATCTTCAGTTTCCTCGATTTCCTCAAACATTATGGGTCTGTTTAAACTGTCACTTTCTTCTTGGTGAAGCTTTGTTGGTTCCCAGAATTCTAGATATTCATCCATTTCTCTTAGGTTTTCAAATTTAGTTGACTATAGGTTTTTGAAGTATTCCTGTATGATTGTCTGGATGTTTTCTTTGTTGTGATGTTTCCCCTTTCATCATGAATACTATTGATTTGGAGTTGCTCTCTCTTTTTTTTGTTAACTGTGCTAGAGGTCTGTCTATTTTGTTTATCTTTTCAAAGAACCAGTATTTGGATTCATTGATTTTATGTGATGTTTTCTTTGTTTCTATTTCATTGATTTCTGCTCTGATTTTTGTGATTTCTTGTCTCTCAAGTGTTTTTAGCTGCAGTGATAGACTGTTTATTCCCTTTCAATTTTTTTGATGTGGGCACTGCACTTAGGGCTATAAATTTCACTCTCAAGACTGCTTTTAAAGTTTCCCACATGTTTTGTTGTGTTGTATTTTCTTTTTCATTCAGTTCCATGAATAGTTTTATTTCACTCTTTATTTCTTCCCTGACCCATTCGTTATTCAGGATTGTGTTGTTTAGTCTCCATGTGTTCTTATACCTAGTTGGGCTTATTCGGTGTTCATATTGAGCTTTATTGCACTGTGGTCTGATAGAATGCATGGAATAATTTTTATCCTTTTGTATTTGTTGAGGTTTCTTTTGTGCCCTGGAAAATTGTTGATTTTGGAGAATGTTCTATGAGGTGCTGAGTAGAAAGTATATTCTCTGGTGTTTGGGTGGAATATTCTGTAGATGTCTGTGAGGTCCATTTGGTGTATTGTATGTTCAGTTCTGATGTCTCTCTATTTATTTTTTGTCCGGTTGAGCTCTCCAAGGGGCTCAGTGGGGTGTTGAAGTCCCTACTATTAGTGTGTTAGAATTCATCTGTGTCTTGAGGCTTTGCATAGTAGTGTTTATAAAGTTTGGTGCACCAGAGTTTGGTGCATAGACATTTAGGATTATGAAGTCTTCATGGTTCATTTTTCCTTTGACAAGGATGTAATAGCCCTCTTTGTCTCTTCTGATTAGTTTTACTTTGAGATCTATTTTGTCTGATATTAGAATAGCCACACTGGCTTGTTTCTTGGTACCATTCGCTTGGAATATTTTTTTCCATCTTTTCACTCTAAGGTGGTGTCTGTCCTTGAGGGTGAGATAGGTTTCTCATAGATAGCATATAGAAGGATTCAGTTTCCTAATGGATTCTCCCAGTCTATGCCTTTTGATTGGGGAGTTTAGACCATTAGTATTGAAGGTTATTATTGAGAAATGTGTGTTGCTTCCTTTTTACATTATTTTTTGTTTGCATTCTTGGTCTAGGTTTGTATTTACTCGTTATGATTCTGTTGCTTTTTCTTTTTAATTGCTTACTGATAATTGCTCCTGTCCTTTGTTCTTTGGATTGCTTTGAGGATTTTCTGAAGTTTTGGTTTCTTAGACATGTATTTGTTCATCTTGTTCATGTCGTGAAAGATTCTTCTTTCTTCTTCAACTATAATTGACATTTTTGATGGGTATAGTAATTTGGGTTGGCATCTAAAGTCATTTAGTATTGAGAATACTTTTGTCCACATTCTTCTAGCTTTCATAGTTTGCAATGAGAAGTGAGCTGTGATTCTGATAGGTTTCCCCTTATATGTACCTTGTTTTTCTCTTGTAGCTTTCAGTATTTTGTCTTTGTTTTGAGCATCTAGTGTTTTAACATTTATATGCCATGGGGAATTTCTTTTCTAGTCCTGTCTGTTTGGAGTTCTATGTACTTCTTGTATTTGTATGGGATTGTCTTTTTTCAGTTTGGGGAAATTTTTTTCTATTATCCTGTTGAAGATCTGGTCAGTAGTATTATCTTGGGATTCTTCCTCATTTATCTCTATGATGCAGAGGTTTGGTCTTTTCATAGTGTTCCACATTTTCTGGTTGTTCCACTGTTGTGTTATTTTTAATTTTTCATAATCTTTACTTGAACATTCTAGTTGGACCA
Source organism: Rhizomys pruinosus (assembly GCA_009823505.1). NCBI lineage: Eukaryota > Metazoa > Chordata > Mammalia > Rodentia > Spalacidae > Rhizomys > Rhizomys pruinosus. The sequence goes on from VZQC01004283.1 coordinate 518,575, forward strand.
TGTTATCCTACAGGTCTGATATATATATATATATATATATATATATATATGAGCCTATATTATATTTTTTTTTTTTTTGCTTTCCCCATTCTGCTTCTGAGGCTCTTCCCCATCCTTTACCCTGTGATAAATGAATAGTCCACTTCCTTTTCATTCTCCTGTGATTTCTTTATTATTTCCACTTCCTTCTGGAGCCTGTCATTCTCATCTTGTAGCTTCTTGGTTTTTTGGTCATTTTCTTTTTCCATTTCGGCCTGGGATATTTCAGCTGTTCCACTTCCTGTCCGAGTTGTTGCCATTTTCTCTCTCTCTAGTTCTTTCCAAAGTTTGCCATATCTTCCTCTGGTCCTTCTTGAGTTTTTCTTTATTAATTTTTTTTATTAATTTATTTCTGTAATCGTGTATAATGTACTGTGTTACATGCAAATCTGTCACCCATGTTGTATGCAATGCTGCGGAGTCAAAGAGGGTATCGGAGTCCCCTGGAACTGGAGTTCTCCTGGATTGGAGTTATAAGACGTTCTCGGATAACACGGGGGTGCTGGGGATTGGAACGGTTCCCTCTGCAAGAGTGCTCTTAACACGCTAGGCCTCATCTCGCTCTCAGCCCCCCTCTGAGTTTTTCATTCTCTTCCCTCTTTTCCAATCCTTTGTCATTATCACATTTGGTCCTTTCTTGAGTTTTTCATTCCTCTTCCCTTAGTCTCTCTAATTTCTTTGAATATTGTCCCACAATTGTCTAATAGTCATGTCTTGGTTTTTCTCATGGGAGAGCTCATTTGTAGGATCTTCTGTAGGGTTGTAGGTTTGTGTAAGATTTATTATGAGCTTTCCCCTGTTAGTTTTTTTCTTCTTGTGTCCTTTGGTCAATCGTGGATTATTTTTATTTATTGTTTCTCTTGGATCGGGTGCCTCAAGTTGGCTGCACAGACATAATCAATCAAATACTGTGGCCTGCTAGATTCTCTGCACCACTGCTCCCCAAGGCTGACTGAGGGGGGCAGGGGTGTGTGGTACCGTGTTGGCCAACTCACACCCTACACTGGTCCCATGCTGATGTGCTGTGTGCTGTGTGCACATCTAACACCACCCACTTTGCACACCGGAACCCCTAAGTTGTCTTTTTTGTTGTATTGTTAGCTGGTTTGGAGTTTACAGTGATGCTGGGTTCATAGAAGGAATTGGGGGTTCCTCCTGTTTCTCATCTTTTTGACTAATTTAAAGTAGGTAGTGCTGTTAGATCTCCCTTTAAAAAAATGTCTAGTACTTCTGCTATACAGACAATTTGGGCCTGGGCTTGTATCTCACTTGGGAGGTTCTGATATTAACTGCTTCATTTCCTTATGTGTATGGGAATCTATTGTAAATGCTGTCGAGCTCTCTTTGGTTGAGCTTGGTGATTCCATGATTTTAGATATACATCCACTACTTTTAGGAGTCCAAATTTAAAAGAGTAAAGGTTTTTTTTATAGTATTCCCTTTTAATGTGTTGGTCTTTTGCTGTCTTATTGTGAATAGTTCCCCTTGTCATTTATACGAATTTTGTTGACTTGGTATTGCTCCTTCTTCTTTTGGTTACTGGGACTAATGGATTGTCCTCTTGTTCATCTTTTAAAAGACTAAAGCTGTTATTCATTGATTCTTTTTATTCTTGTTTTGTTTTTTATTACTTGATTTTTTTTTTTTTTTTTTTTTTTTTTTTTATTATTTTTTTTAGACTGATGTTTAGTTTATTAATCTGAGTTTGTCCTCAGTTTTTGCTTTTTATGTTATGTTATTTATAGTTGGTCTTTTTTTGAGACTGGGTCCTCCATATAGCCCAGATGTCTGGAACTCACTCCTGAGACCAGCTGGCCTTGAACTCACAAGATCCACCTGCCTCTGCCTCCTGAGTGCTCAGGATTAAAGCGTGCACCACCACACCTGCCATCTTTTTATTTGCCTTTTAATTTTTTTAATTTAATTTATCTTTTATATGGTATGAATGTACTGTCTGCATGTAGGTTTGGTGCCCCGTGTTCCATGCAATGCCATGGAGGTCAGAAGAGGGTGGTCGGATTCCAGAACTGGAATTGGAGTTAAAGACAAGTTCTCATCTGCCAGTGTGGGTGCTGGAGGATCAAACCCAGGTCCCCTCTCTGCAGGCAGTGTCGGTGCTCTTAACTCCTACGCCAATCTCTCCCAGCCCTCGATTTTTTTGCTTTTTAATTAAGGCAATTAGAGCTATAAATCTCTCTTGAGGACTGCTTTTAAAGTGTCCCAGAGGTTTTGCTGAGGTTGTATTGTCCTTTTCCTTAGTTCCAAGAATACTTTATTTCTTCATTAATTTCTTCTTATTTGACTCATTCATTGTTCAGGTGTGTGGTTTTTCTAATCTCCCTGAGTTCAATGTATTTACTAGGGCTTCTTATCCAGTGTTGATTTTAAGCTTTTTGCATTTTGGTCTGATAGAATACATTGATTGATTATTCAATTAATATTTTTGCATTTGTTGAATGGATTGTTTTGTTCAGATTTTTTTTAAATTTTTTTAAATTTTTATTTATTTCTGTAGTGTAATGAATGGTCTGTCCTGCACTGCAGGTTTTGGCACCCGTGTTTGATTGCAATGCCACGGGGGAGGCAAGAAAGAGGGCTCTCAGATTCCCCTGGAACTGGAGTTTCTCTGGAATTGTAGTTACAGATGGTTCTCAGCCGCCATGGGGTGCCTGGAGATCTCGACCATGGTCCTCTGCAAGAGCAGTCGGTGCTCTTACTGCTAGGCTATCTCTCAGCCCCTCAGTATTTTTAGCTGAAGTTTTGTGCATTTCAAATGCACATTTCTTAGTAAATTTAGACCCACCTGTCCTGGTCCATGCCCCCCACCGACTGGCCTAAGTAGCTCCGATTCTGCCATCGTAATGTCTTGCATCTTTTTTTCAATCTTTACTGTGTTCTGGTGTCAGTCTGTTGGAACTATTTTTTTTGTTTGTTGTGTTTTTTTCTCCGTGTGTTTCTCCATAATATATGATATTTAGCATACCACAAACATGATATGCAAAAATTAATGGTGACTGAAAATGACTATAGGTTAATTCCAAAATGTTTTAGGGATTCACATTTTGACAGTAGAGTGTATGTCAGGTAAAGAAAAAATTACTTAACATTCCTACCTTATATAGAAAGTTGTTTGTATTTTAATGTTACTTTTATATGCGACTATCCAGTATTATATTGCTAAAAAAGAAATAAAAGAAAAATACACTAGGTTTGCCTTGCAGATAAGGATTTAGCGCTAGGATTCCACAAATGAGGGACACCATACCAAGCCTCATATTGGCTTCTGGACTGGTGCGATTTCACAAGCATAATGGCTGTAGTTTCATCCATTTACACTCAAATTTCATGATGCTGCCTTCTCTGTACTGCTTGCATAAAATTCCTTAGTGTACATGTACTAGGTTGCTTTCAATTTTTTTATATATTTTCAGAGTTTTCAGTCATCAGTTTTGCTTGAGGTCTTTGAAAGATTTGGAGTCCAATTTTTGTGCAGGTTAGAAGGTAGGGGTTTAGTTGTTATTATTCTTACAAAGTGGTGATCCATTTTGCCCAGTAACCATTTGCTGAATATGCTGTTTTCCCTCATGAGTGTGTCTTGCCACTTTGTCAAATATGAGGTGGCTGAAAGTACTTAGCATGTGCTAAGTTTGGAAACCCAATTTTGTTCCATTGATCTAAAAGACTACTGGATAGCTAAATAACCCAGAGCAAAAAGAGCAAATGCAGCAGGAATTACCATACCAGGTACTTCCAAACTATATTTACAGGCTAATAGACAAAAGCAGCTCCTGGTTTTGTTTGAGTTTTGTTTGTTGTAACTCCAATATGTGGTTGATTTTTTGGATAGTTTTCCATGAGTTGTTGAATAGAAAGTATTATTCTTATGTTGCTTGGATAAAATGTTCAGTAAGCAATTAGGTTTCCATTTGATGTATGATAGTGCTTAATTTAGTTGTCTTTCCGTTTACTCTTAGTCTGGTTGAGCTGTATCTAATAGCAACAATGAGGTATGATAGTCTCCCACTGCTAGTGAGTTGGGATTAATCCTGTGTCTTACAGTCTTGTAGTATTCTATTTAAGAAGTTTGGCACGCCAGAGGTGTGTGAGTGCATATATAGATATATATAATATATATATATATATATATATATAATAGATTATATATAGCTTCTTCTATCTTGGTATAACTGTCCCTTGTGATAAGAATGAAGGTGACGTTCCTTTATTTCTTCTGACTAGTTGTGGTTTGAATTCTATCTTGTCAGGTGTTAGAATTGCAATTCCTGTTTGTAACTTGGTGCCATTTTGCTTGGAATGATTATTTTTTCCAATCCTTTCACCTGAAGGTAGCTCCTGTCCTTGAATGTGAGATAAGTTTCTTGAAGACAACAAAAAATGGATTTTTTTTTCTTAATCCATTTCAATAGCCTAGTGTTTTGCTTTGGAGATCTTCAGTCATCATTGGTTTAAAGTTATTATTGAAAAGTTGTGTATTGGTTCCTGTCATTTTAGGTTTCTTTTTGTCTTCTTTTCTATTTGTTTTCCAGTTACTTTATTGTTTTTTTTTGTTTCTTTTTTTTTTGTTTTTTTTTTCTTTTTTTGTTTGTTTTTTAATGTTTCTTGGTATTGTCTTCTTTCTGTTTTTTAAGTTATATTGTTGTTTCAAGTGTTCTCTGAAGGGCTTGATTTCTGGGTCTCAATATTTTCAAAGTCTATTTATATCAATGGAAGATTTTTCTTTCTGCTTCAAATATAATCGACATTTTTGCTGGGGTAAAGTATTCTGGTTGGCATCTATGCTCATTTAGAACTGAAAGTACTTTGTTCCAGGCTCTTCTGTTTCATTTGCAATGAAAAGTCAGCTGTAATTCTATGGGTTTCCTTTGGTATGTAACTTTGGTTTTTTCCCCTTTTGCAACTTCAGTAATTCTTTCTTCTGTACGGTCTGTTTTGCTATTGATCTGATGTGGTGAGTTTCTTTTCTAGTCCTGCCTATTTAATGTTCTAGGTTCTTCTTGCATTTGTATGGGTCGGTCATTTCTTAATTTTGTGAAATTTTCTCCTTTAAACCTACTATCTGGTTAATATCATTATCCCAAGATTCTCCTTTCTCAAGGCTTATGGTGTTGTTAATTTGGTATTTTTAGGTGTACCACTTTCCCTGAATACCTCCATTCCTGTGGTTCTTGTAAATTTCCTAATCTTGCTTTGAGCACTCCAATTCTTAACTTGTATCATCTGTCTTGATCATTCTGTTCCCAATTTCATTCATTCTATTGGCTGGTTCTCCTGTTGTTCCCGATATTGCGTAGTTGAAGTGTTTCATTTCCTCTTAAATTTTAGCCAAGTTTTTCTTCAATATTTCTAACTCTTTCATGAATTCAGTCTATACTCCAATCTATTTGTTCATTATTTTTTATTCTGTGTGGTTCTTTAAATTCTATTGAATTTATTTGATTTTTTTTTTGTTGGTCTTTCCGAGACACCGGGCCCCTGTAGCCCCAGCTGTCCTGGACCCTCTGTAGACCAAGGCTGGCCTTGACTCACAAAGATCCGCTCTGCCTCTACCCGTTCGCTAGGATTAAGGCGTGCACGGTGGCACGCACGCCTGGCATTTGATCATCGTTTATGATTGTTCTTTTACAATTCTTAATGTCCTGGTTGTTGGTAGGGGTGTTATTGTCAGACTCCTCTATAGGACTGGTGTTGTCTGGTGGGCGCATATTATTTTGGCTCTTGATATTATTTATTTTTTCCATTGTAAAATTTTGGCAATGTAGATTTCTTTTGTCATTGTGATTCAGTGGGAAAAACTCAAGCCTTCCCTTGTTGAATTCCGGTCCAATTCTGCTTGTGTACTTGATTACCTTGTTTTTTGTTGGTAATGAAAAAACTGGTAAGGTCTAGGCTTCAGGTTTAATATGTTTGATTTGGTATTGAGGGTACAAGAATGGTGCTTCTACTCCAAGCATCTCAGAGTTCAGGTAGAGGCCCCAAGTCGGCATAATTAGATACTCTAAATTTTCCTCATACGGTCTGGGTACCTACTAGCCAGCAAGTACAGCTCAATTTGGGAAGCTTACTAGGCAGAGGCTTCAAGTCAGGTGTTATTGGGAAATCTGAAAAGTCTGGGCCCTTACTGAAGGGCTGAGAAAAGCCTAGCACTTCATTAGTAGAAGGAGTTTCAGATGGTCCACCCAATATAATGGGGCTGCGGTGTGATTCAGGAGAAATAACCACCAGAGGAAGCCTAGTGTGTAGTCCAGAGATTTAGGGCCTAAGAGGAAAATCAGGCAAGCCTGTGCCCAAGGCAGGGAAGAAGGCTCATCTAGGGAGTCCAAGGCAGGGTGGCAATGGGGAGATCTAAGACAGATAGGCTGCTTTCTGGAGGTCCAAAGGCATAGATGGGGGTGGAGACTAGTCTGTAAAGGGTCTAGCCAGCCAGGCTGGAAAATTGAGCCAGTGTGAGACCAGGAATCAGGAACCAATGGATGTCTGGGCCAGAAGAGTGGTCCAGAAATCTGGGATGTCAAAAGCAAAAGCAGGCTTGTGTCCAAAGCTAGAAAGATAAGAGCAAGGAGTGTGCTGTGGAAACGCAAAGAGTTCTCTCGTCAGAACTATAAGGAGTCAAGACAGTTGGGTGAGATCAGACTTAAGCAGGAAGAATGCTGGTCTAGGAGTTGGAGGCAGGTGGAGTAGGGAGGACCAGGACAAAAGATTTGCCTTTCCAGGAGTCCAAAAGCAAGACATGAGGTGGGAACATCCTGTTGAAGGGTATAGCCAGCGAAAGACTGATAAATTAGAGCTGGTGGACTCTAGGGCTCTAGTAATGCAAAGGGTGAGTCCTAGGTTACGGGGAGCAGTAGTCCAGGGGAATCTGAGGTAACGATGGAAAAAGCAGGTCTGTGCCCAAGGCTAGATAGGACACAAGACTTGTATCAATACTTATGCTAAAGTTTTTGCTACTATTGTCTATTAAGACTCAGCAACAATTTATAAAAATTTGCCATTTTTATTTGTTATATTCTAAAATCTAATTGCTGAATGGAAATAATTCTACCTTGAGAACCATGTTCTAAACGTTATCCTGAGCCCTAGCTTAGTCTGAGATGGTCCATTAACCCATCTTCTCAGTGCATCAGATTACTTCTCTATACAAGTATTTAATCCTTGATGCTACCCAAGAAATTTCTTTTCCCTTCGAATTTCACTATACATTCCCAAAAGAGGAGTCAGAAGACACAAAAGAATCGGTGTTTGAAGGAAAAAAAGAACTGGAAATATCTACTCTGTGAAAGACTCAAAAAAAATGCGGACAATTAAGGCAGAGTGCAGGGACTTGGGTGGGGTGGGGGACATGGGGAAGTTGGGAGAAGTGATTCTAGATTCGATTTGAGAAATGATATATGATTTAGGGGAAAAGTTTAATAACAATAAATGAAATAAGCTAGTGAAGGCACATCTAATAACTTGCAGTCATGTTGAGAATGGCAAAAATGATCATAGAAGACAGCCTGGTTATGTTGTCCATGATATCCTGTTAAATAGAGTAATAGCAACAAACAGAGAAATTTAGAAATACAATGAAATGTGGTGTGCTGCCCCTCAAGGACCACAGGTATACCCAGCAACATTAGAACATGCACAGGTGTGCATTAGATGAAAATGTTTGATTGGCTGGACTGAGGGGGATTACTATATCATCCAGATTTCAAAAAACTATATTTCAGGGTTATAATTGTGAGAACAGCATGATGCTAGCACAAAAACAGAACCAGTAAATAAATTGGAGAAAAAATGAAGACCAAACTTAGACAACATGCAAGTTTCAGCATACCTCATATTTGAGCAAGAAGAGGTCAATGAAGAGTCTCAATGGAGGAAAAACAGCCTCTTCAGCAAATGGTTTTTGGTAAAACTGGATCACCAACTTGTAGAAGAATAAAATTATAACCCCTACCTCTCACCATGTACAACTCAACTCCAAAATGAATCAAAGACCTCAACAATGAAATCTTGAATACTTTGAAAGTAATTAGATAGAAAATAACAGTGTGAAAAGTAACCTACAAGAAATATAGGGGCAAGGGAAAAGACTCTAAAAATCAGTGGCAGTTGCAATGGGAGAATGGGTAAACATTTTGACAAATGAAGACTTTTAATTAATACTTTAAAAGCTTCCTTCTCCTAGAAAGGCTGGCTATGATCAAGAAAAGGCAAATGATACCAAATGGGCGTGGAGAGGTTGTGGGGATGGCAGACTCGTTGCAACCCTATGGAAGCAGTGTGGAAACTCTAAAAAGACTCAAAAATGAATCTACTGCCTGACCCGAAGTCAATATCACTAGACTGGGTAATGATACCTAAAAGAGGTCATCGCTAATTGGCGGAGATATGTATACAAAACCTATGTTTATTGCAGCTCTTTTCACAAATAGTAAAAAAGCTAAAACCAACCCAAGGTATCTCTCAGCTAATGAGTGGATAATGAGATGTGGTAAATCTACACAATGGAGCGGATACATGCAGCAATAAAGAAATTATGAATTTCGAATTTTTACGAATAACGGACATCATGAAATTTTTGCAGGTAAATGGAGAAACTAGAAGTGTTTATGCTAAGTGAAGTAACACAGATCACAAAATACAAAAAAAAAAAACAAGAAGTACTGGTGCCCCTCAATTTGTGGAGCTCTAGCCACCAAACCCTTAAGGTTCTGTTGGCTAAAGGGAAGGCCTTCACCTCCCCCTTTCTGTGGGTTTTCTTCATATCAGGCCATGATGAGAGATTTCTGCTCTACCACCTCTTAGCCTTCCTTTTTCCCTGTGGTGAGAGGACAAACTAATGCGGCAATTAGTTCTCTTCCTTTCTTTATGTGCATCCTGATGATGAAACTCAGGTTGTCAACATTGGCAACAAGCTCCTTTAATTCACTGAGTCATTTTAGTGGCCCTGAACCTTTTCATAGTTGAGTGGTGAGGTTCTTTATGGATTACAGGTGCAAGCCCTTTATTAAGTTATGGTTTCAATTATTTTCCCTTTGGTGTGTTAGTTTCTTCTATTCACTTCTTTAAATTTTTTTGCTGGAAAAATAATTTAAGAAACGAAATAAAATCAATGAATAAAATATAAAAGGAAAAAAGTCCTGAAGGAAAGTTTAATATTAATGTCTATTAACAGGACAGTATTGAAAGGTGTTACTCCACGTAAGGCCTGTGACTTATCTTCACAGGTTTTATTAGAGCTAAACAGTACCACAAGTAACAGCTTCCATATTTGTAAAGCAGACCAAATCAGTAAGGTTGTTGGTTACGTCGCCAGAACACTGTGGCCAGACTACGTCATTATTGTTAAGCTCACAGGGTATCTAAAAGTTGATGATTACTTTTCTAGCAGCATGCATTGTACCTTTTACAATGGGAAAGCTAGCCAGTAGAGGTTAAGCTTCAAGGTCAGTGCCAGCTTGATTTTCTTTGTTTCTCCTATGGCTAATGTGCACAGTGTCTTCAGCAATAGGTCTAGCATCAAAAACTCGGAGAGAATAAACAGAAACTTTAGGAAGCTTCTTATATGACACTATTATTTCATTCAATAGTTCATGAATTCTATAATTATTAACTGTGAAGTAATTACCTTATGTTTAATAGGAGGATTATAAGGTATATGAGTAAATCACTATATTCCTTAATTTGAAAAGCAAGAAAATTGAGTGTTAGAGGGTCAAGAAACTATATCACAGCATCACATTGTACCCTTAAATTTGAAACAACTACTATCTAATACAATTGTTAAAATAGAGGTGGCTACTGGGGAGTGGGCCCAGTCACTAAAGTGTGTTCTGCATAAACATGAGAACTTGAGTAACCCCATAAAAATCTAGGCATAGTGATGCAAGCCTGTAACTTAGTGCTAGGGAGCTAGAGATAAAAGGGTACTTGAGGTTACCTTTCCAGCCAGACTAATCAAATGGGAGAGTGCCGGCTTCAGTGGAGAGACCCTGCTCAATAATATTAGGAAGGGAAGATTATTGAGGGTGCTACCCCCAGTTCAACCCTCGTAAGCTTGCAACAAACATCAATGCTACACACCATGTGCATGCACACACACAGGCACATCACACCCAATGGACAGGGGGGAGCGCACGTGTGTGTGTGTGTGTGTGTGTGTGTGTGTGTGTGAGGTGTGAAGAGAGAGAGAGAGGAGAAGAGAGAGAGTAAGAGAGAGAGAGAGAAACACATACACACTAAAATATAAGTAGAGTGGAAAGCAAGATTTCCTGAAGGCATTATAGCCATTAAGTAGGGCATGGAATTGAACCCAGGGCTCTTAACTACTAAAAGGTCAAGCAATTCTTACCCAAATGAGTTCATCCACCTCTCCACAAGTCATGAATGACTGCTATATAGCTACAATGTACTCAGTCCCTAAGACTAAAATAAAAATATAATGTAGCAGACTGTCATTGGATAGAGAAATAAGCAGAGAAAAGAGACTCAGGAGATACAATGTAAGTTGAAAGGACTTGATGACTTGGGAGGTCAGAGAAAGGTGGACTATTACCAAAAAAAATTTAAAGAAAGGAAATTGGGTAAAACATAGTTGGAAATATTTAGAGGAAAATCAGGAATTCTTTTTAACCCAGTGGTATATAATGAAACTTTGACTACTTATTCTAAGTTATCATGACCTCAATAAAAACAATTACTGATACTTACTTGGCTTCATGTATAAATGGCACCAAGATGGAATTTGTACTATGTTTTCAGGATTGTGTTAATGAATCATCATTAATTCATTTGACAAAGATTTGTTAAATGCATTCTAAGAAGTGCTATATTGGATGCAGTGATTCTAAACGAGACCCTATCATTGTCTCCAAGAAATAACCTAAATATTTTTATAATAAGCAAATATAGAAGAAAGTGAAAGATAAACAATCAACAGAAACACACCTGCAGCATCCAAATCTGTAGTGTAGATCTCAGTAAATGTCAGTGATATTCATGGTCAAGTGATCTGGGATCTAGACTTTATGAAAATGTTTTCATCCTCAAGTAGGTATTGTGATCACACGTTTCAACAGGATTCAAATTCAAGGAATTTTTAAAGGCTGAGGAAGAAATTCAGCTTTGTCTTATAAGCTAAAAGCAGTGTTTACATCACACATTGGTCACAAAACATCAATGGTTCAGATGAGTGACATTTACACACAATGAGCTTATAGAATTGAGAGCTGTGATGAGAAAAGATAAGTTCTGAAGAAAGCACATCAAATTTGATGAAGGTTCTGGGGGGTCTAAACTTGGATCTTCATACTTCTGTAACAAATTCTTTACTAATGGTTGAGCCATCTCCCAAGTCTACCTGAAAACTCATTCTTAACATTATATTCCCTTAAAATTGTCTGTTCCAAAATCTATGTGTGTTAGTCAGACATCTCCAGAGAAAAATCACATGCACACAAAACGCCACAACTGGCCAAGGTGCAAAGAATAATAGGGACTGTAGAGGTGTTTCCCTGGTAGATTCTCATAAAAACTTCATCCACCCCAGGACTCCAGGAACAATTGCATAAGAGGGGCCAGAAAGATTAGAAGAGCCAGGGTTGTTCCATGAACTAAAGAAAACAGAGGTTTTTGACAGGCCACCTGGGAACTTGCTCGATGAACTTAACAGTAATGGTGACAGCATACACAATACCTATGCTGACTTAATCCGACAGATACCGAGCACAGAACTGGGGAATTTAAAAGTGGGCCCAACCGTTAGCAGAGGAACTATTGGCTGGGTGAGGGACAAATTTGCTATTTGTAAAGGGAATGACTCTAAATAGGCTGACAACTTGAGTGAATGAACTTGTGCCTATAGGCTTCTGGAAACAAAACCTTGGACCAGAATAAACCTAAACCATATGAAGTAGAATGCATGGAATCCTGGGAGGAGGGGGTAACTAATGGGGGTGTAATAGGTAGAGGGGTATAATTATGAATTAAAAGATTTCTTGTAATGAGGGGCTAAAAGGAGGCTCAAGCAGTAAAGGCGCACTGACGCTCTTTACCCGGACATGGCAACTAACAAACATGGTTTTAAAAGATTATATTCATGAAATTGCAAAATAACAATAAAAGTGGTCATGTAAAAAGGAAAAACTCTTCAAGGTACAAGCTGAAGGCACAGGAGAGCTAATGGGTTGCTTGGTTTTCATGTGAATGTCTAAGACACAGAACCAATGTAACTTCCAGCTCACAATCGAGCCAGAGACAATGAGGGAGAGCAAGGGAAGCCTGCCGTACTCCGCTCTTGTCTTCTCCAGCCGTCACCAGAGCACAGGAAGTCTACTCACAATACAAAGGACTGTTTTTTCAATCTAAAACTTAGAAACTGATCTCATTTCAAAGTACCCACATAAACAGCTCGAAGATAGTAACAAAATGTCCAAGAACTTTACGACCTGCTCTAAAGAACACATAAAATTAGTCATCGCATTTGCAAGAGACTTTGTGTTCAAAGAAAGCCTGCTTCACCTTGCCGATATTCTTGATTTATTTTGAGTGCATCAATTAACCAAATCTACTTTATGGATGGCCATGTATCTTTCCTCTAGAAACACTGTGCTCTGGTAACTGTGTCCATAACTCTCTTTTGTCCTTTCTTCTGAGTCCTGGTTTTCATTCTATTCTTGACATTCTTTGAGATAAAGATTTCCATTTTGTCCTAAATGGCTAAGCCTACCAACCATCTCAGTAACTGCCATGGATTCTATTATTTTGGTATATCATCATTGCTATTGCTGTTAAGGGAATTCAGTTTTCCTGTAAAGAGCATGCTCCTTCCACAAGACCAAGGAATTCCAGGAAATAAAAATTACCAAAGGTCCCCAACCAACGGAACCTGAACGCTAAATTCAGGTGTAACCACAGTTAAATCAGTTTCTGCCATGTTCACATCCTTTTTTATTTACAGATGTATCTTCCAGAAAGTCCTTCCACAAGAAAACTTCTGCATAGGCAATTCTGTCTTTTTGTTTTAATATTTATTATTTATTTATTAATTTATTTATTTATATGAATGAACTGTCACCATGTAGGTGTGCATACCTGTGTGTTGCAATGCCGCAGAGGTCAAAGAGGATGTCAAGATTCCCTGGAACCTGGAGTTCTCTGGAATTAGGAGTTACAGATGGTTCCTCAGCTGCCATGTGGGTGCTGGAGAATTGAACCCGGTCCTCTGCAAGAGCAGGGAAGTGCGCTGCTCTACCACTAGGCCGGGCCATTTCTCCAGGCCCCAAAATTCTGTTTTAAAATCTAAACGTTTAAAAAAAGATTGGGCTGGATGAAATGGGTCAGCAGTTAAGAGCACTGGCTCCTTTTTCCGGAGGACCTTGGTTTGATTCCAAGCAACCCCACATGATGGCTAACAACTGTAACCTAAAAACTCCAGGTCTCACCCTTCTGAGGGATTTCTGCAATTCCCCCTCAAATCTCCATTAAGAAAATGAATTAATGTTCTACCTGGTCAGTATCCATTAAGAATACACAACTGATCAATAAAAAAAAAAAAAAAAAAAAAAAAGAATACGGGGTTATAGAGATGGCCTAGCTGTTAAGAGCCTGAACCCGGGCTCTTGCAGAGAGCCCGGTTCTAATCCCGCCAGCACCCACATGGGCGGCTGAGAAAACCCTGACTGTAACTCCAATTCCAAGGAGCACTCCCAGTTCTAAGGGGAATCTGACACCGTTCTCTTCTGACCTCCGCGGAGCACAAACCTACATGCAAACAAAACACATAAAAAATAACAAAAAAAAAAAAAAAAAAAGATACAACACTTCACTTTCTTCAAGGCCATGAACCTTCCAGCACTCTAATCTGTTGCAGAAAAATATATCTGAACTCTAGCAGACCCTTTCATAGAGTCTGTGCAGCCTTATCTCTGCACTTTAGTCCATCTATTCCCTGCTATACCCCTATCAAGCATGTCTTCCACCTTTGGCTAAAATAGTGCCAGAATTTTTATTTCCATTTATTGGGCTCTTTATTTGTTTTCTTCCTACTGGCCTTCTTAGCTCTCATTAGCATATAGTCTGTACAAATGCTAAATTCTATACCCTAGAATTTAACCCTAGGAGTGTTTCTATGATAACAAATTCTTATTTACTCAGTATTATACCTGTACCTCCTTTGACCAGCTATTCTTGGGATAAAAAACTCCCATGTTCTTCCCAGATCACTGTTGACATGTCAGCCACACAGTTTTACTCATTAGGGAATATTCCCTCTGCTTCCTTAGTAGGCACGTGGGGGTGTGGCTGAATTTTCCTCTAGTTTTTGTTTTTTTATTAATTTTTTAATTTATTTTCTGTATGTGTAATGAATGTACTGTCTGCGCAGGTCTGTGCACCCGGAATGGGTGTCGTGCAATGCTGCAGGTCAGAAAGAGGGTGTCGGATTCCCTGGAACTTGGAGTCTCCTGGAATTGGAATTAAATACAGTTCTCCGGTAACTCCCGATGTAGGTTCCTTGAGGATCGAACCTGGGGTCCTCTGTAAGAAGTGGTGTGCCTGTAACCATTAAGGCCATCTCTCCAGCCCCCGTTTTCCCTCTATTTTGATAGGAGGAATGGAAATGTTAACTCCAGAAAGGAGCAAGAAGCCTTGCTTATGTGAGGCCTCTTCTCTAGTCTTCAACAATCTTAGTCTTCTAATAAAGAGGGGATCTTCTGGTCTAGGAGAGGAGCCACTTGTACAGGCACAGCAGGGAGGGGAACTGGGATCTCCTACTGTCCTGCTTCACAGTCTCAAGAATTTACTCTTTCCCTATTAAGCCCAACTTTTGGCTATCAATTCCAAGCATGGTCCTTCATTTTAATCAAATCCTCAGCTGATTGAAAGTTCTTGCCTTTACAAATTGATGATTAATTATCACTAACCTATCATTATCTCTCTGATCTGCAGTAGCTTCCCAGGTCTGTGTTCCAGATGACAGCGACCAGTTTTCTCCATTTCTGCAGCATTCGTTCACCAGCTAATGTGCCCTTCTTGGAGTCTCATCTCATTTCACCATCAAGAGTACTTTCATCGTTTCACTGTCACAGCATCATCAGCCCAGTTGTCTTCTACCTACTTATAAATAAGCAAACTTTTTCAAAAGTTTTTATTAGTATTTAATTTTGGTAAAGTTGTGATCTTGCCTGTGTGGTGACGAAGTGTATGCCTGTGTCATGCAAGTGCCCAGACAAAGACCAGAATAGGCATCGGATCCCCTGGAGCTGAAGTTACAAGCAGTGTTAGTCTCTATCTATATGTGAGGCGTGAATTGAACCCAGTCCTCTGGAAGAGGACCCAGTGTTCTTAAACATCCTGGAGCCCATTTCTGTCCCACGGCCCCATATATTCTTTTAAATATTATAGAAATTTTAAAGCAGAGAACTGCATGTGAACCCGTTTACTGTGGATAGAATTTCTGGAGATATTTAGTCTATAAATCGAATAAAAGAAGGTGATATTGAGAAAATACAGAGACTGATTTCCATGTGTTGACCCCTAAAATTTTAGCCAGTCCTGCAGTCTCAGGAGCTGTGGTAGACCTTTGATATGATCTCGAACAGAAGCATGTGTCCAGCACTTTTTTTAATCCTCACATTGGCCTGCAACTGGCCCCTAGCCAAGCCTGGAGAAATGCATAATCTTGACCAACTTCCAGCAGCTCCCACTGAAGGGCCCAGCTGCGGCTCTCAGCACCTGGAAGTCTCAGTGGCTGGCTGGGGGTCGACGGGGAGGCAAGCACAGCACAAAACACTCATGACGGATGACGTAAAATAAGTGAATTTAATACAGCTAACCCAAAATAAGTGAATTGAAGAATTTGGAAAAAAAGTGAAAGTTGAAAATTAAAGTGATTTGAAAATTACCATTAGATCATTTGAATACATTATCTGTTCGTTTTAGTATAGAAGTAATACATAATTGATAATTTGTATCCAATATTGCATAGCATCCACCTTGAATTCAGTGAAATATTTCTATTAGTGAGTTTCTGACACATTAAATAACTTGGTTTCTATAATGGTGTGTATTCTTCAAACACCTATTCAAAAAGTACATGAGAATCTTAAGGATATAATTGCATTGTATTGCCCATTTGAAACAATGGTGGTGAGTAGGTTCTCTTCAAACCCATTTCAGGGAAAGGAGTGATTTATGGTGGTCTCATTTTCCAAAGAATTCCCAAGAATTTCTAAGAATAATCCGGAGGTCTATTTGGTTATTTAATCCACAAAAAAATACATGCAAACTTGGTTGGTTCCAGATTTCTCTTATTGATCAGGGAAAATTTCTGGGTTCATGAAGAGACATCAATGGTGCAACAAACATATTGGAGAAAAATGCTCAACTTTGTACCTCTGACCTCCACAACAGAACATGCCACCAGAAGCTATGTACAACAATGCATACACCCTGTTCGATGTTGGGCGTTACACATACGTACGACCAACACACACACTACACACACGCACCCAGCATTCAAATTGAATAAAGGAAGCTTCTGATCCACAGCTCGAGAGTGGTGTGCCTAACATCTCCTTATGTTCTTTGGTACTTCTTTACCATAAGAACCAGCTTCTGTTTTGATCCTTGCAGACCTCTAATACCTGGATCTGTTCACTGCACTTCCTCTGGATAGTTTATTTGCTTCTGTATAAAAATCTGCATCTCTTAATGCTAATGTATTATCTCATTTCCAAAGAATTTATTTACGCACAGAAGTCATAATCCTGGGAGTCCATCACTCTCACCTCCCAGTCCTGTCTATTACCTCCAAAGGGCACTGCCTCGTGGCACAGAATCTCTGGTCCTTAGCATCTTGCCAAACAAGGTACATTTGAGAGTGAGACTGACTTGCTGCCGAGCTGGAATGATGTGCTTCTTTGTTAGACTCCACCTAGTATAAAGCCAGAGTTTGTGAGAACGATTCCTTTAGTTCACCAGTTTCCTTTCCTCTTGACCTTCCCCTTGGGACCCTTTGTAGTGCCTACAAATCCTCCCTCCCCTGATGTTCTCAGTGAGAACGAGGATAAAGCATACCATTTATCTGGCAAGCAGAGAAACTTCTCCCACATTTTCCCTGCAATAATCCAACACAGAAATCCGAGCACTCAGAGTTGTCCCAGTGCTATATTAAATGGCCCTTTGGGAACTGGATTGGAAGCTTTGGGATTCATTTCTTTTCACTTTTTGTGTCAGCAGAACTTAAACGTAATGCCTGGACTCTTTCAAGGGCGGCAAGCAGTTAGGTTCTTTTTCAGTAGCTGTTACTTAAGACTCCAGAGTGCTGCATGGTAGGGGTGGGAGACCAGAGTGCTGAACAATGAAACCCAAGGTCACCTCAGGTTGAATCCTCAAGCCTCAAATTAAATGTCAGTTACTTAGAGAAACTGTGCCTGACCTTCCAAGGTACATCTTCTCAGAGAGTGCCCTAGACTTTACCTCTGTGGTAATTATCAGGCTTTTATTATTTCTACAACTGTGTTAATTCTTTCATGCAATGGTAAGATCTGGGCTATTTATAGCCTCATCAATGGATTATGAACATAAAAGATTACTAGTGTTATCTCAATATACTTATCATATCCTAAATTAANTTATTTTTTTAATGATACAGGTTGTTTTGGTAATTAGCATTGGCAGTGTACCACAAGATTATGAACAAAGGTTTTTTTTTTTTTAGCTTCTTTACCGACTCCTTCTTAAGCCATTTTCTTTCTTTCTTTTTATATTGTGATAAAACCTTGAACTTGTATGTGACTAATCTAAATGAGAAACTCATTGCTTATAATGACGTAAATTTTAAAATGGAGTGATTTGAAAAAAAGTCATCGTTTTTATCAACTTGGCACAAACCTAGGCATACATGGGAACTGGGAACTGCAGTTGAGGAACTACCTATCTCAGATTGTTGTCCTGCGTGCCTTTCTCAGGGGCATTTTCTTGATTACTAGTTGATGTAAGAGGGCCCATCCCCTATAGGCCATCCCAAGACAGGTGAGCCTGGGATGTATAAGAAAAGTAACTGAACAAGCCCGAGGGACCAAGCCAGTGGGTGGACAGTGCTCTGTAGAGGACTCTCTCAGTTCCTGTCTCCAGGATCCTGTTTGAGCTCCTGCCCTGGTTTTCCTCAAGGAAATGGCATAACCTGTGAGAGGAAACAATGAGTAACTTGCAAGATGAGACAAATCCTTTCCTGCTCAAGTTGCCTTTGCTGGTAGTGTTTTATCACACAAACAGAAAGCAAGCTAGAACACGATGTGAGTGAACTCTTCAAAGATGCTGTTCGGTTACCTGTAAGCAGGTGCATGACAGAAGAGTTAGGTCTTGCTGTCCATTCATGTCTTCATGATTCCTTTGCAGGGTGGAGATCAAACCCAGGGCCTCACACAAGCTCGGTGAATGCTGTCCCTAAGGTACATCCCCACCCTGCTGTGCAAACTTCCTAGTTAACTCAGTTGCTGTGGTCTCCTTGAGAAAGAAAGCTTAAACAGCTGCTGCCTGTCTAAGTAATTACCTCATTTAATCACTTTAATTCAGTACTGAAAAAGCAATGATTTTTAAATTAACATCTAAAGTTATCTTAGATTTACTTTTTTGTATTTTCATATAATGAATAATTATTTAACTTCTTTTAAAAGTCCAAAAATATCACTGTCCTTCTCTCAATTTTCATTGGAAATGGTAATCAGATGTTTCTTCTAAGACTAACACGACTTCAGAGAATTAGTAAAATGAGATTTCTTTAATCGTTTTTCAGAATTACATATAAAGATCTCAACAGAGAAATTTGTTTATAATTTTCACCTATTGAGACAAGTTTGTCTCAGCACCTACTAAGAAAAAGACACATTGAGATCCAGGCCATGTTGTGGTTGAGCCTGCACTTCCAGCCTCACAGCTGTGTATTTCAAATGTACTTTTGACATAAACTCTAAAATAAGTTTGCTCTTCATGCACTTTAAATAGGTGTGTGTTCAGGGTCAGCCAGTGTGGTGGTTTGAATGAGAATGTCCCCCATAGGCTTCAAGTATGAAGACATTTTTGTCTCCAGTTGGTGGCGCTGTTTTGGGAAATCTTAGAAGGTGTGGCAGTACTGGAGGAAGCACGTCACTGGGGGCGGGCTTAGAGAGTTCTTAAGCCTTGCCAGTCTTTAGTCTCTGCTTAAAGATGTCAACCTCTTTGGCAAGCCCAAACCACCATCAGTTCTGCCTTTGTGCTCCACACAGGGCAGGGGGTCTTTCTCTCCCATGGTCCCCCAAATGAAGTCAAGTAAGCACACATCCTGTCTTGATCTTCCTGTATTGGCCTCCATGATACAGCCCATGTAGTCCAACAATGGCAGTCTATACTCTGACAGGGCTGAAATCCCCGTAGCTGCTCAGTCCACAAGCTGGGTATCTCAGTAGTTTGGGCTTGCCAAGGAGGAACCTTCAAACACTTCCTTAAGGAAAACAGGACTTCTTTTAGCCAAAAGAAAAAAAATTCAGGTGATATGTGTGTATGTATGTATGTATGTATATATTTATGTATATATATAACTATATATATATTGAAGCAATACAAGTTAGAGAGAACAACAAAAGAAAAATTATACATTAAAAAAGACGTGAGCCTCTGCTCCTGCTCCAGCGCCTCCTGCCACCCTGCCTCCCCACCACGATGGACTCTAATTCCCCTGGAACCTTAAACTTAATAAACTTTCAATTTTATGAGCTCCCTTGATTGTGGTGCTTTTTTTAAAATGTTATTTATTTTTGTATGTGTATGAATGTACTGTCTGCATGTAGGTCTGTGCACGGTGTCGTGCAATGCCACAGAGGTCAGAAGAGGGTCTCAGATTCCCCTGGAACTGGAGTTCTCCTGGAATTGGAGTTACAGATGGTTCTTAGCCGCCATGTGGGTGCTGGAGATCGAACATGGGTCCTCTGCAAGAGCAGTCGGTGCTCTTAACTGCTAGGCTATCTCTCCAGCCCCTCAGATATTTTTAGCTGAAGTTTTGTGCATTTCATACAACATTTCTTAGTCAAATTTAGACCCACTGCACCTTCCATGCTCCCCACCCTGCTAGAGCTCGCATTCTGCCTCGTATGTCTTGCATCTTTTTCTCAATTTACTGTTTCTGTCAGTTCTTTGAACTAGTTTTTTTGTTGTTGTTGTTCCCTCCAGTTTGTATTGCTCCAAAATATGCATATAGACATACCACACATATATCAAAAATTATGGTGACTGAAAATAACCTATAGGTTAATTCCAAAATATGTTTAGGGATTCACATTTTAACAGTAGAGTCGTATGTAGGTAAAGAAAAAATATTACTTAACATTCCTACCTTATATAGAAAGTTGTTGTATTTTAATGTACTTTTTATAGCGACATCAGGTATTATATTTGCTAAAAAAGAAAGAAAAGAAAATTACTCAGTTTGCCTTGCAGATAAGGATTTAGCGCTAGGATCCACAAATGAGGGACACCATACCTCATTTGGCTTTCTGGGACTGTGCTATTTCACATAGCATAATGGCTTGTAGTTTCATCCATTTACATCCAAATTTCATGATGCTGTCTTTCTTTACTGCTGCATAAAATTCCTTAGTGTACATGTACTAGGTTGCTTTCAAGTTTTTTTATATAATTTTCAGAGTTTCAGGTTTCACATTGAGGTCTTTGATAGATTTGGAGTCAATTTTTGTGCAGGGTTAAAGGTAGGGGTTTAGTTTTATTATTCTACAAGTGGTGATCCAGTTTTGCCAACACCATTTGCTGAAGATGCTGTCTTTCCCTCATTGAGTGTTCTTGGCCACTTTGTCAAATATGAGGTGACTGAAGTTACTTAGCATGTGCTAAGTTTGGAAACCCAATTTTGTTCCATTGATCTAAAAGACTCTGGATAGCCAAAGCAACCCAGAGCAAAAAGAGCAATGCAGCAGGAATTACCATACCAGACTTCAAACTATATTACAGGGCTATAGACAAAAGCAGCCTGGTATTTGTTGAGTTTTGTTTTGTACTCCAATATGTGGTTGATTTTGGATAGTTCCATGAGTTGTTGAATAGAAAGTATATTCTTTGTTGCTTGGATAAAATGTTCAGTAAATCAATGTTAGGTCCATTTGATGTATGATAGTGCTTAATTTAGTTGTCTTTCCGTTTACTCTTAGTCTGGTTGAGCTGTATCTAATAGCAACAATGAGGTATGATAGTCTCCCACTGCTAGTGAGTTGGGATTAATCTGTGTCTTACAGTCTTGTAGTATTCTATTTAAGAAGTTTGGCACGCCAGAGTTTGGTGCATATATATATATATATATATATATATATATATATATGCACCAAGATATAACGTAGATATAGATAGCTCTTTATCTTCTGTGTAACTGTCCCTTGTGATAAGAATGAAGGTGACGTTCTTTATTTCTTCTGACTAGTTGTGGTTTGAATTCTATCTTGTCAGGTGTTAGAATTGCAATTCCTGTTTGTAACTTGGTGCCATTTTGCTTGGAATGATTATTTTTTTCCAATCCTTTCACACTGAAGGTAGTACCTGTCCTTGAATGTGAGATAAGTTTCTTGAAGACAAAACAAAAAATGGATTTTTTTTTCTTAATCCATTCAAATAGCCTGTGTCTTGTTGGGGAGTCTCAGTCCATCAATTTTTAAAGTTATTATTGAAAGTTTGTGTATTGGTTCCTGTCATTTTAGGTTCTTTTTGTCTTCTTTTTTTTTTTTTTTTTTTTTTTTTTTTTTTTTTTGTTTTCTTTTTTTTTTTTTTTTTTTTCTTTTTTTGTTTGTTTTTAATGTTTTTTCTTTCCTTTTTTTAAGTTTTTTATTGGCTTCAAGTGTTCTCTGAAGGGCTTGTTTTCTGGTCTAAATTCTTTCAGTCTATTTATATCATGGAAGATTTTTCTTTCTGCTTCAGCTNTATATATATATATATAATTATAATAGCTTCTTTATCTTCTTGTGTAACTGTCCCTTTGATAAGAATGAAGTGACGTTCTTTATTTCTTCTGACTAGTTGTGGTTTGAATTCTATCTTGTCAGGTGTTAGAATTGCAATTCCTGTTTGTAACTTGGTGCCATTTGCTTGGAATGATTATTTTTTCCATCCTTTCACCTGAAGGTAGTACCTGTCCTTGAATGTGAGATAAGTTTCTTGAAGACAACAAAAAATGGATTTTTTTTCTTAATCCATTCATCTAGCCCATTTGACTGGAGACTTCAATTCATCAATATTTAAAGTTATTATTGAAAGTTGTGTATTGGTTCCTGTCATTTTAGGTTCTTTTTGTCTTCTTGGTCTAACTTTGTGTTTCCACAGTTATACCTTAATTTAGTTTCTTTTTGTTTTTTTTTTTTTCTTTTTTTGTTTGTTTTTTATGTTGCATCTTGGGTATAGTCCTTCCTTTCTTAAGTTCTTTGTATTGGCTTCAAGTATTCTCTGAAGGGCTTGTTTTCTGGTCATAAATTCTTTCAGTCTATTTATATCATGGAAGATTTTTCTTTCTGCTTCATCTGAAATGGACATTTTTGCTGGGTAAAGTATTCTGGGTTGGCATCTATGCTCATTTAGAACTGAAAGTACTTTGTTCCAGGCTCTTCTGGCTTTCATAATTTGCATTGAAAAGTCAGCTGTAATTCTGATGGATTTTCCTTTGTATGTAACTTGGTTTTTCTTTTGCAACTTTCAGTATTCTTTCTTCTGTACGGTCAATGTTTTTGCTATGATCTGCTCTGGGGAGTTTCTTTTCTAGTCCTGCCTATTTAATGTTCTAGGTTCTTCTTGCATTTGTATGGGTTCGTCTTTCCTTAATTTTGTGAAATTTTCTCCTTTAAACCTACTATCTGGTCAATATCATTATCCTGAGATTCTTCTTCCTCTATGCTTATGGTGTGTTAATTTGGTATTTTATGGTGTCCCACTTTCCCTGAATACCCCATTCCTGTGGTTCTTTAAAAATTTTTTCATAATCCTTGCTTGAGCACTCCAATTCTTTAACTTTATCATCTAGTCTTGATATTCTGTTTCCCATTTCATTCATTCTATTGGTGAGGTTTCTCTTGTTGTTCCGAATTGGCGTATTGAATGTTTCATTTCCTCCTTAATTTTAGCCCAAGTTTTCTTCAATATTTCTATCTCTTTTATGAATTCAGTCATAAATTTACTCCAATCTTTTAATTTTTATTTTTTTATTTGTGTGTTCTTTAAATTTATTGAATTATTTGATTTTTTTTTTGGTCTTTTCGAGACAGGGTCTCCCTGTAGCCCCAGCTGTCCTGGAACTCACTCTGTAGACCAGGCTGGCCTTGAACTCACAAAGATCCGCCTGCCTCTACCTCCCAAGTGCTAGGATTAAAGGCGTGCACCACCACGCCTGGCATTTGATCATGTTTATGATTGTTCTTTTAAATTCTTTGTCCTGGGTTGTTGGTAGGGTGTTATTGTCAAACTCCTCTATAGGACTGGTGTTGTCTGGTGGGCGCATATTATTTTGGCTCTTGATATTATTATTTTTCCATTGTAATTTTGGCATTAGATTTCTTTTGTCATTTGTGATTCAAGTGGAAAACTCAAGCCTTCCCTTGTTGAATTCCGGTCCAATTCTGCTTGTGTACTTGATTACCTTGTTTTTTGTTGGGTATGAAAAACTGGTTGGTCTAGGCTTCAGGTTTATATGTTTGATTTTGTATTGGAGGGACAAGATGGCTCTACTCCAGCTACTCAGGAGTTCAGGTAGAGGCCCAAGTCAGGCATGAATTAGATATTCTCAGTCTTCCTCCTAAGGTCTTGGCACCTGCTAGTCAGCAAGCATAGCCCAATTTGAGAAGCTTACTAGGCAGAGGCTTCAAGTCAGGTGTTATTGGGAAATCTGAAAAGTCTGGGCCCTTACTGAAGGGCTGAGAAAAGCCTAGCACTTCATTAGTAGAAGGAGTTTCAGATGGTCCCACCCAATATAGGGGGCTGAGCAAGGTGTGATTCAGAGAAATAACCACCAGAGGAAGCCTAGTGTGTAGTCCAGAGATTTAGGGCCTAAGAGGAAAATCAGGCAAGCCTGTGCCCAAGGCAGGGAAGAAGGCTCATCTAGGGAGTCCAAGGCAGGGTGGCAATGGGGAGATCTAAGACAGAAGGCTGCTTTCTGGAGTCCAAGGGCAAGATGGGGGTGGAGACTGTCTGTAAAGGGTCTAGCCAGCCAGGCTGGAAAATTGAGCCAGTGTGAGACCAGGAATCAGGAACCAATGGATGTCTGGGCCAGAAGAGTGGTCCAGAAATCTGGGATGTCAAAAGCAAAAGCAGGCTTGTGTCCAAGGCTAGAAAGAGAGCAGGATGTGTGGCTGTGGAAACCAGAGTTGCTCTCTCAGACTATAGGGAGTCAAGGAGCAGTGGGTGAGATCAGACTTAGCAGGGAAGAATGCTGGTCTAGGAAGTTGGAGGCAGGGTGGAGGTAGGGAGGACCAGGACAGAAAGATGCTTTCCAGAGTCCAAAGACAAGACAGAGGTGGGGAACACCTGTGAAGGGTATACCCAGCGAGACTAGAAAATTGAGCTGGTGTGACTCTAGGGGCTCAGAATGCAAAGGGTGAGTCTAGGTTAGGACAGTAGTCCAGGGATCTGAGGTACGATGGAAAAAGCAGGTCTGTGCCCAAGGCTAGATAGGACACAAGACTTGTATCAATACTTATGCTAAAGTTTTTGCTACTATTGTCTATTAAGACTCAGCAACAATTTATAAAAATTTGCCATTTTTATTTGTTATATTCTAAAATCTAATTGCTGAATGGAAATAATTCTACCTTGAGAACCATGTTCTAAACGTTATCCTGAGCCCTAGCTTAGTCTGAGATGGTCCATTAACCCATCTTCTCAGTGCATCAGATTACTTCTCTATACAAGTATTATCCTTGATGCTACCAAGAAATTCTTTTCCTTTCGAATTTCACTATACCATCCCAAGAATATAGCAGAAACACAAAGAATGTGTTTGAAGAAAAAAGAACTGAAAGTATCTACTCTGGAAAGACTCAGAAAAAGATGCAGGACATGTAAGGCAGAGTGCAGGGACTTGGGTGGGGTGGGGGACATGGAAGGGGAAGTGACTCTGGATTCGATTGAGAAATGATGTATGACTTATGGGAAAAGTTTAATAACAATAAAAAAGAAAAAAAAGCTAGTGAGGCACATCTAATAACTTGCAGTCATGTTGAGAATGGCAAAAATGAATATAGAGACAGGTGTATGTGTCAGTGATACCAAATAGAAATAGCAACAAACAGAGAAACTTAGAAATACATGAAATGTGGTGTGCTGCCCCTCAAGGACCACAGGTATACCCAGCAACATTAGAACATGCACAGGTGTGCATTAGATGAAAATGTTTGATTGGCTGGACTGAGGGGGATTACTATACCAGATTTCAAACTATATTTCAGGGTTATAATTGTGAGAACAGCATGATGCTAGCACAAAAACAGACCAGTAAATAAATGGAAAAAAATTGAAGACCAAAACTTAGACACATGCAATTTCAGCAACCTCATATTTGACAAAGAGGTCAAGAAGACTCAATGGAGGAAAAACAGCCTCTTCAGCAAATGGTGTTGGCAAAACTGGATCACCACTTGTAGAAGAATAAAATTAAACCCCTACCTCTCACCATGTACAAAACTCAACTCCAAATGAATCAAAGACCTCAACATGAAATCTGATACTTTGAAAGTAATAGAAGAAAACATTGGAAATAACCTACAAGATATAGGGGCAGGAAAAGACTCTAAATCAGATGGCAGTTGCATGGGAAATAAGGTAAACAATTGACAAATGAGACTTTATTAAACTTAAAAGCTTCCTTCCTGAAAGGCTGGCTATGATCAAGAAAACAAATGATACCAAATGCTGGAGAGGTTGTGGGGATGCAGACTCGTGCAACCCCTATGGAAAGCAGTGTGGAGAACTCTTAAAAGACTCAAAATGAATCTACTGCCTGACCCAGTCATATCACTACTGGGTATATACCTGAAAGAGTCATCCTATTGCGGAGATATGTACAAAACCATGTTTATTGCAGCTCTTTTCACAATAGTAAAAAGCTAAACCAACCCAGGTATCTCTCAGCTAATGAGTGGATAATGAAGATGTGGTAAATCTACACAATGGAGCTACATGCAGCAATAAAGAAATTATGAATTTCGAATTTTTACGAATAACGACATTATGAATTTTGCAGGTAAATGGATGGAATTGGAAGCTGTTATGCTAAGTGAAGTAACACAATCACAAAAAAAAAAAAAAAACAAGAAGTATGGTGTCCCTCATTTGTGGACTCTAGCACCAAACCCTTAAAGGTTCTGTTTGGCTAAAGGGAAGCCTTACCTCCCCTTTATGTGGATTTTCTTCATATCAGGCCATGATGAGAGATTTCTGCTCTACCACCTTCCTTTTCCTGTGGTGAGAGGACAACTTGCGGCAATTAGTTCTCTCCTTTCTTTATGTGCACCCTGAGGATGAAACTCAGGTTGTCAACATTGGCAACAAGCTCCTTTATTCACTGAGCCATTTTAGTGGGCCTGAACCTGTTCATAGTTGTGTTATGGATTACAGGTGCAAGCCCTTTATTAAGTTATGGTCTGCAAGTATTTTCCCTTTGATGTGTGAGTTCTCTTATCACTTCTTTAATTTTTTGCTGAAAAATATGTAAGAAACACATGAAAATTCAATAAAAAATAAAAGAAAAAAGTCATTAGGAGTAAGTTTAATATTATGTCTATTTAACAGGACAGTATTAGAAGGTTATCCACTAAGGCCTGTGACTTATCTATCAACAGGTTATTAGAGCTAACAGTACCAAGTAACAGCTCCATATTGTAAAGCAGACCAATCAGAAGGTTGTTGGTTACTCCCAGAACACTTGTGCCAGACTACTCATTATTTTAGCTCACAGGGTTCAAAGTTGATGATTACTTTTCTAGCAGCATGCATTGTACCTTTTACAATGGGAAAGCTAGCCAGTAGAGGTTAAGCTTCAAGGTCAGTGCCAGCTTGATTTTCTTTGTTTCTCCTATGGCTAATGTGCACAGTGTCTTCAGCAATAAGGTCTTAGCATCAAACTCTGGAGAGAATAAAAGAAACTTTAGGAGCTTCTATATGACACTATTATTTCATTCAATAGTTCATGAATTCTATAATTATTAACTGTGAAGTAATTACCTTATGTTTAATAGGAGGATTATAAGGTATATGAGTAAATCACTATATTCCTTAATTTGAAAAGCAAGAAAATTGAGTGTTAGAGGGTCAAGAAACTATATCACAGCATCACATTGTACCCATTAAATTTGAACAACTACTATCTATCAATTTTTAAAAATAGAGGTGGCTACTGGGGAGTGGGCCCAGTCACTAAAGTGTGTTCTGCATAAACATGAGAACTTGAGTAACCCCATAAAAATCTAGGCATAGTGATGCAAGCCTGTAACTTAGTGCTAGGGAGCTAGAGATAAAAGGGTACTTGAGGTTACCTTTCCAGCCAGACTAATCAAATGGGAGAGTGCCGGCTTCAGTGAGAGACCCTGGCTCAAAATATTAGGAGGTGAATTATTGAGGAGGCTACCCCCATCAACCTCTAGCTTGCAAACAAACACATGTACACACATGCATGCACACACACAGGCACACACACAGGCAGGGGGGAGCGCACGTGTGTGTGTGTGTGTGTGTGTGTGTGTGTGTGTGTGTGTGAGAGAGAGAGAGAGAGAGAGAGAGAGAGAGAGAGAGAAACACATACACACATAAAAATAAATAGAATGAAACAAGATTTCCTGAAGGCATTATAGCCATTAAGTAGGGCATGGAATTGAACCCAGGGCTCTTAACTATAAGGTCAACATTCTACCCAAAGAGTTCATCACCTCCCCCAAGTCAGAATGACTGCTATAAGCTACATGTATCAGTCCCTAGACTAAATAAAATTAATGTAGCAGACTGTCATTGGATAGAGAAATAAGCAGAGAAAAGAGACTCAGGAGATACAATGTAAGTTGAAAGGACTTGATGACTTGGGAGGTCAGAGAAAGGTGGACTATTTCCAAAAAAAAATAAAGAAGAAATTGTAAAAATATTAATATTTAGAGAAAATAAGAATCTTTTTACCCATGTATATATGAAACTACTTATTCTAAGTTATCATGACCTCAATAAAAACAATTACTGATACTTACTTGGCTTCATGTATAAATGGCACCAAGATGGAATTTGTACTATGTTTTCAGGATTGTGTTAATGAATCATCATTAATTCATTTGACAAAGATTTGTTAAATGCATTCTAAGAAGTGCTATATTGGATGCAGTGATTCTAAACGAGACCCTATCATTGTCTCCAAGAAATAACCTAAATATTTTATAATTAAAGAAATAAGAAAAAGATAGAAAGATAAAATCACAGACACACAGCATCCAAATCTGTAGTGTAGATCTCAGTAAATGTCAGTGATATTCATGGTCAAGTGATCTGGGATCTAGACTTTATGAAAATGTTTTCATCCTCAAGTAGGTATTGTGATCACACGTTTCAACAGGATTCAAATTCAAGGAATTTTTAAAGGCTGAGGAAGAAATTCAGCTTTGTCTTATAAGCTAAAAGCAGTGTTTACATCACACATTGGTCACAAAACATCAATGGTTCAGATGAGTGACATTTACACACAATGAGCTTATAGAATTGAGAGCTGTGATGAGAAAAGATAAGTTCTGAAGAAAGCACATCAAATTTGATGAAGGTTCTGGGGGGTCTAAACTTGGATCTTCATACTTCTGTAACAAATTCTTTACTAATGGTTGAGCCATCTCCCAAGTCTACCTGAAAACTCATTCTTAACATTATATTCCCTTAAAATTGTCTGTTCCAAAATCTATGTGTGTTAGTCAGACATCTCCAGAGAAAAATCACATGCACACAAAACGCCACAACTGGCCAAGGTGCAGAGAATAAGGGACTGTAGAGAGTGTTTCCCTGGATAGATTCCTACATAAACCTCATCCACCCAGGACTCAGGAACAATTGCATAAGAGGGGCCAGAAAGATTAGAAGAGCCAGGGTTGTTCCATGAACTAAAGAAACAGAGGTTTTCAGGCCACTGGGAACTTGCTCGTATGAACTTACAGTAATGGTGACAGCATACACAATACCTATGCTGACTTAATCCGACAGATACCGAGCACAGAACTGGGGAATTTAAAAGTGGGCCCAACCGTAGCAGAGGAACTATTGGCTGGGTGAGGGACAGTTGCTATTTTGTAAGGGAATGACTCTAAATAGGCTGACAACTTGAGTGAATGAACTTGTGCCTATAGGCTTCTGGAAACAAAACCTTGACCAGATAGACCTTAACACATATGATAGAATGCATGGAATCTGGTGAGGAGGGGGTACATGGGGGTGTAGATAGGAGAGGGGGTATAATTATGATTAAGATTTCTTGTATGAGGGGCTAAAGAGATGGCTCAGCAGTAAAGGGCACTGACTGCTCTTGTACCCACATGGCAACTAACAACATGGTTTTAAAAGATTTATTATATGAAATGCAAAAAACAATAAAGTGGTCATTAAAAAGGAAAAAACTCTTCAGGTAACAAGCTGAAGGCACAGGAGAGCTAATGGGTTGCTTGGTTTTCATGTGAATGTCTAAGACACAGAACCAATGTAACTTCCAGCTCACAATCGAGCCAGAGACAATGAGGGAGAGCAAGGGAAGCCTGCCGTACTCCGCTCTTGTCTTCTCCAGCCGTCACCAGAGCACAGGAAGTCTACTCACAATACAAAGGACTGTTTTTTCAATCTAAAACTTAGAAACTGATCTCATTTCAAAGTACCCACATAAACAGCTCGAAGATAGTAACAAAATGTCCAAGAACTTTACGACCTGCTCTAAAGAACACATAAAATTAGTCATCGCATTTGCAAGAGACTTTGTGTTCAGAAACCTGCCTTCACCTTGCCGATTATTCTTGATTTATTTTGAGTGCATCAATTAACCAAATCTACTTTATGGATGGCCATGTATCTTTCCTCTAGAAACACTGTGCTCTGGTAACTGTGTCCATAACTCTCTTTTGTCCTTTCTTCTGAGTCCTGGTTTTCATTCTATTCTTGACATTCTTTGAGATAAAGATTTCCATTTTGTCCTAAATGGCTAAGCCTACCAACCATCTCAGTAACTGCCATGGATTCTATTATTTTGGTATATCATCATTGCTATTGCTGTTAAGGGATTCAGTTCTGTAAAAGCATCTCCTTCCACAAGACCAAGAATTCCCAGGAAATAAATACCAAAGGTCCACCACGGATCCTGAACTGGCTAAAATTTCAGGTGTAACCACAGGTAAATCAGTTTCTGCATGTTCACCTCCTTTTTTTTTACAGATGTATCTCCAGAAAGTCTTCCACAAGAAACTTCTGCAGGCAATTCTGTCTTTTTTTTTTAATATTTATTTATTTATTTATTATTTATTTATTTATATGAATGTACTGTCCACATGTAGGTTTGTGCAACCGTGTTGTGCAATGCTGCAGAGGTCAAAAGAGGATGTCAGATTCCCCTGGAACTGGAGTTCTCCTGGAATTGGAGTTACAGACGGTTCTCAGCTGCCATGTGGGTGCTGGGAATTGAACCCGGGTCCTCTGCAAGAGCAGTCGCTGCTCTTAACCACTAGGCCATTTCTCCAGCCCCAAAATTCTGTTTTAAAATCTACGTTTAAAAAAGATTGGGGCTGGAGAAATGGGTCAGCAGTTAAGAGCACTGGCTCCTTTTCCGGAGGACCTAGGTTTGATTCCAAGCACCCACATGATGGCTAACAACTGTACCTAACTCCAGGTCTCTCCTTCTGAGGGATTTTCTAGCAATTACCTCAACATCTCCCATTAAGAAAATGACTTAATGTTTCTACCATGTGTCAGTATCATTAAGGAAAATACACACTTCAAAAAAAAAAAAAAAAAAAAAAAAAAAAAGAATACGGGGTTATAGAGATGGCCTAGCTGTTAAGAGCTCTGACCGCTCTTGCAGAGGAGCCGGGTTCTATCCCCAGCACCCACATGGCGGCTGAGAACCCTCTGTAACTCCAATTCCAGGAGAACTCCAGTTCTAGGGGAATCTGACACCTTCTTCTGACCTCCGCGGCATTGCACAACACGGGTGCACAAACCTACAAGCAGACAGTACGTTCATACACATACAAAAAAAAAGAATACACACTTCACTTCAAGCTCATGAACCTTCCAGCACTCTAATCTGTTGCAGAAAAATATATCTGAACTCTAGCAGACCCTTTCATAGAGTCTGTGCAGCCTTATCTCTGCACTTTAGTCCATCTATTCCCTGCTATACCCCTATCAAGCATGTCTTCCACCTTTGGCTAAAATAGTGCCAGAATTTTTATTTCATTTATTAGGGTCCTTTATTTGTTTTCTTCCTACTGGCCTTCTTAGCTCTCATTAGCATATAGTCTGTACAAATGCTAAATTCTATACCCTAGAATTTAACCCTAGGAGTGTTTCTATGATAACAAATTCTTATTTACTCAGTATTATACCTGTACCTCCTTGATCCACTATTCTTGGGATAAAAACTCCCATGTTCTCCCCAGATCACTGTTGACATGTCAGCCACACAGTTTTACTCATTAGGGAATATTCCCTCTGCTTCCTTAGTAGGCACGTGGGGGTGTGCTGGAATTTTCCCTCTATTTTGTTTTTTTTATTAATTTTTTAATTTATTTCTGTATGTGTATGAATGTACTGTCTGCATGCAAGTTTGTGCACCCATGTCGTGCAATGCTGCAGAGGTCAGAAGAGGGTGTCGGATTCCCCTGGAACTGGAGTCTCCTGGAATTGGAGTTTCAGACAGTTCTCGGCCACCATGTAGGTTCTGGGGATCGAACCTGGGTCCTCTGTAAGAGTGGTCGGTGCTCTTAACCATTAGGCCATCTCTCCAGCCCCCGTTTTCCCTCTATTTTGATAGGAGGAATGGAAATGTTAACTCCAGAAAGGAGCAAGAAGCCTTGCTTATGTGAGGCCTCTTCTCTAGTCTTCAACAATCTTAGTCTTCTAATAAAGAGGGGATCTTCTGGTCTAGGAGAGGAGCCACTTGTACAGGCACAGCAGGGAGGGGAACTGGGATCTCCTACTGTCCTGCTTCACAGTCTCAAGAATTTACTCTTTCCCTATTAAGCCCAACTTTTGGCTATCAATTCCAAGCATGGTCCTTCATTTTAATCAAATCCTCAGCTGATTGAAAGTTCTTGCCTTTACAAATTGATGATTAATTATCACTAACCTATCATTATCTCTCTGATCTGCAGTAGCTTCCCAGGTCTGTGTTCCAGATGACAGCGACCAGTTTTCTCCATTTCTGCAGCATTCGTTCACCAGCTAATGTGCCCTTCTTGGAGTCTCATCTCATTTCACCATCAAGAGTACTTTCATCGTTTCACTGTCACAGCATCATCAGCCCAGTTGTCTTCTACCTACTATCAATAAGAAACTTTTTAAAGTTTTTATTTATTTATTTTGTGTATATGTGTGTCTTGCCTGTGTGTACGTAAGTGTACCTGTGTCATGCAATGCCCACAAAGACCAGAATAGGGCATCGGATCCCTGGAGCTGAAGTTACAAGCAGGTGTTAGCCACATGTGAGTGCTGTGAGTTGAACCCAGGTCCTCTGGAAGAGGACCCAGTGTTCTTAACCACTGAGCCATTTCTCCAGCCCCAATATTTCTTTTAAAATATAGATTTTAAAACAGAGAACTGCATGTGAAAGTTTACTGTGGAAGAATTTCTGGAGATATATCTATAAAAAAATAAAGAAGGTGATATTGAGAAAATACAGAGACTGATTTCCATGTGTTGACCCCTAAAATTTTAGCCAGTCCTGCAGTCTCAGGAGCTGTGGTAGACCTTTGATATGATCTCGAACAGAAGCATGTGTCCAGCACTTTTTTTAATCCTCACATTGGCCTGCAACTGGCCCCTAGCCAAGCCTGGAGAAATGCATAATCTTGACCAACTTCCAGCAGCTCCCACTGAAGGGCCCAGCTGCGGCTCTCAGCACCTGGAAGTCTCAGTGGCTGGCTGGGGGTCGACGGGGAGGCAAGCACAGCACAAAACACTCATGACGGATGACGTAAAATAAGTGAATTTAATACAGCTAACCCAAAATAAGTGAATTGAAGAATTTGGAAAAAAAGTGAAAGTTGAAAATTAAAGTGATTTGAAAATTACCATTAGATCATTTGAATACATTATCTGTTCGTTTTAGTATAGAAGTAATACATAATTGATAATTTGTATCCAATATTGCATAGCATCCACCTTGAATTCAGTGAAATATTTCTATTAGTGAGTTTCTGACACATTAAATAACTTGGTTTCTATAATGGTGTGTATTCTTCAAACACCTATTCAAAAAGTACATGAGAATCTTAAGGATATAATTGCATTGTATTGCCCATTTGAAACAATGGTGGTGGAGTAGGTTCTCTCAACCCATTTTCAGGGAAAGGAGTATTTTGGTTGTCTCTATTTTCCAAGAATTCCAAGAATTTCTAAGAATTCCGAGGTCTATTGGTTATTAATCCACAAAATACATGCAAACTTGTTGGTTCCGATTCTTATTGAATCAGGGAATTCTGGGTTCAGTGAGAGATCATGTTGCAAAACATGATTGAGAAAAATGCTCAACTTTGACCTCTGACCTCCACACAAACATGCACACACAGAACTATGTACACATGCATACACCACACACACACATACACACACACACACACACACACACACATTAAATTGAAAAATAGGATCTTCTATCCACTCTCAGGAGTGGTGTTCTCTAACATCTCCATTAGTGTTTCTTTGGTACTCTTTACCATAAGAACCAGCTTCTGTTTTGATCCTTGCAGACCTCTAATACCTGGATCTGTTCACTGCACTTCCTCTGGATAGTTTATTTGCTTCTGTATAAAAATCTGCATCTCTTAATGCTAATGTATTATCTCATTTCCAAAGAATTTATTTACGCACAGAAGTCATAATCCTGGGAGTCCATCACTCTCACCTCCCAGTCCTGTCTATTACCTCCAAAGGGCACTGCCTCGTGGCACAGAATCTCTGGTCCTTAGCATCTTGCCAAACAAGGTACATTTGAGAGTGAGACTGACTTGCTGCCGAGCTGGAATGATGTGCTTCTTTGTTAGACTCCACCTAGTATAAAGCCAGAGTTTGTGAGAACGATTCCTTTAGTTCACCAGTTTCCTTTCCTCTTGACCTTCCCCTTGGGACCCTTTGTAGTGCCTACAAATCCTCCCTCCCCTGATGTTCTCAGTGAGAACGAGGATAAAGCAACCTTTATCTGGCAAGCAGAGAACTTCTCCCACATTTTCCTGGCAATAATCCAACACAAATCCGAGCCTCAGAGTTGTCCAGGCTATATTAAATGGCCTTTGGGGAACTGTATTGGAAGCTTTGGGATTTCATTTCTTTTCCCTTTTGTGTCGCAGAACTAAACTGTAATGCTGACTCTTCAAGGCGGCAAGCAGTTAGGTTCTTTTTCAGTAGCTGTTACTTAAGACTCCAGAGTGCTGCATGGTAGGGGTGGGAG
The DNA here is from genome assembly GCA_009823505.1 of Rhizomys pruinosus. Lineage (NCBI taxonomy): Eukaryota > Metazoa > Chordata > Mammalia > Rodentia > Spalacidae > Rhizomys > Rhizomys pruinosus. The sequence continues at coordinate 553,301 of VZQC01004283.1, forward strand.
ACCAGAGTGCTGAACAATGAAACCCAAGGTCACCTCAGGTTGAATCCTCAAGCCTCAAATTAAATGTCAGTTACTTAGAGAAACTGTGCCTGACCTTCCAAGGTACATCTTCTCAGAGAGTGCCCTAGACTTTACCTCTGTGGTAATTATCAGGCTTTTATTATTTCTACAACTGTGTTAATTCTTTCATGCAATGGTAAGATCTGGGCTATTTATAGCCTCATCAATGGATTATGAACATAAAAGATTACTAGTGTTATCCAATATTACTTATCAATCCTAAATTAAAATGATCAATCTAATGCTCATTCTATGTAGTCTTTTCTGTCCTGTTCGATGATTCCAAGATGCCAGAGGAATGTGGAGATATTCTTCATAAACACATAGGAGTAAATGGGAAACAGCTGAGATGACTCTTGACTACTGCACCTTCTCATTGCATGATGGATTATTTACATGCCCAGAATTTTACATTCAGTGCCTTTTAAATTTTATTTTACTTAGTATTTTTAGTTTATGTGTATGAGTACATTGTCTGTATCTATGTTAGTGTGCTTGTGGTATCCAGTCCCTGAGGAGGTCAGTACAGAACATCAGATCCTCTGGAACTGGAGTTACAGATGGATGTTAGCTACCGTCTGGGTCCTGAGAGTCAAACCTGGGTCCTCTGACAGAGTAGCCAATGCTCTAAATGGCCAAGCCATCTCTCCAGCACCCCCCATATTCAATGACTTTTAATTTTAACAAAAAATGAGGACAGGAAAGGAAAACAGGATAATTAAAAGCATTAGTTTAACTAATTGTAAATAAATCCTTCAAAGTAGTTTCCTACTCTAAAATAGGTAGCTAATTTCATTTGGTTTGTTCCATAATTTGAAAATAACTAATCTTGCCTAAGTGTGAAAAATAGGAGGGTGCAGAGTGCCTGTCCCTGGATAGGATTTCTATATTAAACCTCACTCACTCAGGGCTCAGGGACCATTGTGGAAGAGGGGACAGAAAGATTGTAAGAGCCAGGGGTAGTGGATGACCACAAGGAAACAGTTTTCCAGATGGCCTGGAAATTGTTCAAATGAACTTACAGCAAAGGTGACAGCATGCCCAAGACCCATGCTAACTCAAACCAGACAAAAACCCAGCATAGAACTGGGGAAACGGGCAGAGCGTTGCATTCTTAGCCAAGGAACAGCTGATTACAGCCAACTGAAGGGGTGTTGGTCTTCTTTAAGGGAGTGAGGATAGGCAGGCTGACCAGGCTTCAGTGGATGGACTCATACTAAGAAACATCTGGGAACACAAACTTGATTTACTAGGCCTTAGCATATATGAAAGAATGCATGAAACTGGGGGTGGGGGCACTTTGTGGGTGGTGCACGTAGGGGAGTGGTTCTAAATATGATTAAGATATAGTACATGAAGCAGGGCGTGGTGGTGCACGCCTTTAATCCTAGCACTTGGGAGGCAGAGGCAGGCGGATCTTTGTGAGTTCAAGGCCAGCATGGTCTACAGAGTGAGTTCCAGGACAGCTGGGGCTACAGGGAGACCCTGTCTCGAAAAGACCAAAAAAAAAAAAAAAAAAAAAAAAAAAAAAAAAAAAAAAAAAAAAAAGATGTAGTACATTAAATGTATAAAATTCAATAAAATATATATTTAAAAAATAACCAATTATACAAAATACCGAAAGTGTGCAGGTTCCATGTAACCACTGCAATTCTTGTTCAGCTAGTACCAATGGGTGCATGTGTTTGTGTATGTGAGACAGAGAGAGAGAGAGAGAGAGAGAGAGAGAGAGAGAGAGAGAATGAAGATTACAAGTGGTTATAATTTTCATTTACCGAAGAGAATAATTGAACTAAGAAAAATAAAAATGTTATTGAGTCATAAAATAAGATTTTTGTCTTATTGAAATCCTTGCTTTTCTTTCATGCCTTTTTTGGATAAGAATTTCCCAAGATTATTATAAAGTAAATAAAGACATCAGATGAAGTTTTGTTTCAATTTAAATGTGTTTAGGAACATTTAATTTCATATAAGAAGATTAAATATTTCACTACTAAGTTATCAGATATTCTAATTCCCCAAAACAAATGTTTTATTATAATATATATTTAGAAGAACTTACCCAATATGAAATATTCACTTTAACTGAGCCTCCTCTGTTGGCTTTTTGTTTTAAGAAGGAAGAGCCATTCATTAGAAAGATTACTTTGGAAAAGATTAATTTTAGAGACAGGCTCCCATCCACATACCATGTGGATCTCTGTGACATCTTTGGCATTCTCAAGGACAGTGCCCAGTGCACATGCTACCAAATAGCATAAGATTCTAGATGGTAGTATCTGGGGTATTTATAAGGTAGTGGTGAGCATAACATCCCTCCACTAATCAGAGTTGAATTCAGAACAGAAATAGTGAATTTACCAGCAATGTGTTTGCTTATCTAAAGCATTGCATGTCAAAGTGGTTTAGACATATTACTGTGAATAAATTATAATTGTTCCTATATTTTACTTTAAATTATGCCATTAAAATAAGGAGCTTCAGGATTTGAGAGATGGCTCAGAGGTTGAGAGTGCTGGCTGCTCTTGTAAGGGAGCTGGGTTTGACTTATTCCCAGCACCTACATAGTGACTAACAACCATCTGTAACTCCAATTTCAGGGGAATTTGACACCCTCATCTGACCTCCATAAGCAATTGAAAGACATGAGTGCACTTACATACATGCAGGCAATACATTCACACATATAAAATAAAAACAATAAATAAAATACTTTAAGTTTTTGTTTGATTTGGTGAAAACAAGCTGAAGGGAAAAAATAGTCATTTCCTATAACTGAATTCTACTGGTTTTCTTGGCAAATAAATTGTCATGGTTCCCACAGGCAATTCCAGTTCACCATGCAAAATGCGAATCTTCAAACTAAAATAAATACACTGAAACTATAAATCAGGTTATTCTCTATATATCATTAAGAATATTATCTGTCCCTTTTTTATTTTAGGTTTTTATTTTTTGACCCATGAATCTCAAAAAGGCAGTTGTATTACACATACCTATAGGAAGGAATCTCTTTTAGATGATTTAACGTAAAATTTAAGTTTGCTTCCCAAGTTAATCATATATAGTCACCCAAAACAACATGGGTGAATTTGATGAATCATGGGTGAATTTGATGAAATCTGTGCCTTGATTCCACCCTATAGTTATGTATAATACAACTGTCTTCTGGAGACTCATGGTGTTTTAAAAAAAGGTGGTGGAGGGATACAGACAGACATGAAACCATTTCGTCAAAATACCTTGCAATTCAAATCTTAAACTAACCCACGGGAAAAGATATGTTTGTTCCAACAGGACGAGTGTCCCAAACTTAATGGCTGAGAAAGAAAAGATACAGCTTTGCATTGAGTAGGATGTACCAAAAAGTGGCAACTGAAAGGTTGACCCGGTCTGGAAGCATTGAAGGAAAGAAAAAGAAAGCCTCAGATGGCATTAAACACGAACCCTCTGTGGATCCACATGTAACAAGTATTTTATGAAGTCTTAATGAAACTTATACCTTCTGTGCCACAAAGGCTTTTTGATTATGGAAGACTTTCTTCGCCTTCCCCCCATAGAACAAGGAGCAATATGACGCATGATGAGGTCGTTCTCCAACATGTAGATTGGAGACAACTATGTTAGTAGAGGTGTAATCTCGTATTAGAAACTGTAAAAATGCCTTCTTTAATTGACTAACTAGACATAAGAACTGTGGAACTGATCTATTAACTTGTTCCGAACCAACATATAATACTAAATGTCCTTAGTGCTATGCACTTAGGCAAAGTATCATTAATGCAGGAGCTCTGACATAGAAAATGGATGTTTCTACCAGGGGATGTTGCCAGGGGATCCAAGGCCCCAAAAAAAGTAAGGGGCTCCTTGCCCCTAAGTTGGGATACCTACAGGGGGAGAGACGCATAAGTACCCTGCTGCGAAGACCTGACGTTAACACTGGAGTGAATGTATTGAGACAGCCATGCAAGTGTACAGTATGGCCTCTGAAATGCCATGAGTAGTGTTCCCAAAGCCACTAAACCAATAAAGGCATACATTACGGGTCATCCCTAGTCCGCAAGGACTCCACCGTCAGCACCAGCTTACACCCACCTGGCCTGGAAATACTGTGCAGCGGAGGCAGCCATGTGCCTGTGATTCCACAATCTAATTGGCTTTGGCTCTCTCCTTGGAGAATAACCCCATGGCTCTGTCCACAAGCTTACATCCTTTTACAGGTTAGGAGATGTTTTTATGCCACGAGTAAGACCCCTGGTCATATTTAACAGGGGGGGGAAATGTAAATCATGGATTAACATATCAATCCAAAACATGTGTCTATGTCCAAAGTTAACCTACCATAACTATTATGTGCTGCTTAAAATACCCTATATATCAATTGCTTGTGCTTCATTAGTAGGATCGAAAGGTTACTCCTGGACAAACTGTTCCAGCCCCTGAAAGGAAACAGCCAGAATTGCCCAGAGTCCCAAGTCAACAGCTCCAGAGAGAGTGGACGTTTTGCTTCTCATCCACCTGGCCCCTTTTTCTAAGCCAGGGACAAGCTGCGGAAGAGGGGGGCGTGTAGTAAGAATGTACAGGCTCCGTTGGGGTGGAATGGTGAAACTACAGGCATGTAGTCTGGACACTCATTGATCAACTTGATTGAACAAACAACATGTCACCCCCCATGGATGGTGGGGTGGGGGTTTGGACACAACACCTGTAGATTGGTTTTTGCACGAAGGATGCTTGTATTCATGTGATGTATCACTTATAGCTAAAAAAGGAGAAAAAAAAAAAAAAAAAAAAACAGAGAAAGATGCAAGACAGTTATGGCAGAATACATGATCTGGGATGGGGTGGGGGTGGGGGGGAAGGGAAAGGGAAAAATGCCTGATCTGAATTGGAAAATGATGTACGAAATGCACAAAGCATCAATTAAAAAAAATTAAATTAAAAAAAAAAAGGAAGGAATCAAGGCGTAAATTTTCATTAAATTTACCCAAGCTGTTTATCATTGACTGTGTGTTGTTAATTTGGGAAGCAAACTTAATTCCTTTAGTTAAATTACCCTACAGGTAAAAGAAATGTTACAAGATTATACTGTATAACACAAAAATTATGGAGAACATTTGTAAACATTAACCCCAAAGTTGTTGTTATCCAAATTATAAGTATAACAAATGTGGACAACAATTTATATTTCCAATTAGCTTAAATGTATTAGCGTTTTTATTAAAATCTTTTAATCAATGTTGTTTAATAGAGACATTTTTACTTTTACTAAGTCCTAAAATACCATATAATATGTAGACAAAGTTTGGACAAATTTGGATACCTGTTAAACTCACATCAGTTAAATATACATTGTTCCTTAAAATTATTTTTTTTATTATCTGTCCAAAGACCTCTGTCTTTAAGTTAAGCTAAAAAAAATATTCTCTTTATTGCTGCCTGTTTTATTCAAGTAATGGTTGCTTAGGGACATTGAATTTGTTACTGTTACTCAGTGCATAGGATGACTACATACAGTTATATGCTACACAATTTCTTTATGACATGGTAATAAATTAATATAATTATTTCAAAGTTTACTAGAAAATATCGTGATGTTCCATATCAACATTTAACCATATTTTGACATTTTACTATTTGTTATATGTATGAGTTTGATGACTGCATGTAGAGAGGTGAACCCATGCCATTTCAATGCCCACAGAGGTCAGAAGAGAATGCCAGATCTCATGGAGCTGGAGTTACTGAAGGTTGTTAGCCACCATGTGGGTGTTGGGAACCTCTGAGTCCTCTGTCAAAGCAGCTAGTGCTCTGAACCACTGAGCCATCTCACCAGCCCTTAACCATATTTTAAAAGGCTTTGATGATTATAATTAGAACAATTTTTGACAAATAAATCTAAATCATGAAACTTTTTCTCCTTGAAAATTTCATGCTTTCTGAAGTGTGCACTTCTCAAGTGTTGATCAATGTTCACTATTTCCATATTTTCAAAGTAATATTCTAAAGTATCATATGAAAAATTGTTTTAGCAGACCAATAAAAGAACTGTGAGTTCACTTGGTCCACCTCTTCCTCTCTTCCCTTCTCAAGAAGGAATATTTCTTTCAAACATGTTTAGAACATGGTTTACATAAATAAAATATTAACAAAATTCTCAAGTTTCATGTTAACTTAGGTAAATGTCCTCCTTTTCCCCTGACTCCCAAAGCAACCATATTCCAATAATATGAATTGAAATGAAGATAGCGATTAACATACATAACATAGCATGCCTTATGAACTATCGTCAGCTTCCTTCTATATATTTAAAATAAGCATTTCAATTAATGTCATCGACTTTCATTTAGAAAGGCCATTTTATGGGGCTGGAGAGATGGCCTAGCGGTTAAGAGCGCCGAACGCTCTTACAGAGGACCCGGGTTCAATCCCCAGCACCCACATGGCGGCCGAGAGCCGTCTGAAACTCCAATTCCAGGAGAACTCCAGTTCCAGGGGAATCCGACACCCTCTTCTGACCTCCGCAGCATTGCACGACACGGGTGCACAAACTTGCATGCAGACAGTACATTCATACACATACAGAAATAAATAAAAAAAAAAAGAAAGGCCATTTTATATGACTCAGAATTTAGGAGAATGGAAATTCATTTTCTTCAGTCAATGGGTTTATGTTAGCAAAATGTGTGATGCAATTAATTTGAATCAGAAGCCTAAGAATTTGAAACACCAATCAATTTTAATTAATCAGCTATCCTCAGTAATAACATTTTTCTGGCCTTATGGAGGTACAGTTGACCAGAGACTGTATCTACTAAAATAGCACAAGATGATATTTTATACAGGTCTTCAGTATTAGAATTACTGACACAATCAAATGATTAACATTTTCATAACCTCCCATAGTTACCCTAGTTGCACTGTTTTACTTTGTTTTGTTTTTGGATGAAAATAACACTAAAGATATACACCTTAGGAAATTTCAAATATATGTTATAGTACCCAGTAACAGCTTTTTTAGAAAAAGATTATTTTGAGCCAGGCGTGGTGGTGCATGCCTTTAATCCTAGCACTTGGGAGGCAGAGGCAAGCAGATCTTTGTGAGTTCAAGACCAGCCTGGTCTACAAAGTGAGTTCCAAGGACAGCTGGGCTACAGAGAGTCCCTGTCTCGAAAAGACCAAAAAAAAAAAAAAAGATTATTTTAGTTTTAATTGTGTGTGTGCATGCATGTGTGCATGCATGCGTGTGTGGTGTGTGTGTGTGTGCATCTGTGCATGTGTGTGCGTGTGCGTGCATGTGTGTGTGTGTGTGTGTGTGTGTGTGTGTGTGTGTACTTGAGTATAGGTGTCCTCAGAGGCCAGAGTTGCCAAATCCCTTTTGAGCTGGAGTTACGGGCAGTTGTGAGCTGCCTGATACAGTTTCTGGAAAAGGTCCTCTATTCGAGTAGTACGTGCTCTTAACCAGTGAGCCAGCTCTCCAACCATAGTATAGCACTTTAAGGTTAACATGCTGGTGTAAGTCTCTTGGCTTTTTGTCTTTCACATGTAAAGAGAAAGAAAACATGTCACAATAGTGACTTTCTACAACCAGAATTCCATTATCTAATGAGGAGTAAGAGATTATTCAGATCAAGTGATGTTCATTCAGATAGACTTTTTACCTATAAACAAAACTAAATATAATTCTTTTTACCAAATATTAGAAAACATATTAAAACCAAATGTAGCTCATTTGACAGTAGAAACATTAATTTCCCATGGAATTGTTCAAACCTTACCCATACTTAACCTTTCAAGTCTCTGTGACAAATATATTTCTGAGTCCCTGATTTTTTCCAGTTTCATTTCTATTGAGTCACAGAATTTAAAAATATATATATTTTTGACAATTTATCTCCAATTTCCTGCAGGAGTTTAAATCTACAATTACTAAATACATTATTCACATTGGCTTTAATAGTAAGTTAATATTGATAAGCTCACTTTATTAATAGGGGCCACTTATAGAGACTAAATTGGAGAAATACATAGTGTTCTCAGAATTGTTCTGAGTACATCCTAACTACCTTGAGAGATGTGCTGTGTTCTCCAACACCGTGTTCTAGGGAAAACCTGTTTGGGCCCTTAATTATATATTTTTGCCTTCAGTTTCTTTCTCTGAATGAATATCATATTTCAGGGACCTACAATTTTATCACAGTGAGCTATTTATTTCTGTTACCAAGTATCACTGTGTCTGTCATTAATGAAATGACATCACAGGAAAAGCCAAAGATGAAATCTGCCAAAACAAGTCTAAGTTTTCACAGTCACCAGAAAATTAATTACTACACACAAAGATGAGACTAGTCACATTCCCACAGCATTCCAGAGACATCCTTTTACAATATTGCCTTCTAGAGAATTGTTCTGATTCACGACAGTATTTCATCTGAAATTTCTTCCATCTAAAAACCTAAAGACGTCTGTATAAAATTGATTTCACTCTTCTTTAGGCCACTCCTATTATTTCTAACCCTGAACCATTCCGTTTTCACCTTTAACCCAAGGTTCCTTTATTTTCCTTCACCTCTCACCAAGTCAGTCACCATTCTACTGTGTAAAGCAGAGGCAAATCTCCATTTACTAAGGAATTACTGCCATCTTGTGGCTATCATAATTGCAGGCAAACATCCCTGATGTACTATCCAAGAAAAGAAAGAGTCCCAGACCCAGTAGCTGCAGATTTCATGTTTTATCCTTTAACTCCATATCGTTAATGGGTTATCATAACATACATTATTTTAGTGAAAACATGCACAATGGTACCATAACATTCAAGAAGATGAACAGTTTTCCATGATTAATTAAAATACATATTCAAAAGTAAAATGCAGTTTTACTCTAAAATAGAAGCTTGAGTTTGTTTACAAAAGGTAATTATACAGACAAATAAGTAGAGGCACGAACAAAAGTTCAATAATCCATTCCCCACGTAAGCAATCTATTCCATCGTCCTTCATGTTAAGAATTCGAATTTGTAGAGGACCAGAATTCAGTACATTCAGATATTTCTAACTCTGAGGTGACATCCTTGTCACACGTCTCAATAGCCTACATCAGCACCAGAAATATGCAAAGACTCACTAATAACCAGAGCCAGATTCCACGTGAGTGCTTCTCTCAGATCTGTGTGACACATGTTGTCTTTAATATTATTTCCCTTGACAATCGACAAATTTGCAAATTCTGCATTTTTACAATCCACATGGTGCAGCAGCCAGTGAAGCAGTTGCGGTAATATACAATAAACACATGTAAGAACATGCTCTGATCTATGAAGCAAAAATATTCTGTTTCTGTGTCAAGATGTGTGAAAGGCCACTTAAAGCATCAGTTAGTTTTGGACCAGAAGTTTCAAAGAATAATTATATGTCTGTTTTTATTGAAGAAGGCAGCTTGCTAATAACTTGTTTATTTAAATAACCAGACGTTCAAAATTAACATTTTCTACCCATATGATCGGTATAGATCTGAAGCGTAAAATCTTAAATGCTAAGGACAAAACACTCCACCTGGTGGTAGAAGAAAAGTCCTAGCTCTCTGCAAAGGACTTTCAGGAGAGAAAAAAAAAATGGAGTGACTCAATAGAATACTCAGGTCTAGTGAGAAACTGGGTAAGGTACTCCACTGTAGTTGGCAAGCATCTTAAAAGCAAAATCCAGACAGAATCTGTCTCTCCATAAATCTTTTCACCCCTTTCCATTACTAGTTAGGTATTGTTGGCTCTAAGCCATCTGATTTTACTATGATTTATTAACTGCTATGCATTATATATGAGATTCAGGTTTGCTGAAGAGTTACCCTTATGGTCACTGTTGCATACAAATCAGCTACTGTTAGAGAGGTTTCCTGCATCATTTTATGCTGCTAGCACTCCTGTTAGAGAGTGGTATAATATGTAACTGGAAAAGAAAGCCTTTCCTGCTACATTTTTCCATATATGTGACTAGCTCACGCACTGCATGTTAAGAACAATAGTCCTTTGTTCCAGTCAGTTTATAAAGAGAAGATAAAGCACCCAGAACAGCAGATAGGGAGAAATAAAAACTTGTTTTCTAAATCAAGGGATTGGTAGACAGCAAATTGTAACTATAACATTGAGCTGTCTTCTCTTGTAAGACTAACTGAAAAAGAGAAAGTACTAACATGAGCAAAACCAGTTTACTCTTGGTAGGAATTAGGGACAATGGGAGCAGGGATCTAAGCAGATCTGTCTCTGGAATAAGCTACGACAAAACTGCTTCCACATTCTTTCTTTGCATTGAGACATCAGATTAAGTAATTCAACTCCATTTTCTCATTCAATTCTCAGTAGAATTGACTCCCAGGCTTCTCCTTAGCACCTTTCTGGCATGTCTGCTTTAACCTGGCATTAAAATAAATCAAAAACAAAAGCAGCACATTACCTAAATGGCTTTGACTTCCCTGTAACTAACAGAGATTTGGGGATTGAGTTACATGCCCAACACAAAGGAAAACGTGTGTCTGATTTTCTTTTAAAAGTCAGAGGTTCTGCTTTCCTGTGAAGGGTCATCTTACTCCAACCAGCACACTGCAGTGTCCTTGTGCCATATTACTGTTTCTGAAGAAATACACTATTGTTAGGTAATACAATTATGTACAAAAGAGTTGAGGATTTTGAACTCCTAAATACAGTAAATCTGCCCCAAGTATACTAGAACCACTTCTACTAACATGCTGTAAAATGATTTTAGAATCTGAAATATGTACCTATAAACAAATGTGTATTTCATTATTGAAATGTTTGTGTTTGAATCATCCATGAAGGTATTTCCTAATTTTTTAAGTGTGTGGATTTCCTCTTAACTACTGGAGAAAGAATACACATAGGTAGATTTAATTTCTTTAGGAAGACATAGTGAAAAGTCTTGTGTTTGATAGTGAAATCCTTTCTTGCCTGACCACTATGCACCTACTCATCACTTCTAAGCATAACAGATGAAAGACTTGTTAGCTAAAAATAGGATTCCTAGTCACTTCAAGCCACTGATTTTGACAGAATTCATCAATCTCTAATGAGTTTTGCCCACAAACCCCTATTAGATACAGGAGGTACTTGAAGGAAGGAGGAACTTTGAAGAGGTCAGTCACTAGATCTGAGAGAACAAGATGTCCTCATGGGCAGTAACTTTGAAAATTATCAGAAATAGATTTTACTGAAAAAAATAGGTTGTGCTTAATATCATCATCCATATTCTGTGATGTCATCAAAGCACTGACATTCTGAATAATTATCTAATTTTCAAGATAGGTGGCCTAAGAAGTACGTAACTACAGGTGCACAATTGTTTGTTATAATTAACTCACGATTTTACACTAAAAAGTATTGGTTCTCTTCAGAAAAGAATGCCATTCAAAGATCTAGAAAGTTCAATCTCCTGAGAAGAAAGTATTGATCAAACTATGAGATTATTGGACTATTGTTACAGTGTTTTGCTTCCTATAGGAAAATCAAAAGCCAAAAATTAAAAACAAATCAGCAACAAAGAAATCCCTAAAAGCAATATGCCTTGCCAGGTTCTAAAAGATTTTCAAACTGAACAATTGAAAAATCTTGGGCATCACTTCTAAACTATTGTTCCAAGTGGTCCACATATATATTAATATCTTTTTTATGAATCAGTATGCCTCTTATTTCTAGTGACTCATGTTTTAAAATTAACAGCACTATCAGAGAGCGAACAGGACACACGTGCAATGCTTAATCCAGTTTTTCTTTGTCTTAATGACCCTGTTTAGACTGAAAAACATTATTCGGCCTTGACAATCTAGACCCTCGAGTCTGTGAACAAACTTTAATTAAGGTAAGTGGTACCTCCTCTGAGGACATCTGCTACCAAAAGTTTCAAGTACCCACAACAACGTATAATATTTCAGTTTCCAGAAACATAATTAATATAGAAGTGCATTTTTCCAAAAGTATAATTACAAACTGTTATGTTGTTTCTAGTACCTTAAAATAACAAGATTTTTCATCTTGTCCAACTCCTTTCTTTTCCTTTTATATTTCAGTTCTATAAATGCTTTCTTTCTAGAGGTTTAATAATTAAAATGACCCCTGGACAATCAGGTGCAAAGCATTATTATGCAATTAAACTTGAAAGGAAATCTAAGAATAGTTTTCTCTTTGGTAAGGACAAGGCTTAAACTTAAAACTTCCACTCATTCTCTATTAGCATACCCACATTTCCTCTAAGATGGTGTCTCTACAAAACAAAGGGATGTGCGCAGTTTTCCAGCCAACTTGTGTGGTGTGGACAATTCAAGTGGGCACAAGGTCTATATTGGAGGTAGGCACATTTCCCATGTCTGATAAGGAGACTCCCCCTCTAATCTTCAGAATGCTGCTTTGTAAACTGCCAGGTCTACTCTGATTTCCACAGACCTGCTACTCAGATAATACGATGCTGAGGCATGTGTTTGCCATGAATAAATATAACAATGGAACACACATGTCCAGTGTGCTACAGAAATTATTTTCATATGTTTATCACTAAACTTGCTAGAATTCCAAGTTTGAGGTTTGAGGTGTTGCCCTAAAATACTTAATAAATCAATTTTTTTTTAATTTATAGGGGCTGGAAAAAATGGCTCAGTGGTTAAGAGCACTGACTGTTCTTGCAGAAGACCCATTTCGAATTCCAGCACCCACCTGGCAGCTAACAACTATCTGTAACTCCAGTTCCAGGGGATCTAACCCCCTCTTCTGTTCTGTGTTAGCACTGCATGACACAAGTGCACTTATATACATGCAGGTGTAATACTCATACACATTAAATAAAAAATAAATCAAAATTAAACAAAAATACATAGACAAAAAAGATCTTTTAAATTTATTTTATTTTCATATTTATATATAACTATATATTTAAGTAATCTGAATGAATATGAACTTCCACTTTCTCTGAAATTAAGCTTGTTGGGAAACATTTTTGAATATATGGTTAAAAATTAATTTTTGGTTGTATTAATGTTCAAGCACACTTCATTCAGCCACAGTGCATTTATGCAAAGGCTATTTATTTGTTTCAGCCAATATCCAGTTGTGAGTTTAAAGTGAATATGATACTTGAATAATACAGAAGAAAACAGGTATTTTAAATTGAGGGAGGAGAGACAACTCAGCAAGTCTTTAACATTTTATGATAGCATTTGGCTGTTTTATAAAATGACTGGCATTAAGCTACACAGATGTGTGCTATCATGCAGTGCTTCATCGGTATAAATACAGAACCACCTGCCCCTCTATAGAGCATAACTCTATGTAATGAATCTTATGTATGTATGTTATGCTACATGACAATACCCACATTAAAACAGTTGCTAGGCTTTGTCACATTGTACATTATTTACTGTCAGTTTTGAATCCATAAAAATACAGACAGAGAAAACAAAACAGAGCAGGAGGTAGAGGCTGTCTTAATGTGATTATATTGGCATCTGATATGATGGCGCTTAGGACCATATTGACTTGAGTGAGGATTCTATGTAGCAACTGTTCAATACCATCCGTTGGACTTCTCTGATAGACCACTTAACTATCTCAGCTTTTCCAGTGATCATCTCATTTATCTAGGATTATTGCACTGAATTTACTGTTTGGTTTTCTTCCAGAACTGAAATGTCAAGTCCAGTGTCATGTATGCAGTAGCTTTGTGCTGTGAGAGCCTCACAGATCCCCCAAAAGCTGCTAGCAGTTGATCTTTGGATAGAGCTAGAAATAAATAAATCCTCTTTAGCAGATCAATATTCATCCCATTTAATGCTTGATGTGAAACTTGTGGATTTGTGGTGGTAATGCTGATGTACAGCTAATCGTTGAAAATGGGCATCAGGGTTTTATAGCATGGCAGCATACTGTCAGACAGAGGGAAGAAGTGGAGTGCACAGCCTCAAAAACAATGCACAAAGTTTATAGAAATTTGCTGCAAATTTAGAAATCGCTTGGGCTGTTTGACTATGTGCACTAGAAACTAATAATATGAGGAACAAATGGGTCTCCTCTGCAAGAGGAACACCTGTGGTCCCTCTTCATCTACCCCTCTGTGGGGCAGTGCATATAACTGAAATATCTCACTAAGTTGGAGAATCTGGTACCAAATTAACAGTTAGTAAAATAGTTTTTCCTTCATCGACCGTTACAGTTCTTAATAACTAGAACCCAAAGGTAGTCTTGTATAAAAGTGGGAAATGTGGAGGAACAGTGGAACTTTCACACCAGAAAGTCATCATCCTAAAAAATAAAGTGGCTCAAAGAGTGAAGAGAAAATCTGTATGCAGAACAATAATCTTTGAACTCACAAGACAGACATGCCACTGGTGAGCAAGATTTAAAGCATAGTTAAAGCCAAAAAGAAAGGGGTATTTCCCACTTAATGATGAGAATCTTAGGCAGCAAGGGTTAAACTTATTTCTTTTGATTAAACAATTTTATTTTTGCTGTATATGTATGGTAATTCCCTTGTCATGGTTTTCTGAAAACCAGTGGGAGCTGGGCATTCTTTGTATGCAGCAGATTGCAGCCCAACCACATAAACTGTAATACAGACATTGTGGTTATCAATGGTATATATATTTTCAACCATGTCTCTTGATTATTAGTTTCAAATAGTGTGATCAAAATGTGCACATGATCTCTGTGTGAAAACTTTAACTTTCCAGTGTTCCTACAGAGCCAGACTGCCCTTGACTAAATTTTCATGAGTATCAAAAGTTATTTGTTAAAGATATCGCTTTATGAGTGAAGCATGAGAAGTATGCACTTGCTATAAGGACTGAAACTAGAGAACTGGTATTGATTTGTTTTCTCTGGACAAATGATATTCCTTCTCAAATAATGTGTTTTCATTTAAATTGACTGAAAAATGAAACATTATAATCTTTGCATGGTGGGAGAAGGCATTAAGCTTAAACAAGGAGAATAACGTCCAGCTATCCAGTGGACTGCTCACAAGTGTTAGCTGCCCTTTTGGGAGTTTTAAACTGTGCCACAGATAAATGATATGTCCCCAGACAGGGACCTCAAGCAGCCACTGCTTCTTAGGTTGGCAAAGGCAGGCAGGATGAGAGGGGAGGTCATGGTCACAGGGTAATATTTGTCAGGTAAAGACTAAATCAGTAAACAGGGGAGGAAAGGTATGTTTATGCTTGAGGCCATACAGTTGGGAAATAGAAAGGAAACATGTGAGGCAGAGACAATGGGGGAAGTGTGTGGGTGTGGCTGAAACAGTAGGTGCCTGTGAGTTCATGCACATACATGCAGAAATGCACAAATGCATTCAGCCAACCTGGAAATGCAGAGAAGTGTGCAGTATATGAATGTGTAAATATCTAGATACAGTGGGTCTACATTCTGTTCTGTGTGTGTGATATGGACACTAATATCTAAATGGGATATCTTTTCTTTGGTCTTTTTGAGACAGGGTCTCCCTGTAGCCACAGCTGTCCTGGAACTCCTGATGTAGACCATGCTGGCCTTAAACTCACAGAGATCCTCCTGCTTCTGCTTCCCAAGTGCTGATATCCTAATCATATTCCAGGGCTTAAAAACAAAGGTATTTGAAAAGCTATTTCTTAAAGATGAAAATTCTAGTTATATGAAATAATTACATATATATATATATGTATGTATATATATATATATATATATGATTATATATATAATATATATGTAATTTACTGACATACAGAAACGTATCTCCCCTGTACCTTTAAAAGCTAAGGTTGTCAGGGAGATAAACAGCACTTTGCTCTTCACAGGAAACTCAACTAAGTGTGTAGGCCTGGTGGGCTCAGTGTAGGGGTTCTTACATAGATCTGCAATCACACAGAAGTCAGGAATTTGGAAATTTTTTCCAGTCTAGAATGTAAACATTTTCAAGCTCTGGCCGTTTAACTTTAAGTTAGAATTAATAAAAGCTAGTATAGTAATTGACATTATGGATCACTAGAAAACTAGCTTTAAAATGGTGCCTTTTCTGTTGTATATGTGGCATCTTTCAACAAGATTTTCAAAATATTACTTTCGGTGTTGGAGTTCAGGTTTGGGGAATATTTAATTTTTGTTTATTTCATGTGTCTTAGGTTTTTTGGTTTTCCGCCCCCCTCTGCTTGCTAGTCGTTTGCTTCTTTAGTTTTTTGTTTTTTCCTTTTATCCTTCTTCTTCGTATTTTATTTTTCCCCTTTCCGGTTCTTTCCCGTTCCCTCCCCCCCCCCCCCACCCCCCCGCTCCCTGCCTTCTGCCATCGTCCGTGCCGCGTTCTCCGTTTTTTTTTTTTTCCTTTTTTTTTTTTTTTTCCTTTTATTTCCCCCCCCCCCCCCGTCCTGCCACCCATCCCATCTGCCAGGCTGTTGTGCCCCCCTCCCCCCCCTCCATGGGGGGTGCAGGTTTTTTGTTCTCATAGTTGCATCCTGGTGTCACCCCAGACCTATGCTTGTAGTGTCCCATTCACCCCAATCGCAGCCCTTCCATGTCTACCAGCGCCCCTCTTCCGCAAATTGTTCCCTAGGCTAGAAAAGAGGCACAGGTGGAAGCCTAAAGAGCATCACCCACAATCAAGAATTGTGTAACCTAGGTTAGGGGGGGGGGAGGGAGAAAAGCGAAACTGGCGGGGGGTATGATCCTGTTTGTAATTTTCACTCCTAGGAGAAAGTTTTAACTTACAAACATCCTACTGGTACACAACAAATGGAAGGCGCAGGATGGAGGCTAAGGCAGAAAATATGTAAATGAAAATTCCTGCTTGCTTCTTGTGAACCACAACTTGCTTTGATTGGGTGTTTCATTTTCTATGTCCTGTGACTAAGGAAATGCAACTATCTCATGGCTGAAATTCGCAATTGTCTTATTTCAAAAATAAGGCTTGGACTTGACTAGTTGCAAATGGATTCATTAAACTATCATAATACCTCTTCAATGATTTTGTAGATATGACATTCTCCCCTTATATAATTTTCCGTTTTTTCAAGTTTTTATTGGAAAAATGAGAAAATTGTAATAACAAAATAAACAGTATTTAACAAAAAAAAAAAAAAAAAAAAAAAAAGACATGAGGTTGGGAGTGGGATGCTGGAGGGGGGTCCCCAGGAGAGTTTAGAACAATGTGTGTATACCATCTGTGGTGGTTTGGATGAGTGTTCCCCCATAGGCTCTAAGTATTCAGACATTTGTCTCCAGTTGGTGGCGCTGTTTTTCGAGGTCTTGGAGGGTGTGGCCGTGCTAGAGGAAGTGTGTCACTGGGGGCAGGCTTAGTGAGTTTTAACAAGCCTCGTGGTCTACAGTCGCTTCCTCTTTGCTTCCTGTGCTCATTGCGAGATGTGACCCTCGGCTTGCTGCTCCAGCCGCCATGCCTCTCCAGCCACCACACCTCCCGCCACAATGGACTCTAATTCCCTGGAACCGTCAATCATAAGCTCAAATAAACTCTTCCTTTTATAAAAAAATAAATAAATAAATAAATAAAATGGTGCCTTTTCTATTCCCACTCTTAATTATATCTTTTCATGTGTATTACAAACAAGTCAGTTTCCAAAAAGTCCCTAAGAAATAGTCAGACAATTGGCTTAATATTCCTTCAGTATCCATGCAGCTATTCTGCACAGAAAAATATTTTGGAAAATGAATACAATGTAATGAAATATGTGCTGAGCACTTTGTATATGTCTGCTACTCAAAAACTAAGAAACAATACATGTGCTTTTACATATACAGATTTTTTTCCCATTTTTTCAGAAAATATTTATTGATCAACATTTTTTATGATATGCCAAGATACAAGATATGGTGCTTGGGCTCCAGAATGCTCCATCTCATTTTCCTTGTTCTCCTTAGTCTTTGAAATGGGTTACGTATATAATGGATACATTTTATATATATATATATGATATATATATATATAATATATATAAATATATATAATATATAATATAATATATATATATAATGTAATATGTGTTAGTTTGATAGGTCAATGAACAATGAACAACAAATAGATATTCTATGGAGACATTCATAGAAATGCATAGATATATAGAGACCCAGTGTAAATAATATGAGTCTGAGTCATAATATATTCACAAGCTGTAGAACTATGTCTCATATATCAAAATCTGCCAGTTGAGCAACAAATGTATGTTCTTCCTCCATGACTACCAAAGACACTCAGGCCAAACTACACTCACGCTGAATTTCTACACAAAAGGTTCAACTCCCAAAGTATAAAAGTAACACTTGAGCTTTTACTAGGTGTTTGTAATTCAGGTATGAGCTACACGTGGCTAGAGTAGAAAATTTAAAGTCAATGTTAAAAAGCATTTTGAAAGGCTTTATCTTAGACAAAGAAAAATAAATGTAATAAAGATGGAGAGGTGGCTCAGTGGTTAAGAGCCCTGGATGCTCTTGCAGAGGACCTGGTTCTGTTCCCAGAACCTAAATTAGGCAGCTCATAACCACCTATATGTCTAGCTCTAGAAGATATGATGCTCTCTATTGGCTTCCATAAGCAACTGTACTCATGTACACACATACACACACACACACACACACACATTCACGCACACATGCATGCACGCACACATACACACGCACATAAACGTGTACAAGATTGATTACTTTTGCACACACACATACACACACACATAAACGTGTATAAGATTGATTACTTTTGGCCATGCGTGGCAGCACAAGCCTTTAATCCTAGCACTTGGCAGACGGATCTTTGTGAGTTCAAGGCTGGCCTGGTCTACAGAGTGAGTTCCAGGACAGCTGGGGCTACAGGGAGACCCTGTCTCAAAAAGACCAAAAAAAAAAAAAAAAAAAAAAAAAAAAAAGATTGATTACTTTTCTTTAAAATATGTGTGTTTATTATAGCACTGACAATAAGGTACAGTAAGGGAATAAATAGTACAGTCAGTCTACAAAAATGCTAAGCTTCAAAGCTAATTTTACACCTTGAAGAACATGCTGGTGATGCTACATTTACAGACTTGGGAATCCCAGAATGGTAGAGCTAAATAATCCTTGAGCAGACTTTGGTTCAGTTTTCCAAAACCTCTAATTATACTCATGGTGTAACCATAGTAGTCAAGGTGAGAACTAGAAAAGTTAGAAGTTGGGCAGAATAAGTCTAAGTGTAGGTTTTCTACTGAGAAGTATCTTCCATGGAGTTCCAGAGTCCACAAGAAAGGCTGGGACACACGAGTCAAGGCAGATGACACTGTCAGTTCATCACATCTGTGCAAATATAGTCTGTGATCCTTTAACTAGAATTTGCCAGAAGAAAACTATTTAAATATGGACCTTTACCTCACTTCCACTAATCCCTGTTAAAATATTATAAATAACATAGAGCTTAGTGTTGCAAAACAGAGACCTAGCAAGACTTAACCAAAAATCTTTTGTGAAAGATTCAAGCAAAACCTTGTAACAGATAGCTAAACCAATCCACTTTGATCTATGCAAATTATCTATAGTCCTTATCCCTCTTATCTTTAAAAAAAAGAAGAAAGAAAAATCACTTATATTTAAAGTAGATAGTTTTATAGGAGCTTTCTCCAAAAAAAAGGCATCTTGAGATTTCGAAATGTTTCAGTAGGTAATTCTTAGTGAGCACCAGTTTAATTTATCCTAGTTCTAAAGACCCGCAGAGATTCTTGTTGCTACAGTGTGTAGGGAATCCTTGAAAGGTTCCTTGAGAAGTCTTGTGGCTCATTTCCATACAGACAATGAGACAGGCCTTTGTACCCAGAGAATAGCACAGAGACAAGAAGACACTTTGAAGTTCAAATCGCTGACAAGGAGCTTAGACATTCCTAAAAAGTAATGCGACAGACACTTTTTTTTTTTTTTTTTTTTTGGCTCTGTCTTCAGTTCAGATGGCAAGTTCAGACAGGACGTACAGGCAGGACCACTCAGCCAGATCTGAACCATTAGTTAGGGAGAGGAGATGCCTGGATGAACTGGGGTCAGTTTTTATTTTGTTTTAATGATAGTGATCCTAAAAAACAAACTCCACATACTCATAAATATACTAAAAAAGTCACAAAGTCATTCAGAACTCATTTGAACCACCTTTTATGTTAATACTTTATTGAAATCGAAAAATAAATCTTAATTTGAATAAAATGGGAGGAGGGGGAGGGTAGTAGCTTATTTAGTAAAATACTCACCCTGAGAGCAGGAGAACCTGAGTTCAGATCTCCAGAAACCTTTTAAAAGCTGAGAGTAAGTGGCTTGGTGCTGTAACCCTGAGGACAGGAAGATCAGAGAGGGCATACTGGGGACAGGTGGCTCTGGGGCTTCTGGTCGGCACATCTAGTCAATCTCTTCAGTGAGAGGCTCTGTCTCCTAAACTAAGGTGGAGGTACTACCCAAAGACAGTCAGAGTCACCCTCTGGCCTAACACACATGCATACACAGCGAGAGAGAGAGAGAGAGAGAGAGAGAGAGAGAGAGAGAGAGAGAGAGAGAGAGAGAGAGAAAGGGGGACAGAGACAGAGATAGACACAATGTGATTTGTCCTATAACATTAAATAAAATGTGTCATGTGCTCTGGACTCAGTGCTCTCTCCATGTGGCTTCGTTTCCTTCCAGAGCAGAACGTTTGGTGAGTACAAGAGTCTGGAATTCAGCAAGCACATTGAGAAGGATTTCTCATCAATTTTTACAACTAAAACGATGTTAAAAGTGAGATCACAGTCTAAGTTTTCCACAGTACCTTACAACTAAACTGCATGTAGAATATAAAAAGTTCATAATGAAGCCCATTATATTGTGTGTTAAATTTAAAGAAATGTAAACTTCTCTTTGAAACATATTAATGTAAAAAAATCCACTCTATCAGTGAAGATTGTTTCCTCTTTGCCTAAAATTACCTAATTTAAACTTAACATGTTTTCTTCTGTGTTTAGCCAGCCCCCAAACATAGAACAAACAGGTGGAAAATAGATCAACTCACTTAAAAAGTTAATTTCCAAAATCTTTTGCTTTGTTTCCTTTCACAATTTTTTCATAAAAATGATCTCTGCGAATTAGTGAAATGGTAACAAAGTCATTATAACAGTATTTTACAAAATGAAAACTTCATGAAACTAGACAAATTGATCTTCAGAGGGTCAGGGGAATGTAGGCCTGGGCACATACAGGTACACATGAATGTTCATTGAAGATTGAACTCAAACCTGTGCAAGTCTCACTTATGTAATTAAAGTTTGACCATTCCATTTACTAATATTCACTATAAAATCTGATAAGTTTTTATAATTTGTACAGTTTTTATTGAAGCCATGACTTGTGTTTCCCTTGAAGTTACAAAGGCCAAGTGATTTCATTTAATGATATGACATCAAAGTAAATTCAGGTAAGAATGAATTGGAACACCGATTTGAAAATAATTCATTAATTTTCTAACAGCTTTGCAACCAAAATTATACATTATTAAATTTGTAGTAGGATACATAGGCCGGGAAGTAATACAATTCTGGCAATTACTGTGTTTGTCATTTAACATGAAATGACTTTAAAAATAATTATTAAAATAATTTTCTAAATATATATCATATTTACATTTGTAAAAACACAGGAACTCAGTTTTTTTTTCATCCCGTTAGGCAAGTGGTTAACTCTAAAGGTTAGCAAAATGTTATTCTTTAGGTTCATTTAAGACAAAAATACAAATTAAAAAATATAATAAATGTAGTCTGGATGAAAGGTTGCAGGGGTCAAACAGGTCCTTCCCCCCCCCACACACACACACACTTCCCATCTCTCCCAGCAGGTGCACCCACAATGTACACAAGCACACACAATTTCCTGTATTTTAAGGTTGTAATTGATCTCGATTGTTAGTTTCAATTTCTACTTCATTTTCCTCTCTTGTTGCATAACATGCATCTAGCATTAAGTTCATTGATTTGTTTAGCCAATATTCTTAGAAGAAATAACATTTAGTACTTATTTACAGATATACTTAATTTACCTTTTTCCTTTTTTGTAATATGGGTGCTGAAATTGGATCAATTTGAAGCCACATTATGCAATAGTCCTGAGATTATAATTTCAGGATTGTGAGATTTGGGGTCAGTGCATTAATAACATTCTTTTTCTGGTCTAAAAAGACAGCAGAGGGAGCCCCTGCATGACTTAAGAAAATGAACCAAAGGCAGGAGACTTTTCTAGGGCGTGGAATCCTGCACAGTGCCCTCTACTGGAGTAGAGGTAAAGATTTGCTGGTAAAGATTTCAGATTTCAAAATAAAATTTGGAAGCACAGGATCCCAAACTTGGTCTTAATCATGCTTGATTAGTAGAACTATCACAATAGATATTTTCAAAATAAGTATAATTTTAATTACTTTTAATTGAATAATAAGTATGTGCCTTACTTTTGTTACATTAAGTTTGAGGCTAATGAATTGAACAAATCTTTGTGGAGACCTCACTTTCTAAATTTTCCATTATTTCTGAGTCATTTTTATTAGTTTTTCTCCCTAAGTCTATGATTCATATATAGTACAAACTCTCAAGATGCAATATATAAACGATGTCACTCATATGTCAATAATGCAAGCACATCACTTTTATGTAAAACAGCTTTGCAGCATGTGGGGAAATTCCACTAAAAGGTTTGGATCCAGATTTATATTAGCTGACTGCTGTACTTAATGGATGTAATCTCCTTGGGATAGTTCAGTCTTAAAACCACTTACTGAATTCCATTTCAACTCCTGCTAGCTTTTCAATCCTTTTGAGGAATCATAAGAAGAAATCTTTTGTTGTAGAGTGTTTGGTAATAAAATACTGCTATTTTTTATTGCAAATGTGAAAGTATTAATTGTAAGAAATTTGTAATTGCAATTAACCCAAGAAGCAACAAACTTATAGACCTACTTTATATGACATTTTTGTCAGATGTGTGATCATTTCAAATCAGTTCATTTCTGCATACCGTTTTCAATAATTTCTGTCTTTACATTTAAATAACATGGTGGACAGAATTGTGGCACATTGAATAGTAACTACAATTGATATGAACATATTTGCTTTACTCATGTTTCTTATTATTTTTAATTTGTTTGTATGAGTGTATTGCTTGCATGTAGGTAGGGTCAACCCTGTCATGCAATGCCCACAGAAGACAGAAGAGGCTGTCGGGTCCCCCTGGAACTGAAGTTAGAGACAGCTGTTAGCTACCATGTGGGTGCTGGGAATTGAACCCTGGTCCTGTGGAAGAGCCAGCCGGTGCTCTTAACTGCTGAACCATCTCTCCAGCTCCACTTTACTTATATTTTATTATGACCATGTGAGTACTAAAGGCATCAATATATAGAAAATAAATGAAGTACACCATAGAGAGCAAAAAATGTATTTGATGTTTTGCTTCCATTTTGACTGAATAAATTGTTCTTTTCAGTATTATTTTCAGCTTATTTTTATCACATTGCCTTCAGATTTATCTTTTGTACTCAGAATGTTGAGTATGTACACATATCTTTAATTTATATCAATTATATGTTTTGTTTTGAGGCAGGACTATTGATAATGTAGCCTACGCTGCAGTTGAACTCATGAGTCTCCAGGTCCTCATGTGGAGTCACAATGCTGGAATTACAAACATGAACTGCCATGCTTGGCTGTAAAGCTTGTCTGTTTTACTCTCAGTCAAACTTAAGCCATCAATGACTTTCACAGCAAGAAAAAGAAAAATAATGTAATGGGAAAAGCAACTTTCCTTTTCACTATCTCTCTAACATGAATATTCATATTTCTGTGCCTGTGATAATTACCTGAAACCCTGCCCTACCTTTTAATTCTGCTTTGTCTCACTTGAAAGACCATGAGAATAATGGAACCACCTTTCACTATATGTGGGCTATATTTATGTTTTAAAGTTTATTTTAAATGCCCTATAAAACCGTGTATCACAGCAGCCCTATCTCATTGAGTGAAGCGCACATTACACTGCATATCTCATTGGTGATTTGTTGTCAATGACCAGTTGGTGATTTGTTCTGTAATGAGAGAAAGCTCAAACATTGAGAAATGGTGTGAGCTTAATAAATGTTAGTTGTGTATTATGTGTTTTTAACTATATTGCTCAATAGAATACTCAGTATAAGTCAATGATATGAATACCATTACTATTCTGGTCTTATAGATTCAAGAGGTGAAAACTAATCAACGTCAATGGTGAGGGTACTATGGGAAGCCGCCGCCCTTGATCCTAGCTAATCTCCATTTCTTTCTTTTTTTTTTCTATTTTCTGAGAATAACATCTCTTTTTTAACATTTTTTTATTGATGCTTTGTGCATTTCATACATCATTTTCCAATTCAGTTCAGGCATATTTCCCTTTCCCCTCCCCAACCGAGATCATGCATTCTGCCATAACTGTCCTGCATATTTCTCTCAGTTTTTTTTTCCATTTTTTAGCTATAAGTGATAATCCATGAGTACAAGCATCCTTCATGTAAAACCAATTTGCAGGCTGTTGTGCCTAAACCCCCACAGCCCCACCTTCCAGCAGGGAGTGAGGGGTTGTATGTTCAATCAGGTTAATCAAATGAGGGTCCAGACTACATTGCTGTAGTTTCACCATTCACCCCAATCGCAGCCCTTACATTCTACCACGCCCCCTCTTCCGCAGATTATTCCCTGGGCTTAGAAAAGGGGCACAGGTGGGTGAGAAGCAGAACAGTCCACT
This sequence comes from Rhizomys pruinosus, assembly GCA_009823505.1. Lineage (NCBI taxonomy): Eukaryota > Metazoa > Chordata > Mammalia > Rodentia > Spalacidae > Rhizomys > Rhizomys pruinosus. The sequence continues at coordinate 578,121 of VZQC01004283.1, forward strand.
CTCTCTGGAGCTGTTGTCTTGGATTCTGGTCAATTCTGGCTGTTTCCTTTCATGGGCTGACAGTTTGTCCAGGAATAACCTTTCGATCCTACTAATGAAGCACAAGCAATTAGATATATAGGTATTTAAACAGCATTAATAGTTATGGTAGGTTACTTTGGTATAGACACATATGTTTAGATGATATGTTGATCCATGAATTACATTTTTTCCTGTTAAATATGACAGAGTCTTACTGTAATCTCCATTTCTTATGTTGTCTCTTCTTTGAAATGGCATCACTCCATCAGAAGAAACCTTAAAATTTGAGTATTGAGGGGTAAAATGAGCAAGGGCTATCAGAAGACTTGGTTTCACGTAATACTGTCATTGTAATACACCCCAGGCTCTTGTTGATCGCATGTAATCTTGAGGACAAAAGGCGTGATCTTCTATATGAAGCCCATACAACCTATCATACATTCATCCTTTTTAATGGAAATTACTTATATTTTTCTTCTTCATGAGTATAAGAACAGAGAGAAATGTGTAAGTACCTGACTCTGTACATGCGATATTATTTTTATAAATTCCCATGCAAAAAAAATCAATGTGTTGTTCTTTCGAATTTCATGGCTCTTACTATAAATTATGACAGAATGTTAATCCTACCTCACATTTCATATTTCCATGAACTCTCACATTTCATATTTCCATGAACTCTTCTGAACATTTAAAATACTTATTAACTAAAGATTGGAGTAAAAGTACATTAAAGTATATAAATAATTACAAAAATTTCAATTAAAGGCTCATATTTGAGGTGGGAGTAATGAACAATGCCTTTAATCACAGCACTAAGACAGAGGCAGGAGGATCTCTGAGAGGCCAAGGCCAGCATGGTCTATATAACAAGTTCCAGGCCAGCTGGGGCTGCAGGAAGAATCTGTCTCAAATAAAATTAACCAAATAAACAAAAAAGACTCAGACTTGATGTATGTTCAAAAGTAAATAAAGATTATACGTGTGAAGAATTAAGATTTAATAACTCCGTTTCAGAAACTTTGCTAAGGAAAAAGTAATTTCCGGTGAGCCAAGATAATGCTGAGTCATTGCGACACAGGGTTTACTTCTGAGCTTTTGTAACCAAAATTTATTCTTTGAGGGAAAATAAATAGTTTTTACAGAAATAGACATTAAAGGCAACTATCAGGAAAGATTAAATCTGATTCCAAATACAATGTTATAGGTGGAATGTTCACTGTTTCACATAGTCTTTTGTATTGAATAGCCATCCCCTAGTCTCTAAGACTATTTTGAAAGTTGTGGTGCCTTTAAGAATTGAGGCCTGGATACAAGCAGTAGATCACTATTCCTAGGTCTCTAAAGATACTCACCTGGTACTAACCTGTACTTCCTGCTCCCTTGTCTGGGACCCATGGATGGACATCCACCACCACATACCCCTACTGACTAAGTTGTTCCTACAAGCCTTTTCCACCACTGTGGACTGAAATCCCCCTGAAGCAATAAGCCAAAACCTTTCTCTTTGTTGGTTGGTTGGTTGGTTGGTTGGTTGGTTGGTTGATTGGTTGATTAGTTGTTTTGTGGGTTGGATTTTATTTAAGATGTTTCTGTCAGGTATTTAATCCCAATGATGTGAAACCAATTAATACAGTATTGTTTGGGAAAGTTCTACCCAATCTACTCATTGAAAGGAATATTACTTTATGTATTAAAAAGAGCTATTGCATTAAGGAAATATAGCTAATATAAAGGATATACCCTATACCCACTTAGAGAAGATATAAAGGATTATATAGAAAAACCAACGGTATAGTCATAATATTTTTAAAGGGTGACTAGAGAGACTTATCACTCAAATTCAATTTCTAAGACTTAACTTGATGAATATTTCCTGCATATGGAATATTTAAGTGTTTCACTTTATTAATTTAGTCATTTTCCCATAAATCCCTAAAGTTTATCATGCTATTCTTTCCAGATAAGGAAGCTGAAAGGTAAAATGTTTTTTTTAAATATTTCCCAAGTATAAACAGACCTAGTCATCTTCCAGACCTGCCAGGGTCCGCAAGTATTTATCGTCATGCTTACTGTTAAGAAATGTCTATTACTGAAGTCTTTAATCTCAAAAGTTATGCTGAGTCTTAAAGCATAGTAAATAAGATTTAGTAAAATCCTAAGTTATGCTCTGATGTTCCACATATATTCCACATATCTGAAGATCACCTTTACTGAGATGACTGAGGCTGTACGTCAAATGACTTTATCTGACAACATCATAAACTCCATCTGAAGTCTGAACATAAGATTGCTTTTCTCCCTCTTGCATTGTCATCATTCATCATGTAGAGCTTTATTTTTTTTCCTTTATTACAACTTAGCCCCAGAGTAAAATGGAAAATGCCACAGGTTGTTAGGGAAAAACCAGGACTCAGATGTCAACTTTTTCCAAAGCTTTTTTTGTCTTTGGGATATTATTTAATTTGGGATCTTGCTCCATGTTAGTGAAAAGTGGAAGGACTTCTCTCTAGTACCTATGTGAATGGCTTATATAAAGTTCATGTTCAGATGCTCCTTGTGATCTGAATTTGAATTCTGACTCTCCACTTAACTACCTCTGTGAGTGTTAGAACGTACTTAACTTCTCCCTACAGCATATTTTCCAAATATGAAACATATGTCGAAACATTACATACTTTACAAGATTATCATAATAGTCATGACATGTATACAAATTCCTAAGGTAGATTCAATGTTTATCAAACGATCTCTCAATAAACATTAAATATATGTATTTTAAAGGAAACAAGAATGACAATCTAAAGATACCTGTGAAAAGGAATACTAAATATTCATGGAGGTGATTTTGCTCCATTTTACTACTGAAGACAGTGAAGATCCGAGTAAAGATCTGGAAAGTAAGTCTGGCTTGAATCCAAAATGTTCCCCATAAGCTCATGTTTTGAACACTCTTCCACAGTGAGTGCCGATGTCTGGAACCTGGGGAGCCTCTATGAGGTGGGGCATAGCTGGGACAGATCTTTTCAGATTCTACCTTGCCCCCTAATTCTAACCACTGTCTGCTTCCCAGTCTACTGTGATATGAGAAGTCTACTCAACGTGTTCCTGCCACCATGAATTCTTCTCCATCATAATGAGCTGAGAACATCAGAATCCTTAAGTCAAAATAAATCTCTCTTCCCATAATTTGTTGTGAGGCATTGAAATGAAAAAGAAAAAGGAAAAAAGCATATACTGCTTTAGGCATGGTGAGAATATTTTAATGAATTTCTACAAACTGTCACAGAGCAGGATGTGTTTTATTTTTCTTCCCCTAATGAAGTAAATAACATATTTTAGGTTGTCTATATTTTGATGATGTTGATGTTCATCGTCATTTTATAGACATGATTCCCTTTCATCAGTAGATAGAGAGGAAAATGGGTTTGGACTAGCAACTATATATCCTAATTTTATCAGCGGTGTTATCTATGAAAGGGAAGAAATTTATAGAGACTTGACCTTGACAACTTGAGGTGCCACAACAAAACTCAGCCTTGCTGTAGTCAGAGGGCATATTAATGCACTATCATTTGACTTTGCCTGATCATAAAGCATAATATTTTCCTTTCAGATGATTCTGTGAGTTCAGTAGCAGTCTCAAATAGCCCAGTTCACATTATAAAGCTATACTACTTAAAGTTCAAACCTTGAATCTTCCCTTCCCTGGCAAGTTATGCATCTTTGGGAAAATTACTTAATTTCCTTGAGCTGCCAATTCTTAGTCAACAATCCACACCTCTGCCCAGCATGGAGGCACCATCCTGTAGTCCCAGCTACTCTGGAGGCTGAGATAGGAGGATTGCTTGAGTTGAGGAGTTCTGCCCTGTATGTATTATTCCAATTTGCTGTCTGCACTCAGGAATCAATGTGGTAACCTCCTGGGGGCTGGGAACTCTAGGCCTTATCTAAAGAAGTGTGAATTGGCCCAGGTCAGAAGCAACCATGTCAAAAACTCTGGTGCCAATCAGTAGAATTATCTTTTTTTCATCTCTGATCATCTATTTCTGTCTTTATGGAATGTCACACAGAAGTAAGACAGGTATGTTTCTTGATTTCATTGTTAAGATTAGCATTAAGATAAAGGCCTATCCAATACATCTCAGCTTAGTTTAAAATATTATTAATTCAAAGTCTGCATATAAACTTCAAATTTTCTACCTTTACAACTTTCATAAATTTCATGAGAAAAGTATGGAGGAAAGCACGATGGGAAGACATGGAAGGAGGCAAAAAGAAGTATGAACAGTATTGTTGAAGAATAGTTCATTATGAATTCCATTGCATTATTATATGTTTTTATCTTAAAATATCTCATTATCAGGATATTTTCTTTTTTGCCAGGAGTTTAGGCACATGCCTTTAATCTCAATACTCAGGAGGCAGAGGCAGGTGGATCTCTGTGAGATTAAAGCCACTCTGGTCTACACAGTAAGTTTCAGGCCAGCTGGGACTACAGGGAGACCCTATCTCAAAAAATTTACATTTTTGAAACATAATTTATTCATCCTAAGGTTACAATAGTAAGGCTGCTTCCCTCCTCCCTTCACATCTTGCTTCTATCATTCCTTCCCTGTTCTTGCCTCTTAGGCTGCTCATATGGGTAAATATCTGAATATAGAAACTATCATGGAATGCACCCTCACAGTGACTCCCCCATAACCCTCTGTGTGAATGGAGGTATATCAGAAGATACTCATAAACAATACTTTCTTTCTTTGGAAATAATAGTAGATTCTCATGAGATGACCAATCTCAAATTCCTTTTAGAAATACAAAGAATTTTATGAACTCAAAGTAGTATATTAAGAAAATATCTCCCTAACCAATGCACCAGTGAGACGGACAAAAACATTAACTTTCCTGATTTTCATTTAGATTCTTAAGGTTTGTATTCACTGAGGCCCAAATCTGGAAAATGCCATAGTTCTTTAGAAATGTGGATACAAAGACCAAAGAAAATTTGTGTCTCAAGAGAAAAGATCTACAGACTGAATATTGCAGAGAAAACAATTTATTCACTTTGTAAAGATGAAAGGATGAAAAGAAAAGGCCCTAATGGGTAATAAAACATCCATGAGGTGGGGACCCATGAGGCCATCTTATCAGATCTGGTAGTTGGAAAAGTATCCACAATCTCAAAGAAAACCTTAAATATTGTCCAAGAAAACTGTCTAAACATATCTTAGAACTCACTGACTTTAACTTTTACTATGTTACCTTCAGGGAACATGTCTCACCACTTACTTTAAAGAAATTCATTCAAATTAGAATATCATTAGGCTTTACAGAATTTGTTCTTTTGTATTTACCTATTCATTTTATTAGCATGAAAAGTAGCTAGTTTCCATAGGCGTTTTCATACCCACCAGGCTTCGCTTGACCCTCTCCCTCATTCCCATCCCCTCGCCCCACATGAACACATTTCCCTCCAGTATTCCTCCTTTGCTTCCATATCCCAAGTGCCCTGTTACCTTCACTACTGTGGCCCCTGTCCTGCTGCCCTTTCTAGTATCCTGTCATTTACATTCCTTCATTTCCACTAGATACACAGATATGTAAATTGGAAGCTAAGATCAGCTTATGAAAGAAGCCATTATCTCCCCCTCCCCATACCTCACTTAATACATTTTTCATTTTCTTCCATTTTCCTGAAAATTTTACAGTTTCATTCCTTCTTTATTACTGAATAAAATCCCATGCTGCATGTTTGTGTGTGTGTGTGTGTGTGTGCATGTGTGTGTGTGTGTGCTGGTGCATGTGCATGTGTGTGTGTGTTTGTATGTAGTGTGTGCTATCCATTCATCTCTTGATGGACATCTAGAGTGATTTGATTTCTTGGCTATTGTGAATAGAGCAGCAATGAACACAGATGAGCAATTCTCTCTAGTAGAATATGGAATTCTCTGATTATATGCCCAGAAATGATATTGCTGGGTCATATGGTAGTTCTAGTTTTAGATTTTTGAGAAATCTCCACACTGATTTCCATAACAGCTGCAACACTTTACACTCCCATTAAAAGTGAATATGGCAGGGCTGGAGAGATGGCCTTCAGCTTTTCAGCCCATTGTTTGTACTTCATATTGTTTATTTTTATTAAAGTTTTGTGAATTTCATACATTTTTATCATATGTAGACCCTCTCTTTTATCTCTTCCCCCTCACTACCCCCACCCAATTTCATGTACACACACACACACACACACACACACACACACACGCACACACACACACACAGAGGCTTATAAAATCAAATTTGTGTCTTGCATACTTTTCTGTATAGTCAATTTGGTGTCCCAGGTGACCTTTGCGAGGGGTCTGTCCCTTGGAATCTGGTCACACCCTCCCAACAGCCATTTGTTGCCAAAACATCCTCAGGTAGATTTTGGGTTTCTTACCCACTTCCCTATGTCTATGCTGGAACTTGGTCTGGCTCCAGCTTAGGTGGGACTTCTTTATTTTATGTATACCAATAAAATTGACACATTAAATAGTGCAATGTAGTATCCTCAAGGGATGAGCCCCCTGACAGGTTATTGGGTCCAAAATGTTGGATCCTGAATGTTTACACATATGAGCAACCCTAAATGGACTCATATACGTATATGTCTGTGTAACAGTAATAATTAAAGAAGAGGTCAAAAATTTAAGAGAGAGTGGAGGAATGGGAGGAGCCGCAAGGGGAGGGGGAATGCTGGAAATGACGCAAATGCAGTGCTCATACATGAGGTTTTGAAAAAATGTTTCAATCTACCTTTGTTCCATGTCTTAAAAACGAATTAGAATGTAAGTGCAATGTGCTGAAGTGGTTAAATAATATATTCTTAATATTTGGAGAAAATGACCTACACTTTATTTAGCTTCTGGAAAACTCTCCAATGAGGGGAGACATCAGTGTGAGAATCTCGGAGAAAACAGATTCTGACTGAAAAACGGACTGATTATCTGTCACACATGCCTGTCAGAAAATTTAAGTTATACTGAGCTGAACAATTTTGATCTCCGAACACACGTTCACATACTCTGCTAACCCGTTGCTTACTTCACCTGAAAAAAGTACACAGGAACTGGTCTGATAGCCCAGAAAGACCTTTGCTCAGTTTCAATGTCAACATCCATTGGAGCAGATCCATTGCAGACTTTCTCAATGGGAAATCAATTATAATAGTGTTCTGATGACAATTTTTGACACTCACAAAACTTTAGCATATGTAAGAATACTGGCTCACTAATGAGCTACCAGTATTTAAATGATGCTACTTTTTGGAATTTAACATAAAATAAATTAGGTATTTATGGCTTACAAGGTCTAAAATAGCTCAATGAACAAATACCATAGCTACAAAGACAGTGTGAATAATACATATTCATATGAATCTCTAACATGGTAGTCCTTTGTTAATACTCAGAATTATAATCAGAACAGTGTAGCTCTTGTTAGTCTATGTTACAGGTTGGGGGGTAAGGAACGAGGAAAGAAGGGTGATGAGATGTGATATGTTATTATAGAGGCTGAGCGTATACAACATTTATTTTGCAGGACACAGAATTAGGCAAACACTTTCTATTTTTATAAACTATATATTTATTTTGCAAGTGTAGGGACTAGTGAATAAGAAAAAAATACATTAGCATGTAGAAAGCACACAAGCCCAAATACTGTCCAAAAGAAGGTAAACTCCCAACATAATTCCAAGCATTTCTGTCCACTGCTTTCATCAAAATTTTGTAAACATTGTTGTTAAAGAATGCAGTCTACTTGTAGGAGCCAAACAAGAATATACACAGCTTTATGCATATATATATATATATATATGTTTGAGGAATGCACTCAAACAGTATTTTAATAGAGGCCATCACATATCTCAGCCCCAAAACTGTAAATGTGAATGCCTAGATAATCCTGCATATGGGGGACGCTTGGATCACCTTCAGTGTCTCCACAGGAAGTGGCCCTCAGTTGTTCCAACACATACGAATCCCAGCATACAGAGATCCCCAGTTAACTGATTTAGGCTAGGACCTAAGCACTGGCATTTACACGATTCTAGCACTGTCAAGTTTAGAATCTTGAATGTGAAAATGTTTGTGGGAATACATTCTGAGACCAATGAAAATTGGCTCTGCAGGCTGTGGTTTGGCCTTTTGTAAAAGGTGTTTGTAATTGATGGCTGCTGCAAAATCCATTCATTCCATGCTAGCTCACCACCAGCCTTGCTCTCTTCCTTCCTAATCTGTTCTGCTTTGCTTTAATATGTTAGCCCTCTTGTTAGGCGCTCTCATCTATGTTCCTGCTCCACCCCAGGCACACACACTCCAGCTTTACGGAAAAGGGTATTAATGCCACCTCCCTCTCCTTGCTGTCAGGAATCAGTCAGTGGAAATCAGATGGAAGAGGGTTCAGTGGTCACGCAGCTGAGGATAATTGGATTTGATATCACCAACCATCTAAATGCATACCAGCCAGTAAAAGCTGCTTCATTCTTAGATATAGCAGAGGCCAAAAATAGCAATTATCACAGTACAAAAATCTCATTCTGTTACACATTGAGCAAGCAGCTCTCACTCACAGCATGGACTACCTGTATGTGTAATTTGCTCTTGTTATGAGTGGAATTAGATAGATGATATATAGATGATATAGATAAGTATATGATAGATGATGATGATAGATAAATAGATAGATGATAGATAGATAGATAGATGATAGATAGATAGATAGATAGATAGATAGATAGATAGATAATAGATAGATAAATAGATACAAGAAAGTTCCACATACACAAAATATATAAGCTCTAAAGCAAAGCTAGCATATTCCTAATGCTATGTGAGGAGGAACTGAAGGGAAATGAACAAACTGGAGAACCCCATGGAGGAAGGGAAAGGCAGTATTTTAGATAAAGCACAGGTCACCTTTATCTGAGATCCTGTTAGTAAATAGTTTCACTAACTCTACAAGCACTCTTTTTCATAGGTGATTATTTTTATTTATGAAGTTTAGATTCTTAACAATTTTTCTTAGATACACATAAAGTGATTTATTTAAAAGTGCTTCTTTCTAGAAAATCCACAAAATGGAGTCAAGTGGTTTTTCTCTTCACTCCCACCATCAATTTTTGTTATCTGTATCAGCAGGGGAGAGGTGTTCATGCTTCCTTTCTGTTTCCACTCTGTAAAGAAGAAATCTGTTTTTTATCAAGCACTCATTGACATTTAAAAAAATATAATAGCAAGAGTGAAAATAAACTGAGATAACTTACTTAAATGAGATTGTCCTCTCTGTATGATGAGTAATCATGTTGACAGAATGAAACAAAAGCCCATATCCAAGGGGTTAAAATTATTTAGTCACCTGTTCTCACATCCTGGAAAGAGTACCTGGAGTAGCTGACACATTTCAGAACAGCCTCTCTGTCTCTTAGGTCACTTGGCCCTGGCCTCTGAGCCAACAGAGGGAGCATATGATAGTTCTTGTCATGGTTTGAATGTTTTGTGTAATCTCAAGGCTCACGTGGTAAAGGCTTTCTTTCCAGCTGGTAGAGCTAAAGAGAAGCTATGGGGATCATTCTTGAGGGTGCTACATTGTCAAAGGATTGGACTTTTGATTACTTCAAAACCAAAATGGGTTATGAAGAGGTTTTGACTTGGAAGAATTTAGGTACTAGAATTCTGCCTTTGAAATGTATATCGTGTGTGTGTGTGTGTGTGTGTGTGTGTGTGTGTGTGTGTGAGTATGGAGAGAGAGAGAGAGAGAGAGAGAGAGAGAGAGAGAAAGAGAAAGAGAGAGAGGTATCCTTCCTTTATTTCCTCCTTCCCTTCCTTCCCCCCATTCTTTCTGCTTCTGTGAGGTAACTGACTTTATCCAAGATGTAATTCCTACCATGATAGTTGACCTCACCATAGTTCCAAAACAATGAAACCAAAGCAACCATGGAAGGAAACCTCTGAAACTGTGAGCTCAGATAAATCTGCCTTCCTTTAAGTTAATTTCTCTCACGAATTTTGTCCCAGTGGCAGGAAGCTGATAAATAGACTTCTGTATACTTCTTTCACATAGCAAACTGTCCCCTTCCATATATTTACACCAGGGTATAGCACACCCTGCTCTGAATCAGTCAGTCTTCTGTCCTTCAGCACTGAGTTCAATTAGAATGTAAATTCATTTTATCCCATTTCTGAACAGAATGTATGCATCAAATGAGAAAGGGGTAGAAAATGAAAGCCTAATTTCTTAGGAAACATGGAGAAGAATCTAGTCTCCTGAAAGAGATCAGGACAAGTGCTCAGAGAAGCTTTGAGGAGCAACCAGTACCTCAGCAAAATACAAAATTAGATGCTTTATTCCTCATACTTTGACACTTTAGGTATCTGCTTTAATGAACCACAATGGCAGTGAGCTAACACAGTGAGCTTTGAAACAAAAGTCACCTTTGCCAGAAATGCACAGACCATACTCAAAATAGACTTGAAAGAACTTCATCCAGGTATATGAGAACTAAATGGCAAAAGCATGTGCTCTAAGACTGATGAAAGAGCAGATAGATTCAGGACTGCACAAAGTGCAGTTTAGGGGAGACAAAAATGTGTCTTGGAAGCAGCAAGACAGGAACGTTTCCATACCCCAAAGCAGGAGGAAGGAATTTATATGCTAGGCCAAATTAAACCATGAACAACCATAGTGTGCCTGGGTTTTCTCCAGAACTATTAAAATGTCCAGCATCGGTAAGAAATCCTTTGAGAATGCTTGGTCTGTGCAACATGCTTGCTGACTACGTGGATGATAATTTATTCTAGAGGGTTTGGGATGCCTCCTAGAGTCATCTTGCTGGCAAAAGGCAGGTATGACGACCATGATAGTTGTAGTCATGCTACGCTCGATCCCCAAAGAGACATAAGCATGATTCTTATTCTGATCATATCCTGACTTAAAACTCATTTTTAATTTTTTTTTATTTTAGTGTATGACTGTATTGCTTGCACGTGATGTACAGTGCCTTCAGGGGTCAGAAAATGGTTGTTAGCCACCATGTGAGTGCTGGAAATCTAACCCAGGTCCTCTGCTAGAGCAGCCAGTGCTCCTAATAGCTGAGCAATCTCTCCAGCTCCTCAGATATTTTATTATTTGAACCTATTTTTCTTGTGCTTTCTCAAAACAAATAATAAACACCACATATATTCTCTTATCTGCCTTCTGTCTTCTCACGGACCTTCACTGTGCAGTAAGGAATTCAGTGAGTCTCATCCAACACTTTTGCTCCATTAGAGGAGCGAGGTTCATTCTGTTAAATTCCCTCTTTTCATTAAACGGAAAGTGTGATGACGCATCAGATGAAGTCATTCCATGCCATCCACTAATGGCTCCAGCCTAGGTCTCCGTGTTTAGGGGCTGTGGTATCAGCCCTTCCCCAACACAGCTTCTGTTTGTACTTCATGCTCCCTCACCAAAGAGGACAATGAGCTGCTGACTATAGAGCAGCCCCTGATGTGGGTTGTGAGGTCACCTATCTAGATGGAATGTGGCCAGCATATAAACACTAAAAAAACATAAGGAAAGACATTACGAGCTTTAAAACAAAAACTTAACAAGGCGAAATCTGCTTTGGAGTAAATAATCTAGCAATCAGATTTACATTATAATAAACCAGGAGGAGACTGATGTGAGAAACAGGAGTTAAAGAATGTTTTGCCTAGAGATGAAATTCAAAATGGAGATGAGAAAACAGGAAAATGGATGAATTGGGAGGATCTTTGAGAGAAATAAATACTGCCGGAAATTAGACTGGATCTGAATGATAAAGAAGTGGAAAAATCTAAACACTGGCTACTGGCTGCAAGAAAGAAGATAAAGATGAGGAGAAATTTGTTGATAGAAATAGAGAAGTTTGAAAGGATGGCCAAATTTCTAAAAAGATAAATTTGACTGTAAACACACTACGTTTTTATTTATTTATTTATTTATTTTTTATGTGTATGAATGTACTGTCTGCATGTAGGTTTGTGCACCCGTGTCGTGCAAAATGCCACGGAGGTCAGAAGAGGGTGTCGGATTCCCCTGGAATTGGAGTTCTCCTGGAATTGGAGTTACAGACGATTCTCGGCCGCCATGTGGGTGCTGGGGATCGAACCCGGGTCCTCTGCAAGAGCAGTCGGCGCTCTTAACCGCTAGACCATCTCTCCAGCCCCATGCACTAAGTTTTAAATAAAAGCAAGATATTCAAATGAACGCCTTCAACAAAAGCCCAAAGACTCTTGAGCTTCGTAGATGAAAATTTGGGACTACAATGGGAGTTGGAAGAGGCAAAATGCAAAGGTAAGACAGGAAGCTGTGAGCAGCTGAGCAGTCCCCAGTGTGATTGCTGAAGGGCTCTTAAAGGCACTGACACCAGAGGAAGAAGCAAAAGGGACCACGGATGCAACGGAAGGTAGGAATACACAATCAGTCAAGGGCTGGAGAGATGGCCTAGCGGTTAAGAGCGCCGACCGCTCTTACAGATGACCCAGGTTCGATCCCCAGCACCCAAATGGCGGCCGAGAACCGTCTGAAACTCCAGTTCTAGGAGAACTCCAATTCCAGGAGAACTCCAGTTCCAGGGGAATCCGACACCCTCTTCTGACCTCCGTGGCATTCCACGACACGGGTGCACAAACTTGCATGCAGACAGTACATTCATACACATCCAGAAATAAATAAAATTAAAAAAAAAATTAGTCAAGGCAGAGACTCATGGGCAAAAGCAGCATGGAGCTTGGGAAGGTGGCAGCTAGACGGCTCCCAGTCTGTATTCTGATTCTCGACCGAGTCATTCTAAACTTAATGAACATTCTTGGATGCAGTTTTGTGTATATGAAACAGGGTTTAGGATGAGATCAGCATTTACCACAAGTTGTTCCACGTAAGATTTTAAACCAGACCCAATGCAAACAAAATGTCCTATATTCAAACATATTTGGGAAATGTTTGCTTAAACACAGTTAAACAGATTTCTATTTATTTCAGAACTTAAAATTTTTATAACGTTGTGTGTCATGAATCTCAAAAAGAGAAATAATATTTCCCAATGTTTCCTAAATTATTTGACAAAGAAAAGTTGTATGTGCATGTGCCTGTCTGTGTTTGACTTTGTGCGTGTTTGTGTGTTTATGTCTGTGTGTAGGTATATGTCTGTCTGTAGATGTATATAGGTGTATGTGTATATGTCTTCATGTGTCTGTATGTGTGTGTTTATGTGTATATGTTTCTCTGTGTATCCATGTATGATGTTTGTTTGTATGGTATGTATATATATATATATATATATATATATATATATGTGTGTGTCTATGTGTGATTGGGTATGTATGTACATATATGCATTTGTATCTATCTCAGTGTATATATGTATGTATGCATATGTGCTTGTGTGTTTATGTTTGTGTCTACATGTGCATATATGTATATGTGTCTGCCTGTGTATCTATGTGTCTGTGTGTCTCTGTATATATATGTATGTGTGTGTCTCTATGTGTCTATGTATATATCTATGTGTCTGTGGATGTCTCTGAGTGTTTCTGTGTATGTATATGTGTGTATGGGTATGTGTTAGTGGGAGGTACTCTATGTACCATATTGAAGCATAGTGTTCCTGATTCCCATTTTTCACATGTCAAAATAGCACTACAGTCCCTAAGTGAATTGTGCTCTTATGCAGTGCTAGCAGCTTATTTCTATTAAATATGAAATTGTGGTACCATTTTTGGACAATGCAAAAATTAACCACTTTTTTACCCTCTGAAAATCAACAGAACTCTAAAATAGATTAATGTTATTTAAAAGTAATAGAGAGGACTAGTGAGATGGCTCAGCATTTAAGAGCATTTGATGCTCTTGCAGAGGACCCAGTTCACTTCCCAGCACCCACATGATGGCTAACAACTGCTTGTAACTTTATTTCTTTACCCCATTCTTCAGGGCTTCGCTGGCATTACACACATGTGATGTGGTACACCTATATGCATGCAGTCAAAGCATTCATACATATTAAATAAAAACAAATAAATTAATTAATTTTAAGAAAAATAAAGGGGACCATCACTTCATGGGCACACAATTGTGCTTATTTCTGCTCCTACACATGAAGGAAATCATTCTTGCCTGACTCTCTAACTCTTTCTCTCTGTCTCCTCAGGTTGACTCCAAATGGTACTTTCTCACAAACACTCTCACTCATGAGTGGGACTGATGGGTTACTCAGTTAGGATTCCTGCCTAATCCACATACAAACCCCAATTCTATAGCAACCTGGCCTGCAGTGGTTTTAATGAATTGATTCTTCCACTCTTCATTCAGAGACTTATTAATCAGATTACTTATTTATTTATTTATTTATTTATTTATTTATTTATGGGTTTTTGAAACAGGATCTGACTTTATAGGATCCTACTAACTCTCCAGTATTTGGATTATATGCTTATACTACCACCTATGGATAATTGAGTTATTTTAAAACATATTATATATGTTTTGCAAAAATAATCAGTAGATATTATTACTTGAAAGGCTGGAGATACAGCTCAGTGAGAAGAGTGCTTGTCTGTGATGTGTTTGACCTTAGGTTTAATTTCTAATATCACGTGTACAAAACAAAATATTTATATATTTTCCAGGTGAATCACATGGGAAATGTTTTATTCTACAATTCTCACATAAAAAAAGATTATAAAAACTAGAATGCATATTTGGTAAGAAGAATAGAAACTTAGCAGTTTTCTTTTTTTTTTTTTTTAAATTAATTTTTATTGATGCTTTGTGCATTTCATACATTTTTTCCAATTCAGTTCAGGCTTATTTCCCTTTCCCTCCCCCCCACCCCCACCCCATCCCAGATCATGCATTTCTGCCAAAACTGTCCTGCATCTTTCTCTCAGTTTTTTTTTTTTTCATTTTTAGCTATAATGATAATCCATGAGTACAGCATCCTCATGACAACCTATTCTGCAGGCTGTTGTGCCCAAACACCTACAGCCCCACCCATCCAGTGGGGGTGACAGGTTGTTTGTTCAATCAAGTTGATCAAATGTGTCCAGACTAATTGCTGTAGTTTCACCATTCACCCAATCGCAGCCTTACTTTCTACCACGCCCCCTCTTCCGCACAGTTGTTCCCTAGCTTTAGAAAAGGGGCACAAGTGGATGAGGAAAAACAGTCCACTCTCTCTGGACGCTTGTTGACTGGTTGGTCATTCTGGCTGTTTCCTTTCATGGGCTGACAGTTTGTCCAGGATAAACCTTTCGATCCTACTATGAGAAACAAGCAATTAGATATATAGGTATTTAAGCAGCACTAATAGTTATGGTAGGTTACTTTAGCATAGACACATGTTGGATTATGTTAATCCATGAATTACAATTTTCCCCCTTTTAATATGCAGGGTCTTACTGTGGCTTATAACTCTCCTAACCTAGAGGATGTACGCTTGTGGCATCAGCCATGGGTTATTTCTCCAAGGGGAGGGCCAATAGCCAATTAGATTTGGGATATACAGGCACATGGCTGCCTCGCTGCACAGTATTTCCAGGCAGGTGAGGTGTAGCTGGTGCTGACAGTGGGAGTCTTGCTTGATCAGGGGAACCCATATTTGCTTTATTGGTTTAGTGGCCTTTGGTAACACTCTCTGGCATTCCAGAGCCATCTGTACACTTGCATGTGTGGTCTCAATACATCCCTCCCATTAACGTCAGGTCTTCGCCAGGGTCTTATTGCCTCTCCTCCTGTAGGTATCCCAACTTAGAGGCAAGGAGCCCTTACCTTTTGTGGGGCCTTGGATCCCCGGCAACATCCACTGGTTAGAAAATCCATTGCTGATGTCAGAGCTCCTGTATTATATATTTTGCCTGAGTGCATAGCCCTAGGACTTTAGTATATTTGGTTTGAAAAGATGTAATCCCTTCCACAGTTCCCATGTCTAGTAGTCAATTAAAGAAAGCAGTTTGTTTTACCGGTTTTATAGAGATCACCTCTACAATAGTTGTCTCCAATTTACAGTTGGGGGAGCGACCTCATCATGTCATATTTCTCCTTGTTCTATGGGTGGAAGGCAAGGAAGTCTCTCATATCAGGAACCTTTGTGGCACCTAGAAGGTAAGTTTCATTAGGACTCATTATAACTAGTGTTAAATGTAGGATCACAGAGGGGTTGATGTTTATGGCATCTGAGGCTTTCTTCCTTTGAAAGTTCAGACGGGTCAGCCTTTTCATTGCCACTTTTTGGTACCTACTCAATGCAAAGCTGTATCTTTTCTTTCTCAGCCGTTAAGTTGGTGGACGTTTTGTCCTGTTGGAACAAACAAATCTTTTCCCATAGTTAGTTTTAAATTTGAATTGCAGGGTGATGTTGATAAAAGGTTTCATGTCTTTCTGTATCCCCCCCCCCTTTTTTTTTTTAGAGTATGAGTCTCCAGAAGATAGTTGTATTATACATGTATATTGATTAAGGCATATTTAATTGACGTGAGCTCAGCAGTACCCAGTTTCGCCTAGACACTGTCTACAGGACACATGGTGTTTAGGACTTAGTAAAAGTAAAAGTAACATGTGTAATATAAACAACATTGGTTTACAGAATCTGATAAAAAGGTAATGCATCTGATTAAATGAGATATAATTCGCTGTTGCCCACATTTGCTTTACATAAAATCTGTAGAGCAAGACTTTGGGATTGACACATACAATTGTTCTCTATAATTCTCTGTTGTAACAGTATCACCTTGTAGCATTCTCTTTAAGATGATTTAACGTAAAAATTAAGTTTGCTTCCCAAGTTAATCATATATAGTCACCCAAAACAACATGGGTGAATTTGATGAAATCTATGCCTTGACTCCACCCTATAGTCATGTATAATGAAACTTAGCAGTTTTCTAATGGGATTGAAGTGACAGTAGGCAAGGTGACATCTTCCTTAAAATGCAGACATTAAGCTTTTTAAAAAAATAATCTGTATGTCTGTGTGTCTGAATGAGTTTATCTGTACCACATGTATGCAGTGCCACTGAGGCCAGAGAACTTCAGACACTCTGGAACTGGAGTACCAATCATTGTGAGCCACCTGATGTGTGTGCTGAGAACGGAACCCCAGTTCTCCGCAAGAGCAATATGGGCTTTGAATCACTGAGGCCTCTCTCCATCCCGTAAAGGCACATATTGGGATGTATGATTATAATAATTCAAAAAATAATATTTTCCATCAAGATCAAAATATTTTAGCCTGAATTTCAGATGTCATAGGCATGCGTAAAATATTTTATAAAAATTTAAACCAGGATTGCTGGGCGGGCATGGTGGTGCACGCCTTTAATCCTAGCACTCAGGAGGCAGAGGCAGGTGGATCTTTGTGAGTTTAAGTCCAGCCTGGTCTACAGGGTGAGTTCCATGACAGCTGGGGCTACAGGGAGACCCTTGTCTTGAAAAGACCAAAAAAAAAAAAAAAAAAAAAAAAAAAAAACAAGTCTGTGCAGGCCACCTGGGTGTCTTCTAAGGTGCTATATTAGTTACTTTTCTGGTGGTGTGATAAAACCCAGACCAAACTTGCTGCAGGGTTGTCAGGCACATGGTAAGGGCAGTGAATTCCATGACCACAGGTCTTCCACCCCAGTGTCTTCATCATTTCTCTAACTAGTTCACACCATAGACTTTTCAGTGATTTCCATGCTACCAGGGAGAACTTTAGTAGCTATACATTTCTCTGAGGTGAATAGTCTGCTCCAGATACCACAACGCCCATCAAAGAAATTCACCCTTTCAATTCTGTTTCTCATAAAACCAATCTTGATACCACAAACTTTGTTAGTCATGATTCTCTAAAGAACAGAACTGTAAATGATATATATGAATGTATATGCCTGTGGATCTATTTATACTATATATATATATATATATATATATATTAGATTGGCTTACAGGATAAAGTTCAAGTAGTTCAACAATGGCTGCACTGCAGTGGAGAAAGTTGTTCAACAAAGGACTCTCCAATCAGAAGCCAAAACATCTAAGCCAGCAGAGCCCAAAGCCCCAACTTATACAAGGAAGAGTTTATTGCACTTATGATTCCAGAGGGTTAGAGTCCATCATGGTGGGAAGGCATGGGGGCAGGGGGTTGCCAGAGCAGAAGGCTGAGCATTCCCATCTTCAAGCAGTCACGGGGAGCAGAATGAAACAGTAAATCCAGCAAGGATTCAGAACTGTTAAGGTCTGCCCCCAGGGACATGCTTTCTCCAGCAAGGTGAAACTCCTAAAACTTTCGAAATCAGTGCCAATAACTAGGGATGAAAATGTCCAAAACTTGGATCCTGTTGGGGACATTCTTATTCAAACTATCATAGGTGTCATCTCAATTCCAGGTGCCAGTCCTTCCCTACAAAGATGCAGAGAATACACACCTCATTAGGAAATCTGGGAATCTTAGGGTGTTTTTTTTTAATTGAAACAACATTTAAAATACAGACATTAAACCCCGTAGACCATTGTATATTCCCTGTGATTAGAGCATGCAGAGTTGACTTTGAAGCTTGGTGTTACAACTGTGGTATGCACTCAAATGTAGGTCTACAGGTGTCCTCACCTCATATCCTGCACTAACGCTCTGCTCTGTAGTTTACAAGAGACTAGAAGTCACTTCCAGGTTGTTTTTTACCAATACAAAAACATTTTCATAGGAGAGAAATGGTGCATGCCAGCTGCTTATAGATCTTGGTAAATGGCCATTCTTCTCCTTAATTTATCCTATGCAACCTGGAAGCCATCCTTAGTCTGCAAAATGGTCAGATAATGCTGCATTTTTCTTTTTTGAATAGTAGGTGTCACTCTAAACAATGAAAACTTCCACATCTGTAGTAGTACACCTCTAAAAGAAAGCCTACCTAGTATGTCCTATGACAAGAGCACAGGACAACTGGCAAAATGTCTTTTATCAGAAGAGAAAAATGCTCTTGAAAACTGAGGGAAGATGAATTTAAGATGAGAAGTTACTCAGAGTGTCTCATAGTTACAAGGAATGGATGATGAAATGTTATTTAAGAAAAATATACTACATATTCTGAGGTTATACTAATGCTTAAAGGCAAAAAGGAACTATTCTGTATTGAGTTTACCCAATAAAAATACCATGTGTATAAAATATATACTTTGAATGTAATATCTCCTTAAGTCAGTTTTCTATAATTTTGAGATGAGCTTTGTCCTCTGTTTTCTTCCTATAAACATTTTAGAGCCTTCCAAGTCTTTTCTTTGGCCAAGAATTCTCTATAAGCTGTGCCATTTGTACTCAAGTAAGCATTCCACTTTGCTATCTGGAACAGGGCTTGGAGCATGAATGACCTATTCTATTGGCAGATTAAGTTAAACATTTTAATTAAGGGAAAGTTATGCAATAATCAAGAAATTAATGGAGAGGCAAAGGTTTTCAGTGCATACTTTATTCTTTATAATGGCACATAAAACTTCATTTGAACCAGAAAAAAGGAAAATACTACTTCTGAAATCTCATTTTCTTAGATGTGACAAAGAAATGTTTGTACTTCTGAAGAAACTTGGATGTTTTGGAAAGTATGAATATGTATTTTTAATATTTGATTTTATTTTGTATGCATAAGTGTACTGCCTGCATGCATGTAAGTGCAGCTGTGTCATGCAATGCCAACTGAAGTCAAAAGGATATATCAGATTTCCCTAGAACTGTAGTTACAGAGAGCTGTTAGCTACGACATAAGTGCTGGGAGTTGAACCAGGATCCTCTGTAAGAGCAGCCAGTGCTCTTAACCACTGAGTCATCTCTCCAGCTCTCAAATATGTGTTTATTACTGCATTAAGAAAAACATTCTATAATTTAAATTGGGAATCTTATTGTATTACTTCCACATATCTTACATAATTAAAAGGAAGCATACATATCTCGTTAGCACATAGTACACAATGTACATATTCCTTGTAAATTAAACTCATTAAGCACAGTTGTCTCTGCAGTGGGCCAGAATCAAGTCATACAAGTGTAAGTGACATCTCACCCTGAGGAGTTTTACCTTATCGATGAGTTAGCTGCCTGAGAAGATTCCATGTTGGCTTGAGTAGGGCTTACACTTATTAAAACAGCATTCCTTTTTTTCTCTCAACATACCATTCCATTTTGTTATTACATTCCTTCAATCCTGTCATCAGTCTTATATTCTAGTACTTGAATTTCTACTATCTGTATCTAGTCCTACGCAGTAACACAAATCTCATCTCTCTAATACACTTGTTTTTATAATTAATTGATTGATATAAAATAGAGTGGAGGAACTGTGGCCAGAACAACTAAAAATAGATACAGTAATAATAGTGGATAGGAACATCAATCAGGCTAATTAGCCTGGTTTTATATCCTAGATTAGTATTTGTTTCCCTGGATGTGATACCTAGCCCCTGTTTATAGGGTTACTGTGGAGATAAAGAGAGTATAGAGAATACTTGGCCCTGTGCCTGGCAGCTCTCAGTAAATGCTGTAATTTGAGTTAACAGTGCCAAGCTGGCATTGACAGGGAGGCCAGAGCTAATAATAATTGCATTCGCTGTCATGTCAATATTGCAACTTCTAAATCCCGAGGTTTCACCAAAGGAAATGTCTGAGTTAGTTTCACTATAGATTTCCTTTTCAGTTTAACAACACAAAAATTGAAAAGCTAATATTTTCTCTGTGCTAGATTGTGCATCATACAGATAAGGAGAGAAAATATATTTGGGCAGGAGAATCAGTCTAGAACCAGAACTGGGATAGCAGATGACAGGAACTCCTCCCAGGACAGAATACCTAGAGTGCGAGTTACTGAGGGAATGATGTTGTCAGAGCTAGAAATGCAGGTTAAGGCCAAATGATGAGAACTCTGCAGAGAGTAGGAAATTTGAACTTTATCCTAGAGATTTAAAAAAGACAAATTCAGCCGGGCATGGTGGCGCACGCCTTTAATCCTAGCACTCGGGAGGCAGAGTCAAGCGGATCTTTGTGAGTTCAAGGCCAGCCTGGTCTACAGAGTGAGTTCCAGGACAGCTGGGACTTACAGGGAGACCCTGTCTCAAAAGACCAAAAATAAATAAATAAATAAATAAATAAAGACAAATTCAGTTTTAAAATTTCAAGAAAGTGGTGTACTTACATACTTATCCTTTCAGGGGAAAATTATACTATAAAGATGAAAGATAGGTTGAAGTAGGTGGTTCCTAAGCAAATGTAGTTTGTAAATACATGAAATTACACAGATATTTTAACTAAGAAATAGAAAAAAACTTGGGGGCTGTGGAGATGGCTCAGCAGTTATGAGCACTGGCTGCTCTGGAAGAGGACCCAGGTTTGATTCCCACCACCCACATGGTAGCCAACAACCATATGTGACTCTAGTTCCAAGGGATCTAACACCCGCTTCTAACCTCCAGCCACATTGCATGACACAGATGCACTTACATACATGCAGGCAATGCACTCATATGCACAAAATAAAAGTAATAAATAAAATAATAAAATTTAAAGAGGAAAATACAGGAATGGTCAAGTCAAATAAATAAAGACAAGATTTCTTATGGGAAGAGAATATGAAATAAGAGAAAACCAGGTGTTTAGAAAACCATCCTCTCATATGGAGCTGGAACAGAAGAGGAAACATTGAATGACCCAGAGTCTGCAAACAGAAGTCAAGACAGGAGAGCCAGCACGGTAGCACCTCCAGAGTCCTGAGGAGATGGCAGCACAAATGCAGACCCTGTCTTCAGTGCCAAGTAGGCAGGTTAAATCAGTATGAAGACTGAACAGAGCTTCAGACCAGGCTAGGAGAAGAGTCAGGCTGCCTCCTTAGCCTTTCAAGACTGAAGGTTGAGGATCAAAGGCAGGTGAACAGGAATTTCAGCCTGAAGTTGTCAGTAAAGAAAGTATTGGTTCACATGAGTAATGGGGGTTTTAACTTTTCAGGGTGAGGACAAACATTTTTATAAGTAGGAGAAAGGAAGAAAAAGATGATTTTAAATGTATTTTTAAATGTTCCAGCAGAAAATGGCAGAGCAAGATTTAGGGAAAACGTACTGGGCCTTCACCAAAAGCACAGGAGGAAAGGGAGCCAAGAAATAGCACAAGAAATCCTAATTTGGCATCAAGATAGGGAACTAAGCGAAGAGGGAAGCAGTCTGGTGTGAGCCACAAAGGGGAGATGTGGAATGAGAGAGGTAGATTAAACCATTTTCCTTTTATAGCAAAGAATGAGATAAAAACACTAAAAGTGGGAAATGTACATTGAGGTACAGATTAAAAGGGGAATAAAATTGGACATAGCTATCTCTTTTGGAGACAGAGTACTCACTTGGCTAAAGACAAGTCAGGATGGCTGGACAATCCTAAGACTGCATTTCAAATGCTGGCAGTCCAAATCACAAACATTAAGTTTCAAAGCAAGCAAGGACTGGGGCCTGGCATTGTTTTAGATGGAAGAACAAACAGGCCAAAAAACCAAGAATCCTGCTAACAATAGTCCTTGAACAGCTGAGCCAAGAGCTCATATCTACTGTACAGGTCAAAGAATCCAGAAAAGGAAACAGAGTGTAAATATTAATGCTTTTGATGCATGGAAGGTTGTGTTATACATGAAAAACGTAGCTTTAGTTCCGAGCTCAGGGTGTACCTCACTCTGCTCTTCTCAGATGCTATATTTGTAGGCACGTCAGTATTTAACACACCTTTTTCAGCACACACATGCAACTTGTTTCCACTTTTCTAATTCATTCTAGCTGGCTCTGGTTCAGCCCTAGAACATTTACTCATTTTCCAAATATCATATGAATTCATGATTTAGGAAGTAAATAGAGATGAAAATAAAGTTCTCTTGGATAGTCTGTCATTTAAAAAAAAAACTAAAGGGTTCAGCAGTAATCCTTTAAATCTGCAATTACTAGAAGAAAGGCCTTACTGTTAACTCACATGGACCTCTTCAGAAGCCACAGAAGACACAGTTCCCCACAGCATAATTATCATTAAATGTAATGAGTAGGCAGTAATGGTCTCTTACACATTCCATTTTATTTGACATTATTGAAGCCTCTATTTTCTTGCTTAAAATTGAGGATCTAGAAAATCTAATCATATTCATAAAATTATCAGAGTTAGGAAAGCAGTTCTTTAGTGTGTGATTAAATGTGAATATTCAGCAATGATCACAAACAAAGAAACGTATTTGAATAAAAGCTGGCTTGGTTCATTTAAAGTTTTATTTTAACTGCTATGGTGTACACCTTTGATCCCAGAATTTGGGAGACAGAGGCAGGCAGATCTCTGTGAATTCAAGGGTAGCCTGGTGTACATAGTAAGTTCCAAGACATCTAGGGCTACAGTGAGACCCTGTCTCAAAGACCAAAAATATAAACATAAAATACTAAATATATTTTTGTTTTATTACAACCATAAATTTTTATCTCTCTGATTATAAGATTAGAAGTATGTTATATTGTTTTATTTCTGTTATTACTTTAATGATTAATTACAATCAACAGAAAATTTTAATTAGAAAATCTACTGATGATAATTTCATAAGCACCATGAGAATCTATATGTCTCTTTTTATAAAACTTTTTTTATTTATTTTTACTTTATGAGTGTTTTGTTTGCATGTATGTAAGTGTACCATAAGCGAGCAATGCAGAGCCCGGAAGAAATCAGATTCACTGGAACTGGAGCCAGGGAAGGTGGTTTGCTATACCATATGAGTGCTGGAAACCAAACCCTGGTCATTTGCAAAAGTTCTTAGCTGCTGAGCCGTTTCTCTAGCCCCAATGAGCTCTATAATAGTCTAACACTAATCTTTGCTGAAAAGTCGCATATCTCTAAGTTCCAGGAATTGTACCTGTCGTTTGTTTTCATGATTCCTCCCTCATTAGTAAAAACCCCATTTTTCCTTTTGTAAGCTGAACTCTATTAGTAGAGTTTATGTTTCTATCTGGGATTTCTTCTTTTAATTGAAAATATTTGGAAGTCTCATACTTTCATTTTCAACACCTATCCTTTTCTGTATGAGATTATAGTCAGATTTCTTGTTACAGAATGTAATTTTAAGGAAAAGTAGAATATTTCCAATATATTGTATCCTACTGCTACTAACAGAATTTTCATTTTCATGGAATTGCTCTCCTCTCTGAAAACTGAGAAGCAAAAGAAGATACAGGAAGTTTAATTAACTTCACAGCTGCAGAGCACGTAGAAGAGAGTCAGGCTCTCCCAGCTCTCAGAACTGTGCCTCTCAAGTTCTTATGCTAAGCACACACAGAGGACAACATCTCAACCAGCCCAGCTCCCCAAACCCTCCGTTGTTTTAAACATGGGTTCTTTTTTTTTCCTCGCTGTTTGTAAACAGTGAGGAGCTTGAATAATCTCGGCATAAAAGGCCTTTGGATATAGGTGACACGACAGCTATGCGTAGATGCATGGGCACCTTGCTGCTCCTAGCCTCAGCCCTTCCCCAACATAATTTTTTAGAGAGCCTAACGCTGTAGAACTGAAGAGAGCAACAGACAAGAATGTGAGGCAGGAAGATTCCCTCAGACAGGCATTCCCCACACAAACTGATAGCAGTTGAGGGTTTAAGTGACATCTCTTCTCTAAAATCCCTAGAACAAAACCCTGAAAAAGCCGTGGGATCTCATAGCATCAGGTGTGAACTGCAGCACATTCATCCCTGGAATTATACCACATCGGCCTGTAAGCCTCTGTTAACAAATCACACAGAATGGAGAACTCTACTTCTTCTCCTCTGGAAAGTGATTAGGAAAACAAAAACAAAAACCCAACTGGCTGCCAAAGCTTTTCCATTAGGTATGCAGCTTAAAATGTGCCTTTATTTTTATTTCAATCAATATATATTATTTCACAATAAATGTTGGCATATATATTTAATTGAAGTGTTGATAAGGCATATATTATTAACAAAATTTTGCATAAAATTAAATATATTCATGGATGCTCTTAATAAAAGTATTTTTATTATCACTATGCTGACTTTATGTGTGTGTGTGTGAGAGAGAGAGAGAAAGAGAGAGAACCCACTGTCCTACTCTATCACCTTATTCCCTTAAGACAGGGTCTCTCACTGAATCTGAACTAGGCTGGCAGGCAGCGACACCCATGATATTCCTGTACCCCTCATAGTGCTAGAGTTATGGGTGAACTCACCACCATGTCTGGCTTTTTTTATGTGGGTGCTGAGGATTTGAACTCAGGTCCACGTGCTTCAGCAGCAAATGCTCTTGCCCCCTGAACCATCTCCCCTGGCCCTGCAGTGACTGGAAAAATATGAAGATAAGATTGGAAGACCTGTTGAAAAGTATGCATAATCTATAACCAGGAGGCTTGAGCTCAAGCTTGGCCCTCTCCTCTTGACTACCTTCAAAATTACACGTATTGCTTTTGCTCTCTGAGTTAAACAGTGACAGTGAAGGGATGTATGTTACATATAAAGAGATAATATTCCTTTTTATTAATTTTTTATTAATTAATTTTATTTATTTCTGTATGTGTATGAATGTACTGTCTGCATGCAAGTTTGTGCACCCGTGTCGTGCAATGCCGCGGAGGTCAGAAGAGGGCGTCGGATTCCCCTGGAACTGGAGTTCTCCTGGAATTGGAGTTTCGGACAGTTCTCAGCCGCCATGTGGGTGCTGGGGATCGAACCCGGGTCCTCTACAAGAGCGGTCGGTGCTCTTAACCACTAGGCCATCTCTCCATCCCCAGAGATAATATTCCTAAATATTATTGCATATCCAGCTGCAGAGGGAAGATTTGCTTTAACACTCAGCTGAACTGGTGAGGTGCCAGACTTCTGGCTAAATCACTGATGGCCATATGGGAATCCAGTCTTTCTCCTTATTCAAGAGACAGAGTTTCTAGACTTTTCTAAACAACTTTTCCTGAACACATTGCAGAGTAAAACATGGATTGAATTTGCCTAGGATTTTAAATTCAATAAAAAGTACATTGAAAAATGAATTTTTAAATTTTTAAACAAACACTATCATGTAAATCATTCTGTGGAATAAAGAAATCGATTTTCTCTTGCCACTATTATGGTAGGTCCTTATTAGAAAGGCCCCTTTGCTACCCATCAGCTTATTCTTTGTTTCAAAATGTGTATAGGGATTGAACACACAGTTTGTTTTTTGTTTTGATTTTGTTGTTGTTGTTGTTGCTCTTGTTCTTGTTTTTCTCCCTGTAGCCCCAGCTATCTAGAACTCACTTTGTAGACCAGGCTGGCCTCAATCTCAGAGATCCAATTGCCTCTGTCTTATGAGTGCTAGTATTAAAGACAAGTGTTCTAAAGGGCCTAGAACTTGCATGGTTCAGATGAAATTGTTTGCAGAACAGGAATGACTTTACCAGGTTGGAAGTAGTATGTTCTGGGATCATATCTCAAAACAGGGCCATGCAATACTCTGAGAAGGCCTGTCAATAGGGATAATGGTCAGGGGATTTCATGGCGAGAGGGAGGAGGGAAGGATGAAAGGTATGACAAGAGTGGGACAGAAACAGTTTGGTTGTTTGGGAGTTGGATGCTGGGGTCTTAGAAGATGAGGGTGTGAACACGAGACCACTTGGCAGGGAGAGAACTCCTGGGAAGTGCAGGCAGAACAACATGATGATGTAAGGAGATGAGAGAAGATTTTTGAGGTCCTGGACCAATTCGTTTAAATGGTAAGCTTGCCCTCCCAAATTGGATATTCTCCTGAAAACGTTGCCACTTAGATGGAGGTGGAAGAGGGGGGTGAGGAATATGAAGGTCTAGGATGGATTTTCATTGAAAGTGAGCTGGGTGGAAGGAGGTTGATGGGGAGAATTTTATTGTCAGTGTCAAAGATGGATAGAATCCTGCATCTGGAATGGAATGAGACAAGGGCCAGTGCATTTGGGGAATGGTAGGGAGGTGTGACAGGGAGGAACATTAGGAAGTGGTGAAGCTGGAGCCTAGTGACAAAGGAGGGAGACTGGAGAACTGGAGGCATTTTTTCCATTTACCATTGTTTCATTTTAGGGTTGTAGAAAATAGATTGTATTTGTAGAAGTTGAAAAGGTTTGCATTTGAATAGTATGCGTGCTGGATAGCTTTAGTGTCAACTTGACACACCTGGGATGAGGGAGCCTCAATTGGGGAATTGGCTCCATTGGATTGGCCTGTGGCCACATCTGTGGAGTATTGTCTTGATGCTGGAACAGTGTGGGAGGGCCCAGACCACAATGAGTGGTGCCACCCTGGGCAGGTTGTTGTGTACCATATAAGAAGGCAGGCTGGTCATGAGCCAGGAAAACAAGCCAGTGAAAAGCATTCCTCCATGGCCTGTACTCAGCTCCTGCCTCCAGGTTCCTGCCCAGAGTCCCTGCCTTGGGCTCCCTAAGTGATGAACTGTGACCCAGGAGATGTAAGATGAATAACCCCTTTCCTCCCCAAGTTGGTGTCGGTCAGAGTATTTTGTCACAGTAATGGAAGACAAACTAGAACAGAAATTGGTACCAGAGAGTGGGGTATTGCTATGACAGACCTGACCTTGGTGTTTTGGGGAAGGATTGTGGAAGAGTTTGGAACTTTGGGCTAGAAAAATCATTGAATGCCTGAAGACTGTGGCTGCGGAACTTGGAACAGTTTTGCTGAAAGAGTTGTAGAAGATGGAGGCCTGGCTTGTGAAGTTTTAGTTTCAAAGGGAAGCAGAGATCATCAGGACTGTTTAAACTGTGGGTTCTGCTCAGCTGGGGCTGAAGAATCAGCTGTAAGTAACAAGAGACCAGAACCTGAAGTGAAATATTTGCTTTACTGGGACAATTGATGCTGGTTAACTGGGGCTGAAAAATCAGCTGTAAGTAACAAGAGACCAGCATCACTGTGGTGAAATCTTTGGGGAAAAATTTCTTCAGGGTCAGCACACAGAAGCTATGTTCCAGAAGGGGCCTGGGCCTCCATCTCAAGCCAGAAGCAGGACTTAGTAATGTGTAAGAGTCTCCTATATGGTTCCAGTGTTGAAATTTGAGGGGGTCACAGAGAGCAGCCTAGGCTTGGCACTGTGAGAGGTCAGGAAACACCATTGGTGGAATGCACTTCAGTTGCAGTGAAGACCCCAGGATTGCAGGGGTCATGGAGAGAAGCTGAGGCTGTGCACCAGGAGAGGTCAGAAGAGACCATTGGTGAAGGTGCTGCCTCAGTTTCAGTGGTGACCCCAGCTTTTTGGAGATGCCCGGACCATGGGATGACCACCAAGAGCAGCAGCAGGTGTGGAATGGACTCGGCCTGGGCCTTTGAGATGAGCTGTGTGTGCCACGGGTGGTAGAGTTGGAGAGGGGGAGCTGCCGAAACCCTTTGGAGCCCAGAAGATCATGAGTGAATCCCAGGTGTCCAGCCTTGAGCTACTTTGCTGGACTTCGGTTTTGTTTGAGAGTGCCTGATTCTTCCCTTTGAAATAAGACAGTACTTGTTTTGGATTCTACAGCTGTCCACAGTTAATAGACTTTTCATAGACTGAACTTTTAAGCATTTGGACATTTTAAGGACTGTAGGGCTTTTAAGGTTGTACTGTCTTGGGTTGTGATTAATGTTAACATCATACCTTGGGGAGAAGAACTGGAAAGGTGGTGGTTTAATAGTGATGTGTTTTGTGTGTCAAGTTGACAAGGGGTCAATTGTGCTGGATAGCTTTAGTGTCAACTTGACACACCTGCGTTGAGGGAGCCTCAATTGAGGAATTGGCTCTATTGGATTGGCCTGTGGCCACATCTGTGGAGTATTGTCTTGATGCTGAGCACGTGTGGGAAGGACCCAGCCAATGTGGAGGTGGTGCCACCCTGGGCAGGTTGGTTGTGTACGTATAGAAGAGCAGGCTAGGCATGAGACCAGGGAGCAAAAGCCAGTGACAAGCATTCCTCCATGGCCTGTCTCAGCTCCTGCCTCCATGTGCCCCCAGAGATCCGCGTTTGGCTCCCTAAGGGATGAACTGTGGACCAGGAGGTAGATGCTGAAAAAACTTCCTTCACCCCCAAGGGGTTTAGTGTGTCGGTTCAGAGTGATTTTGTCAAGATGGAAGACAAACTAGAACAAGTGATGAATTTAAATTAAAGAAAGTAAGCTCCAAACTGGGCGGATGTGGTGGCACAATGCCTTTTAATCCCAGCACTTTAACAAGGGCAGAGCTCAGGCAGAATCTCTATGAGATCAAGGCCCAGCCTGGTCCTAATAGTGAGCTCCAGGCTTGCTGGGACTAAAAGAAGACCCTGTCCTCAAGAAGAATCAAACAAGAAAGAAACAAGAAAAGAAAGGAGAAGACAAGAAAGAAAGAAGAAAGAAAGAGAGAAGAAGTGCAGAGAAAGAAGAGAGAAAGAAAGAGAGAGAGAGAAAGAAAGAAAAGAAAGAAGAGAAGAAAAGAAAAAGAAGAAAGAAAGAAAGAAAGAAAGAGAGAAAGAAGAGAGAAAAGAAAGAGAGAAAGGAGAAGAAAGAAAGGAAAGAAAGAAAGAAAGAGAAAGAAAGAAAGAAGAAGAGACATCCCTTCCCTTGAAAATCACAGCCACAGGGACTGAGAAATCCATGTCAGAAGCCAATCCACCAAGCAGACAGACCAAAAACAAGCTGGTATAGCTATTTTAATATCTGATAAAATAGAATTCAAGCCAAAATTAGTTAAAAGGGGTAAGTGTGGCCACTCACATTAGATAAATAAAATATGAACAAAAATATTATGAATTAAAGATATCTGCGCCTTGGGGTCTTCTTTATTTTTTTTAAATTTTTTTATTAACTTAGTTTATTTCTGTATGTGTATGAATGTACTGTCTGCATGCAGGTTTGTGCACCCGTGTCGTGCAATGCCGCGGAGGTCAGAAGAGGGTGTCGGATTCCCCTGGAACTGGAGTTCTCCTGGAATTGGAGTCTCAGACGGTTCTCGGCCGCCATGTGGGTGCTGGGGATCGAACCCGGGTCCTCTGTAAGAGCGGTCGGTGCTCTTAACCGCTAGGCTATCTCTCCAGCCCCAGGGCTCTCAATTTTATAAAACAAACCCCAGTGGGCGTAAAAATGTCAGATTGAGTCTACACAATGATAGTGGTTCATTTTAATAGACTACTTTGTTCTTTAATAGGTAATCTAAACTAAAAATCAAAAGGAACTTCACAGCTGAAATACACATAGAACAAATGGACTTAACAGATGAATACAGTGTATTCCATTCAAAAAATACAAAATTGATATTCTTCCTAGCAACCCATGGAACCATCTCTAAAATAAAGTATGCTCTAGACCATGAAGTGTTAACAAACACAAAATGTAAAGAACTTTTTGTGTCATGCCATATCATAGTAGAATAAAAGTAGAAATCAACAGTGAGGGAAATATAGCCTAAGTGAAGATTCTTGAATGTGGATCATTGGGCAAAAATAAGGGAAGAAGTTGAGAAATTTCTGTAAATAAATGAAGATAAACCCATAAGCTATAGAGCCATTGGGAAACAGCTAAGGAAAATTTAAAAGCAAAGTATCTGTGGTGGTGTGGTTGTGCATGCCTTTAATCCCAGCACTTGGGAGGCAGAGGCAGGTGGATCTCTGTGAGTTCAAGGCCAGCCTGGTCTACATAGTGAGTTCCAGGCCAGCTGGGGCTACAGGGAGACCATGTCTCAAAAACACCAAAAAAGTCCAGAAGATTTCAAGTAAGCAAACCAATTTTGCAACTCAGGGTTTTAGGGAAACAATAACAAAATCTGAAGAAGGAACAATGTAATAAATACTAGTGCGAAGACCTCCAAGATGGTGGCTCCTGAGGAAGCAGGTGCATTCTGAGCAGCCAAAGCAAAGTCAGGGAGGGGGACTTAGGGGTCCCCAAGAGCATTGGGAAGTGTCAGAGGTAGTCCTACAGACATCACTCCAGGGAGTCAGGAGACAACAGAGAAAGCCCCAGTGCCGGATGAGCCTTTCTCCTACTGAACCCAGGTACAGACCTTGGCACCTGGCCCTGGAGGATCAGCTGATAGATTAAGGGTGGTGTACAGTGGTTCCGTGAGTACATCTCACTGGGTAGGTGATTGGGGTTCACCCCACTTGGATGTGGGGAACTCCAGCTGCATTGCAGGGGAAGCATTGTGACCTTCCAGCCCACAGGACTGGGAGTACCTGGGGCCCTCAGGGTGTGGGTTCCTGGGCCTTCAGGGTTCAGGCCAGCTTGAATGTTGCGTGTCTTAGACCATTGGGTAAACGGTTTGCTGGTTGGGTGAAGTGTTGGTCTGTACAATGTTAGGATAAGAGTTGAGGTTGTGGAACCTAGAGTGTCCACACCTGTGCATCAGTTAGGAAGTCAACAAGCACCTGAAGAGTATAACCAACTCAGTGTCAGCTCAATAAGCACCTAGGCTTCACATTGGGACCACTCCTAACAGAGGCTACCCAAATGCCTAAAGCTCAATGAAAGAAAGACTCAGGTGGATCTCCACCAAATACTAATACGCTTATTTAAGTACCCTCTAATGAAGACCCCTTGGATATAACTCAGGATACATATCTCAAAAGAAAAATTATGAATATGATTAAAGAAATTAAGGAGTTGAGGAAATTTAAGATGCTTATAAACAAGGAAGACCAAGGCCTAAAAGAAGAGGGATAAATTGAAAGAGGACAATGATAAATTGCAGAATGAAATTACAAAAGATATGGAAAGATTGAAGAAAATTCAAGTTGAAATGAAAAAAGAAATGCAACATTCCACAAACCACTTGGAAAGGATGGGAGAAATTCTTAATAATAGATTCTATTATTAATAGAATTAACTTTATCTATTATAATAGATAAAGTAGAAAATAGAATATCAAGATTGGAAGATAATATGGAAGAATTGGATAAATCAAGTAAAGATTATGAAAAACTTAAAAAACACACAATAATTGAATAACAATGAACTGTGGGATACTATGAAAAGACCAACCTATGAATTATAGGGATAGAAGAGGAAGAAGACTCACAGGATGGTGATATGGCCCAGGTCTTCAACAGAATTTTCCCAAATTAAAGCAAGAGATACCTATACAAGTATTAGAAGCATATTGAACTCCAAGCAGACAGAACCAGAAAAGAAATTCTCCACATCATATCATAGTAAAAACACAAGTGTTCAAAGCAAAGAAAGGATACTGAGGGCTGCAAAAGAAAAGCAAGTTACCTATCATAATTGCAGCTGATTTCTCAATGCAGACAATGAAAGCCAGAAGAGCCTGGTCTAAAATATTCCTGTTCTAAAAGAATATAGATGCCAACCCAGAGTACATTATCCAGCAAAAATGTCTATTATAATTGAAGGAGAAAGGAAAATGTTCCATGATATAAATAAGTTGAAAGAATTCCTCTCCAATAAGCTATGCCTGCAGAGAATACTTCAAGCAGTACAAAGAGCAGAGGGCAGGGATGACTATAACTGATAAACACCAAGAAACAAATGATACAACCACTATGGAAATAAAAAACCTAGGGTAAGAATGTACTAGAAATCAAGATGATTGGAAGCAATTTAATTCTCTCAGCAGTTTTAAGTATCAATGGACTGAAGTCTCCAATTATGAGATAAAAACTAGTAGAATGGATTAAGATAAATAGTAGAATGGGATACATGCAAGAAGAGAGGCGATAAGGCCCTGCTGTTGAAGACCTGACATTAACATGGGAAAGATGTATTGAGACCACACATGCAAGTGTACAGATGGTCTCTGAAATACCAGAGAGTGTTACCAAAGGCCACTAAACCAATAAAGCAAATATGGGTCTCCTTGAGTCAAGCAAGACTCCTCTGTCAGCACCAGCTACACCTCACCTGCCTGGAAATACTGTGCAGCAGAGGCAGCCATATGCCTATATAACCCAAGTCTAATTGGCTATTAGCTCTCTCCTTGGAGGAATAACCCACGGCTGATGCCACAAGCTTACATCCTCTAATGGTTAGGAGATGTTATAAGCCACAGTAAGACCCTGTCATATTTAACAGAAAAAAATGTAATTCATGGATTAACATAGCATCCAAACATCTGTGTCTATACCAAAGTAACCTACCATAAAAATTAATACTGTTTAAATACCTATATATCTAATTGCTTGTGCTTCATTAGTAGGATCGAAAGGTTATTTCTGGACAAACTGTCAGCCCATGAAAGGAAACAGCCAGAATTGACCAGAGTCCAAGACAACAGCTCCAGAGAAAGTAGACTGTTTTGCTTCTCATCCACCTGTACCCCTTTTCTAAGCCTAGGGAACAATCTGTGGAAGAGGGGGCATGGTAGAATGTAAGGGCTGTGATTGGGGTGAATGGTGAAGCTACAGCAATATAGTCTGGATACTCATTTGATCAACTTGATTAAACATACAAGCCCCCCCCCTCCCTTGCTGGATGGTGGGACCCATGGGCTGTGTGGGTTTGGGCACAACTGCTTGAAAATTGGTTTTACATGAAGGATGCTTGTACTCATAAATTATCACTTATTGTTAAAAAATGAAAAAAAAACTGAGAGAAAGATGCAGAACAGTTATGGCAGAATGCATGATCTGGGATGGGGTGGGGTGGGGTGAGGGGAAGGTAAAGGGAAATATGCCTGAACTGAATTGGAAAATGATGTATGAAATACACAAAGCATCAATAAAAAAAATAAAGAACCACAAAAAAAACCTAGTAGAATGAATTAAGAAACAAAACCTATCTTTTTTATTCTTGTCTCCAAGAAACTTACCTAACCTTTAAAGATAGATATTATCCCAAGGTGAAAGCAGCATAAAAAAAAAAAGTAAACGGTACTAAGAAAGAAAAAAAAGTAAACGGTACTAAGAAAGAAAAAAAAGTAAACGGTACTAAGAAAGAAGGAGTCGCTATGCTAACACTAGATAAAATAGAATTCAAGGATTTTGGCTGTGTTTTGTGTGTGAGATAATTGATCACTAGGTGGAACATCTTTGGAGCAGATAGAAAAGCTTTTCGCCAGGCCTATGTGGTGCATTTCTGAATATCTGGAAAGATTTGCTTGGCCAGAGCCTGCCCTGGGACTTCTAGGGTCACTTTAAGGCTTTTATTTTGTGATGATGTGTTTCAGGGAGCTGCCCCCTTCTCCTGGAATCGCATAAATGTAAAATTTAGTAGAAAAGAAGACACTTATACTGAATTGAAGTGGTTAAATATTTCTAGATATAGAAATTTCTAGATATAACGGCATAAACATTAAAGCCAGTTTACTAATGGTCTAAATGGGATTATAACCACACGGGGTCATAATCCATGGCTTATGCTGGACGTCCAGTTGTAGATTTGGCTTAAAGAGGTATAGACAAGTAATGGGTTACCTTTGGCTACTGAAAGATATTTTTCATCTCTGTCTATTATGCAAATGTTACTTTCGATATCTGTTTTGCCCATTTCAAGATAACTTGACTCAAGAATAGCTAGGTTTACTTCCCTGAACTAGTGGCATGCACCCCAGAAAGAGACAGTTTGGATGGACTTGCTAAATTTTTTCAGCTTAATTCTGGCCAACAGATATGTTCCCTGGTTTTGGAAAACTACAAACCAGAATATGGGGTTTGGGAAAGTAAAGAGACTACTTATATTTGTAGTAGATTTTTTTATATGTAAGATATGCCTACAATTGTTTAAATTTCTCTTTTAGGCTTTGTCTGCTTACCCTATGGTGTTACATTTCTTTCAGTCAATGTTTATGCAAGTCTTAGGCTTTTCTTCAGGTTTTATCTAAATAGCATATAGTAATTAAAAATACCAGATTGGTGTAATTTAACTTTGGATGCTTAACGCCCATACCTAAGGCCCATACCAATTCAGCCAAGGGATTTAAGGGACAATTTTCTCCCTTGCCCTCTGAGGTCAATTTGTCCCAGGGGATTTTGTATGGGGCATCTCTTAAATTGTTCTGCAATTGTGAGTCACCAGGCTTCCTGTACAAGGTGGTCTTGGAGATCCACCAACAGAACCCTAGCCAGTGTCCAGTCTACAAAAAGGAAGCTCAACATAGAGGAAAGTTGCCTTGTGCTCCAAAGGGAACCCCCATCTAGCAAGACCTGACCTTGTCCTCCGTAGATGGAACTGGTTAAGAATGGCCACAAGGAGCCAAGCACCCCCCTGGACCCCAAAAACTGAGTGCCTCCTGAAGACCAGAACCTCAAGGTCACTTGAGAAAACAAAGGTTGGTTAATCTGGGATAATTGTGAGGACTTAGGCACCCAAAAAGAAAGTATAACCAAAAGATAAATAGTCAATATATTTCTTTTAAAGCTTGAAAAATTGTGCCTCCACATATTGGGCATAAAGTTATATGAAATAATGTTAAACAGGCATAAAAACCTTAAATTTTGGCTTTGATTAACAGAGTAGCGTCACCTACAACCAAAGGACAAGTCCACTCTTGTTGTTAATTAATGCTCAATAATAAAATTTCCTCTTTCCTTCTAGCAACTAAGTCGAAACTCATATCCTATTAAAAAGCCCGAAAAGCAGATCCTGAGTCCAGGTATCATGGCCAAATTAATAGAAGGAGAAACCTAATAAATAGACACTTTAAAACCCCTGGTCAAGAAATTGTAATGGACTTTTAACTTGGACATTAGAATTCACCCTGTTCTTACTTCTCCTGGTCCCCTGCCTTGATCATGTGCCAAACTACTCCTGCCTTCATTTTGCTTTCACAGGCACCAGTAAAGGATTTTTCCCTCTATAGCTATGCTTGGGGGTCTTTAAGATTGACCCTCTGAATGGGGGGATACCCCAGTTGCCAAACCCAATGTTCCTTTTCAGCATGGAAGAAGTCAGAGTGGTCAACATTTCAATTCCCTTTGGCAACTGGGGTGACCTTTTTCAGAGAGTAGCATAACTAAACAGGAGCCAGAAATTGATAATGCAGCTTAGGGATGAAAGCCCCCCCCAAAAAAATTAACCAAACTCTTTCTCAGCTCAGTACTCAAGGCTTCCTGGACTAGCCAGTAAACACACATCCTTCTGGTAGCCTTGAAAGAGCAGGAAAGGAAGAAAAGAAAGAGAGAAGGAAAAAAGAGAAGTACATAACAAGCTCCACAGATTGATAATATCACCAAAATAGAAATGGAAATCCCCACTTGTTTTGTTCCTATTGCTTTTTGTTATTGTCATTTTGTATTGCTTCTGTTTTCCTGTGAAAAGAAAAACATAAAGAAAAAAATCCCCAAAAAGACCAGTGCAAAAATTAATGACATGGAAACTAAAAATACATATGGAATCAATCAATCAAGAGATAGTTCTGGGGCTGGAGAGATGCCCTAGTGGTTAAGAGCCCTGACTGCTCTTGCAGAAGACCCGGGTTTGATCCCCAGCACCCACATGGCAGCTGAGAACCATCTTTAACTCCAGTTCCAGGGGAATCTGACACCCTCTTCTTACCTCCACGGCATTTCACGACATGGGTGCACAAACCTACATGCAGACAGTACATTCATACACATAAAAAATAAATAAAATTTAAAAAAGAGATGGTTCTTTGAAAGAATTAACAAGAATGATAAAATCCTTGGTAAACTAGTGAAATAAAGAGAATATCCAAATTAATAAAAGCTAGATATGAAAAAGGGAACATCATTGCAGATACTTGTGAAATCCAGACGTCAATTAGGAACTACATGGAAAACATATTAAAAAGAAAAGTGGGATATCTAGAAGAAGTACACAAATTCCTAGACATATTTTGCCAACTAAAATTGAATTAAGAGGATATAAACAATTAAAACATATCTAAAACAAGTAATGAGGTTGAAGAAATAATTAAAAGTAAGTCTCCAAACAGACAAAAGCCTAAGACTGGATTCACTGCTGAATTCTATGAAACCATTACAGAAGAGGTAATAGGTAATACCAAGGCTCCCCAGATGATTTTCCATACAAAAGACTAGAAGGAAAAGGGCCAAGCTCATTTTATGAAGCAAGGGTTACCCCAGCTAAAGCCACAATAAAAAAGAAAACTACAAACCAACTTCCCTGCAGAACATAAATACAGAAATTCGCAGTGAAAAAAAAAATACATTTAAGGCACAGGAGGAGCGAGAGAGTGACTGGAGATCCCTCAAGGCTTGAGAACCCCCTGAGCCCCAGTGATGTGTTTCCTCCTACTTGGCCTCCCCGAGCATAGCAGCACATCTAAGACCTCCTGAAACAGCGCCACCAACTGGGGACAAGAACATCTAAATACTTGGGGTATATGGGGGATATTTTCATTCAAACCACCATAGTTGATGAGAATGATGAAGGCTTAAACTCATTTACTTCCAAAGACCTCCCCAAATGAAGGGGAGGCAGAAAGATCAAAAGTTCAAAGGACAACCTTGGTCTTTGAACCCAGTCTGGACTAGATGAGATTCTGCATAAAAAAAAAAATAAAAAAAAAAAAAATTATATAAAAAAAAAAAAAAAAGGGAATTGAAGATACATTGGAGATACATTGGTGTCTTCACTTCCAGGAGACATGAAATCTGTGGTAGCCTGGACTATGTTCCTGCTTCTCGTGCCTCTGGATTCCC